>CM042012.1:30150150-30535150 GCA_023525715.1 Cichorium intybus
TTATGGCCATTCAAGGCAAGGCTCCTAACAGTTTGTTTGATGTTAAGGTTCTTGACAACTCCTGACCATCCATAAACCTACACATGATGTAATTAAGTCCATAGTTTGACCCTCTAAGTCCGCATCAAAAGGGTATTCACGTCTTTTGCACAGACAGGAGATCAAAAGCGAAGTTTTGTCCCAAACAAAATTAATTGCAATTTTGTTTCATTGACATTTAGTCTCGGTCAATGTCCTGGTTCAATGCCCGCCACATGCTGTACAAGACTATCATAGGGGCGTAAAAGTCTTTTGAGTTTAGAGATGTAACCTTAACTCCAGCACTTTGAGAGAAAAAATATGCAAAATCTGCATCAGCTGTTAATCCATAGACTGCCTCTTTAACATCATGAGCCTGAATACAGTGGATTCCTTCTTGTTTGATTACCCATACCTGTTGATGAACACAACAGTAATATTAGCATAACTTGATGAGTTTTGTACTTTCTTTCTAGGAGAGCATATAAAGAAAAGAAAAGAAAAATAAAATGAAATGATGGACATACGCGTATTGTTTTGTCTAAGGAACCACTATAGAGCTTATCACTTGAAGGTGAAACATAGAGGCATGTGACCGCCTTTACATGATCACGAACCTCCTGAATCAACCGTAACGCCTTTTTGCCAGTATCCCATACCTAAAATTATGAAAAATCAATACCAATTATTTATAAACAGAAAATACTTTATGGAAGTACGTTGCTATTTCTTACACACGTACCTTAATGGTTCCATCAGAATGGCTGCTTATGAGTCGGCCTTTTATGTTAACCAAAGATAGAACCTCCCCGTTCATTGAAGTATCTATCTCGAACCCTTCTGAACAACTCCACATATCTGCCTGGAATTTACATAGTCAGGAAAGATAATGTTATAAAATGTACTTGTGTAATTACACGTAATCACGTATTGAAGGTTCACTCACTGCATTCACGGATGGTAAATTCATTAATGTTTTCATTATGTCATTGACAACCACAGAGCTCCTCTTGAGTTTTTTCAAGGTTTTGTACATGCATTTAGCGTAACTACCAAGTGCAACAAGTGCACCTGAAAAAAATATAAGAGTTAGATTCTTGGAGGATTGTAGTATATATAAATATATATATATATATATATATATATATATATATATATATATATATATATATATATATATATATATATATATATATATATATATATATATATGGCTATTTCTTATAATTTGTAGGGAGACTGATTTTACCTGGATCACTAATGAAGCTTCTCAAGGCAACAGTTGCTAAAATCTTCTCTTCAAGATTCTTGGAGGATTGTAGTACGTATATGAATTGGTCAAGCAAAGCTGTACGGGCAGCTTCTCTGACGCCTGTGTCAGGCAAATTGTAAAGCATGTATATGAGCCAAGTGGATATAGCAAGGCACTTCTTTGTCATGTCTATTGAATTGCTCTTAAGACATTCTTCTAAAGCCTTAAATATAAGACCCTTTTCATGGTTGCTAAGTACAAAAGCTACCCTTTTCTCCCAAGAATTCGCAGCCATTTCTTCCTCCTTGTCCTAACACAAAAACATAAGTATTTTTTTATCAATTTGGAGACATAGATATTGTAGTTGTAATAGAAAATTTATAAATAAATAAAAACAGACCATGTTCTCCATTAGTTCGTTTTCGTTCTCTTTTATATTTTCTTTCTTCATAGAATCTTCATAAGGCTGATTGAATCCTGCAAGCTTGAGTAACCAGGCTTCAGTGAGAGACTTTCCTGAAGCACTAAGGTGGCCTGAAAGAGATGACAAGGCATCAAGGGCTGCGAGTTGTGAATTTGGGAAATCTTTTTTGTGGAGTGATTCAATGAGTGTTTGAATGGCTTCCTCGCGATAAATGCTCATTTTTCTAGGCTCGACCTACAAATAAAATAAAATATATATGAAAAATGACTTGAATTGAAAGCTTTTTGGTGGATAATTTGAAATGATGGAAATTTGTGGCTAACCAGGAGATCAAGCTGAAGAAGAAGAGAAGCAATGACGGGTTGCTGCTCCATTGGAGCATTTTGAAGATAGACTAGAAGGGTGTGCATTGTGCTACATGCTCCTTCATCTTTTATAATTTGCAAAATTTGATTGCATAATGTTCTCCTGAAGCAACCTAACAAGATTAGTAATCTACTAATAGTAATACGCACACAAATCATTTCATGCCAGAATGAAAAAACTCCATAATAGGTATTGCTTATAAGACAACAACAACAATAACAGAACAAGGGTAAATAGGTAAATACCACCAATATAAGCTGAAATTAAAGTGGGGACAATATTGGGGTGGGAGGATAAAAAGGGAATCCGTTAAAACAGTCTAAATCCGTACAAAAAGCACAAAAAGATTAAAAAAATAAATTAGGAAGTATACGTATACCTGTTTAGCTGAACCAACTCCCAAAGAAATTCAATGCACGTGCCTTTCACGTATTCGTTTCCAGCATGAAATAGTTCAAGAATATAGGATAAATCAATTCTAGTCGCTATTAAATTCCTGCAACTTCTATCCACATGAATGCAGCACAGTAAGATATACATAACAGACTGTCGCGTATCCGCTCTCTCCAAACACTCAACCAATGAAGGAACTGAATTCGATGATATAATACTCAAAGCATTAGAATTCCTGCTATTTTCATCTCCTTCGATTAAAACCTGCGCCACTAACTCAATAGCTGCATCTTTCGGATTCATCACTAACTCAAGGTTATCCTTCGATTCTTCGTGTTTTTTACATATGTTCTGAATAAGATACGGTACTAGGTTAAACTCAGACAGCTGCGAAAACGAGGGTTTCAGAAGGTATATAAGAACAGCAGCTTCAGATAAACCGTTTTCCAGTAAAGCAGCTAAACATTCAAGATCGACGTTTGTTAAAATCTCTCTAAGTCTGTCGTCGGCTACTAGTAATTCCGAAAGAATGTAAACCGTTGTTCTTAAAACTTCCCTGCTTAAAGAAGCTGATAGTACGTCGATGAATCCATTCACGGTTGTTGAAGTTGATAAACAAGCATGGACACCTGGATCGGCGTTTGACTCCTTCCACATTTTTGAAATAGTCAAAACCGCTGTTTCGCATTCTTTTAAATCTTCCGAGGTACAGAGACATGTAATGAAAGGTTTTAAGCCGCTGATGATCGCTTCCACAGCCGCTTGCGATATCACGCTGGTTGGTGATGTAGCGATTGTAGGTTGTGTAAATCGATTTGACTTAAAATTGCTGGAATCGTATAGATTTGGTGTTCGTGATTGGATTTGTGACGTTTGTCGTGAAGAGGGGCTCCCATGGGAACTTTTTGGTGTCGCGGGATATGATAACTCTTGAGCGAGATCTGGATGTTGTTCTTTCCAGGAAGTGATGAGTCGTTTTAAGACGTAATTTGTTTTTGGGAGGGAATTGGCGGAGAGAGGTTGTCTTGTGATCGGACATGTTGTGTTCCCTCGCTTCATCCATTCTTCTATCGCTTTTCTTTCGTATGTCTGACCAGTTTCTAGGGTTACTGGATCAGTAAAGAGATGGCTGGTTATTGGGCACACAAAATCTTTCGGTGGCCTTGATTGTGTTGAAGATTGGGGAGAACCAAAGTTTGGGCTTCCGTTATCGTATTCTCCATGGAAGCTGAATTTTCAAAAAATAAAATTTAATTTAGATGAGAAAGAAAAAACAAAGAAACAAAACAAACAATAACAAGTGTACGGTGTACCAGTCAACTTTTACCTTTTATCTGATGTCTGGCTCTTCATATTTGCATTACTGGAACTTCTACCATGACCAACTTTGGTTCTAACACTTTTCTGATGTTCCTATATCAAAGCAACAATTAGGAATAAGCCAGAAGTTTAGGAAGGTTTTTGTAAGTGATAAAATTGACATACTCTAGATTCATTATCTGAGTCTGCTGAGCTAGTACTGAGATCATGGTGCACTAATGGTGAATTAGGAAAAGAAGTGGAAACTTTATAGTCCACTGCTCGAGTGGCGCGTATGGTTGAAGTCGATGTCACTTTGTTATTTCCATCTTGTTTTGGAGATGAAACTTTTGGGGAGGTTTTACCCGAGAACATTTGAGGAGAAAACGGGCGATTCATTTCCTTAAATGTGTGTCCATTAGGCCCTGTTTTATAATTCTTATTCATTTCAACACTTGGAAGTGATTCCATGCTTTCAGCTCTATCTTCTTCATAGTCAGATTCATCATTTTCCTCTGGTATTCCTTCCTGTATAATAAAAAAAACAGTGATATAATTTATGTAGTTATGTTTACTCAATAAACCAACACTTTTGAGTGGATATCTTCTTACGTACTTGAATATCCCATGAAGCAGAATCATCTAGGTTCTCAGAGGCGATATGATTGGCACTGATCAATTCCAGATTACAGAAAAGCATAAGTTCTACTTCTATGAACGAAGTTGAATAAAAAGAAAAGAAAATTGGTAAGAAACTAACATGGATGATTCTCTTGAAGTATTTTTAGGTTTTAGAACTGGTGAGAACCCTGCACTTTTAGGCAAAATTGGACCGAATCTGACATAATCTGGAATTTTGCGGCTCACCTCATGTAAAGGAGTCATAGGAGGCTCTGCAATTGGCATCATAGGAATCGCCTTCTTGCTAGTGGCAGGATCGTAATTCATGCAATCTTTGAAGTAATTCGCGTAATTCCTTGTATTTTCATCCAACGATTGTCCATAATGTTTTTCCAACTTTTGCAATTTCTCAGCCTGATCTGGCCTCATGGACAAAACCAAGGATTCATTAAAATACTGATCGAAATCAGCAGTGAAGGATAAATCCCCTGAATCTGGAATCATGTTCATCATAATCCTATGTCTTTCCTCTGAATACCAACCAACAATAGAACTCATGTGAGGGAGAAACAGTGTTCTCCAGATCTCAGGAGCAAAATCAATCCTGGAAAAGAAGGGGTCGATAGAAAACATCTCAAGAACATGAAGAACAGCATTTGTGACATTGTTTCTTAGCTTCCATAGGTAAGAAAGGTTTAGATGAGCCCAAGCTGAAAGATAGAAATTAGGGACCCCAGCGGTTTTATCACTGGAATTCAACATAGCACAAACTTGTAACATCTTTTCTGCATGATCCAGTCTTGCCATTTTGGTTTCAGTGTTGGATGTATTAATGGCTTCCTCAAGGGCGTCCATACCCCAATCTAGATTTGCTAATACTGCTTGATCTGAATACCTAACAGATGTGTCTTTGTTGCTGCTTTCATCTTCTGCTGCTAATCTTTCACCACATTGTTCCTTTTGTAGGGCCCTTTGTCTTTGATCAAGCAACCGGTCTTGAATGAAACTCCCAATTGTGGTGATCAAGGATCTCGCTATATCATCTTGCTCCATTGAAAACCTATAATTTCCACCCATGATTATGTATCTATCAGAAGTTACTAAAATTCTAGTCACAATTTTGACATAACTACTCTAGTTAAAAAAAAAAAAAAAAAAAAAAAAAAAAAAAAAAAAAAACTACACAGGGGTAAATTGATGAAAAGTTATTGCAGATCCAAGTCGAATTCAGATTGAATTCAGTTTGACATCAACACAACGAGATGAGTATAATTTGTAAAACCTGAATTCTAGTGATTTTTGTATGTATAAATACACTGAACTAACGAAAAGACGAGTGTAACTGTTCTTCGTGCAAAACAGAAGCAGTAATCTCTGTAATCCAAATTATGAAATCAGGTTATCCTACCAAGTTTCACGTACTCCAGAGTAATCAATCGATTAATGGTCCCAAAATTAATCAATCAACACACGCTTATATAAAATGGACACGAATAGAGACTTACAGTGACGAAGTAATGATTGCTGCAACCAGTCAGTACTCAGTCATGATCCAATAAACTTTCAAGGAGAAGAATAAGGATGAGTATCCAATTATGGAAAAAGTAGAAGTTTAACAATAAAAAAAACCTGATGATGGATACAGTTTCTTACGAACTAGAAATCGACCAACCAAATATTAGATAGACGCTCCTGATCCAACGTATTCTAGAGAGAGAAGCCGGCTTCCAAAACTGCCGGCCGGCGATTGTTGTTGATGGTCAACTCACCTTTTTGTTATTGAACTGAAATTCCAAAATCCAAACAATATACAACTTTTGATGCATGATGTACAAGCTATTAAAATAACAACTGTCTGAACTTAGAAATTCTGCTCTGGGAAAGAAAACGACACTTGTTTACTTGGCGGGAAATATTATTTTCTTATTACATTTGAGGAGTTACCATCAAAGACAAAAAGAAAAAGCTCATCATTAACTAATTTATTACGAACGTTTGAAAAACCAAAGATAACATGTATAATTAAATATAAAAAATGGTTATCAAAGTTCATTTTTTGTTTTAGAGATGACTAAATGAGTTATTTGATTATAAATTTATCGCATACGCATTAAAACAATATTTTTAAAATATGTTTCTGAAAATGAAATTTATCTCCAAAAATGGTTATGTTTGCGTGTCATTTGGTCTTCCTTGAAGTTTAATAATTTAGATTATTTAATTGTATGTTGCCTTTAAATTGTGGGTTTACAAATTACGCAGGTGTTTGTTAACATATATTGTTGGAGAAAAAAAAGGTTTATCTTTTATTTGAACACATATATGCTTTTTAGTATTAATTTATAAACCGTTTTATGGGTTTATGTACTACCACAATATAGCTTTTTATAATATTTTGTATGTATCAGGAGTTCGTATGAACAATATGTTGGTCCTTCAAATGTTGTCTTTGAAATAGATTTCTAAAATGTTGAAGACTTGTCTCTCATAGGAAAATATGGAAGGTTGAACCACTTTATATGTGGTGCCAATAGAGCAAAGTTTGAATGAAATAAAACCTAAAACGAAATTACCCTCGTGTTGTCGCATCGGATATGGAAAATTCAAATTTAAGGATATTTCATTAATGAGCATAGCAATTATTCAACCTAACTATAGACTTTAATCGTTATGCATACACAAATATTATTATTTTTCTTCTTTTCCCTAATTTCAACGATATCATCAAAGCTTGAGAATTGAAAATGTTGGGGACATTTTGAAGATTTGATGATGTTCGTACTGACGTTGAGTCTATCAGCTCATGTTGACGCTAAGGACTAAGCAACCGCTGATGGAGTCTCATCAATGTATGATGATTTACACGCATATAATTTGATATGTTCGTGATTCATTCTTATCCAATAAGAAGATAATATAGATAACTAAAGAGCTCATGAATATCAAATGTTGGATAGACACGTAGATCTAGTTTTTATGTGAGATTAGTAATTATAATGTTTTTAGGTATCTATATATTGATACCCTTCGTGTTGTTGGGTATCCAAGAGTGTGTAAATTGATCAAAGTGTGTTCTCTGATCAATCTCTTGTATTGCAACTACGTCTTGATCGATAAAGATTTGGTTTTATAGTTTGCATGTCATATTATCGTACTTGTTGAATTCGTATGTAATGGACCAACATAAGTTGTGACACCCGTGTCCCGGGAGGGACTATAGATCAAAAGTAAGAGCGTTTTGACCTTTAGTGTGACCAAATAACGATGTTAAGGTCATTATGAGATAAGAAAAATATAACGATCAAAGCCTAGGAGTCGAAACGGAGCAAAAAGCGGAAAAACGAGACACTTTTTAGTGTCGGCACGTCCCGACGTGACGGGCAAGGTGGTCGCGACGCGACGGCTGTCGGCAGATCCGTAAATCGAGCAATCAGGCAATCATTCGAGGTGAGTCATCGCGACGCGATCCTTGCTTTGGTCGCGACGCGAAGGACGATCAGAGGCCTATAAATGCGAGGTTAGAACCCTCATTTCGACCCAGAACACCCACAAAACAGCTATACGTTATAGAAGAGAGTTCTAGTGAGAAAAATACGCTGAGAGATGATGGTGAGAAGTAAGGAGTCAGCGGTAGCTAGCGTCGAGGTGCTCTGGAGCTATCGGGAGTCTAGAACGAGAAACGTGTCAGGACTCCGAGGAAGCACCAAACTCAGGTGAGTAATCGCTACCGTATCTCCCTAGTAGTTTATACGTGTTAAACTATAGTAGAAGGGAATTGTTGAATAAAATGCAGAGTAGTACAGTTACGATTTATGTGTTAGTGGTTGTAAAGAAAGTAGGTATGCTACAAACCCGTTTAAGGAGAAAAATGTAGTAAGAACAGAGATATGAAAGAAAAGAATAAATAAGATAGCTTGATAAAAGTATAAACAAGAAAGTAAGTGAGAAATAAGAACTACAAGAAAGTACAAAAACATGAGAATGGTACATAAGGTACCTAACAAGATAAAAAGTGTACTTATAAAAGTAATATAAGAAAGCTGAGAAATGAAAAGGACATGATGAGAAAGTAAGCAGTTCTGAGAAAAGAAACAGTTTAAGTAAGAAAATAGTTGGATAAAAGTACGTTTTGGCCAGAAGGCCATAAAGAAAAGAGTTGACTTTGAGTCATAAGATATTTTTGAAAGTACGATTTAATAGTCAAGTATGGTTGAAAGTAAGAAAAGAATAAAGATAAAAGTGATAATAAAAGTAGCTCTACGTAAGAGCTAAAGGTTGGAAAGAAGTCTATGAAAAGCTAACATTTTAAAATAGTGGCTCTACATACGAGCTAAAATGTTTGAACTATGTTTTGAAAGCTATGAGATTTGAAAAGAGTTTTGAAAGTTATAAGATTTGAAAAGATATTGAAAGTCGCTTTATATAAAAGCGAAAGATATTTTAGTTCAGCTAAGATCAATTTGAAACGAATGACAGTAGAAAAGAGAAGAGAAAGATGTCCGGACAGGCTTTCGCCATTTAAGGAAGCCTAGAAGACACTACTGGGATGGTACCTCCATTCGCGAAGTAGTGGTCTAGCCTCGTATACCCTTGCGCTTGGATCCGTTCCAAGTCACAAAAGGGGAGATAGAGATAGCATAACCTAGCAGGTGGATCTGTTCTGTCCCGCGAGGGAAGATAGTAGAATGAGTTTCATGAGTTTCAGTTGGTCTTATGCTAAGAGAAAGGAAAGAGTTAAAGAAAGAATTATTTTCAAAATTAGGGTTATTTTATAATCAAGGAAGATAAGGGTCCTATAATGACCAAAAGTTATGATAGAAAATTTTTTTTACAGAAGAGTCAAGAAATGAAAAAGAGATTTTTCTAAAAGAGTCATTTTCATGACTAAATTATGTAAAAATTTTAAAGTATAAGAGAGTCATTTTATGACTAGAAAGAGTAAAAAGGAAATTTTTACTAAAGAACGAAAGACCAACTGTAAAATAAACAAATCAGTTGGAAAGTATGAAAGTTGTTATGTGATAGTAAAAGTCACAATAGTAAGTATATGAGGAAGTGAATATGTTCGAGATTGGTGAGTTTTGATTTAGAAAGAGAAAGAATACAAGTATCCTATACCACGCGTAACTAGTGGTATATGAGTTAAGGGAACCAGCGAGCCAGGAAACCTAGTGTAACGTTAGAATCAGTATGTATAAGTAATTATGATAGTAAGGGCCCGTATTATCATAGTCACAGAATATGTATTGATGCTAACGGAATCACGAAGGAATCATGGTAATCTGGTAGAAAATATAACAAACATAAAACTATGTTGTGAAATGAGTAAAAGATATGAGAAACCTTATACCCGAAAGTATAAGTCAAGTAAGTATGAGTAACGATAAGAGAAAACAAGTAATGATAAATGTAGTATGATAATAATACCTAAGTGTGTAGAAGAATGTGTACACAGGTACATAAGAATTAGTTTGAGAGATTACTGAGATTTTGGAGACGAAATCCTGTAAGGGGGAAGGATTGTGACACCCGTGTCCAGGGAGGGACTATAGATCAAAAGTAAGAGCGTTTTGACCTTTAGTTTGACCAAATAACGATGTTAAGGTCATTATGAGATAAGAAAAATATAACGATCAAAGCCTAGGAGTCAAAACGGAGCAAAAAGCGGAAAAACGAGACACTTTTTAGTGTCGGCACGTCGCGACGCGACGGGCAAGGGGGTCGCGACGCGACGGCTGTCGGCAGATCCGTAAATCGCGCAATCAGGCAATCATTCGAGGTGAGTCATCGCGACGTGATCCTTGCTTTGGTCGCGACGCGAAGGACGATCAGAGGCCTATAAATGCGAGGTTAGAACCCTCACTTCGACCCAGAACACCCACAAAACAGCTATACGTTATAGAAGAGAGTTCTAGTGAGAAAAATATGCTGAGAGATGATGGTGAGAAGCAAGGAGTCAGCGGTAGCTAGCGTCGAGGTGCTCTGGAGCTATCGGGAGTCTAGAACGATAAACGTGCCAGGACTCCGAGGAAGCACCAAACTCAGGTGAGTAATCGCTACCGTATCTCCCTAGTAGTTTATACGTGTTAAACTATAGTAGAAGGGAATTGTTGAATAAAATGCAGAGTAGTACAGTTACGATTTATGTGTTAGTGGTTGTAAAGAAAGTAGGTATGCTACAGACCCGTTTGACGAGTCTGGCCCATGAGAAGCAGTGTATCACGGGATGATGCTAAGCAATGTAATTAACCAGTAGTGTAGTGTCCATGCGGAAGGATGACATATGACATAGAAAAAGATAATGTGTAGATACTGTGTGCCAGCTCCATATGTTGCACCAGTATTGGTCGTGTAGACAGTTACCAAATGATGAATTTGGTAAAGAACGATAGTGCCGAGAGAAACCCGGTACGGAACCGGAGAATATTTTAAGATAGCAAGAACGAATGAGTTGTCACGGTATGTGATACCGTAAGTTAGTAAGTAGTAAGGAATGAGTTACCGTATGATAGTAGTAGGTAACATAGTAGTAAAACACATCACGATTTGTGATACCAAAAATGAGTAACGTCAGACAGTATGGTAACATTATAAGTTACCAAGTAATAGAAGAGAGTGCAGACAGTACGGTAGCGTCATAAGCTACCAGATAGTAGAAGAAAGTGCAGAAAGACATAGTAAAAGAATACGTGACAGTACAAGAGAAGTGAGTTACGTCGGGTAATACGGTAGTTTCACAGTATGACGTACGAGAAAGGAAAGGATCGTATGACAGTCAAGTATAGTAAAATAAGTCTGTGAAACGAGTGTGGTTATTTAGGCCATACTGTGATTCGATTACTCACTAAGCTTTATAGCTTACCCTTTTATTTTATGTGGTTTTGCAGGTTTAGGTGACGCTCGGCTTGGATCATGGGACGATCCTTAGTGATATTATATTGTAAAACCTCAGGCTTTGGAGGGCCGGGGCGTTACATAATGTATGGATGGAAAAGCGAAAATAGGTCTTTTAGGTATGTGTGGAAACCATGAAATTAGAAATCAAAGTTGGTTTGGGTGAAGAGTATGAGTTTAAAACTTGAAGTTATGTATTTTTTTAATTGTGCAAATATAAACAGATTAATGTATATAACAGTATACTTTATTGTTTTGTTTATTATAGCATCCTATTTTGGTTTCTTCTAGATAATTTTTTAGCTTGAATAACAATTTGGGGGTCTCGAACTCGAGAATATAGTTTACGACGATCAAATATCTAAATCAAACATCCAAAACATTTTATATCTTAAATCTGAGAAAATTCGTAATGGTAAATGTATTATTGAAAAGAAATTAACTAATAACATTGAACTTTGCCAAAAAAAATTCATTAATAGCACCGTACTTTGAAATTTTGATTCCTTCATATTCTTTTTAGATGATCTACAACTGTTTATTTTTCTGTACATTGAAGTTTATTTATAGGACAATTTTTTGAAAAAATATAGTTTTTATCATTCAACTTTGCAAAAAGTTCATTAATGACATCGTACTTTGAAAAAAATGACTTTTTCAGATTCATTTTGGATGATGTCAAAAGTTTCATTTTTTGGATATTCGAGCTCATTTATAAGGTAGTTTTATGAATTAAAATTTCATTAATAACATGGAACTGAAAAAAACATTAATAACACCGTACTTTAAGTTTTAAAAAAGATGTTTTCAGATTCTTTTTAAATAATATAGAAAAGATTCTTTTATTTGTACATTGAATCTTATTTATAGTACAATTTTCTAGAAAATGTGTTTTTAGCATTCAACTTTATAAAGAAGTTCATTAATAAAATATCAAATTACAATTTAAATATATTTTGTTAACTCATACAATTATAATTTCTTGTTTATTTTTACTAATTTTATTTTCCAATCCATATAGTATACAAATTGATAACATAACGATAAAATATTCTTAATTGATCAAGATCAAATCTCACGAAGTTTAGACCAATGTTATCAAACTCCCGAGTTTACTCGTAAACTCTTACGAGTTTACGATCCCATATTCCAAAAACGATCCCGATTCTACTAAACTCGTTTTTAGCTAACTCGTAGACTCGGATGGGGATCGTATACTCGTATACGATCCGAGTCTACTAAGTTTAATAAAATTATAGATTAAATTAGCAAACTCGTACGTAAACTCGTAACTTTTTTAACTTCCTTGAGTTGCTTCTGAATTTCATGATCAAGGCTTCAAATCGTATAGAATTATAGATTAAATTGGATTTGATATGTCTATTAGCTATTTTGAATCTTTGAAAAAAAAATTGTAACTTGTGAACTTATGGTATAATATGTATTTCTTCATTTTTTGTGCTTTTGGTAGAATCTTACAATCTGATCCGACCCTACGATCCCGATTTTGCAAAACAAAAAACGATCCTAGGTAGGATCTAGAGTTTGATAACCTTGGTTTAGACCCAACCCATTAAAAAAAATTAATAATTATTATTTTTAGTGGATTATTTATTTATTTTGACCATAGAGAGATAAGCTAATAGGATATTGTTGGGCCTCTACCTGGGCTAAGCGGCTAAGCCTATACAGGCTTAATATGGCTGTACGAGTTGGGACTTGGGAGTTGGGAGTTGCCGAGTTGGGACCAACTCACGACGAAGCCGACGGGTAACATCCCCTCTTCTTGTCCAAAGGGTTGTCCAGAAACAGAGAGATGGCTCAGTTTGTAAGGCCCCTAATCGTCTCGCCGGCGTCCAAATTGCCTCTCCGGCGCGGCATAAACTCTCTTTTCGACTTCAAAGTGTCGCCTTCTTCCACAGGAGCTTTCATACACCGTCGGTTCTTTACGGGAACAAGTCCGTCATTTCTTATCCACCGGAAGAATCTCCATTTGCCTCGATCCCGTGGTCTACGTCCGGCGGACGCTCCATTACCGTCTGAACTCAGCCAGAGCGGCAACGAATCGAGTTATTCAGATGCAGACCGGAAGAGCCGGAACGAGAAGAAACGAGAGGCTCGTCGCTCTTTTCGTTGGGGTATGGAGCTTGCCGACTTAAACGATTCTCAAATCAAACGTATCCTCAGGTAAAAACCAAACAATGCTCCATTTTCAAGTAAAAACCCAAGCTGTCTGTGAGTAGCCAAATACAAATGTACAAGAATTCCAAAATTCTCCCAACTTCACTCTTATACTACTGTCTCATTAGAAATACCTAATTTGGTTTTGTGGTCCGATGAGCTGTTCTGAAACTTAACTTTGTTATAAAGGCCTCGTTTTAGAATCTGAAAGTAGCATACTTGTTTTATATGACAAATTAGACTAAATCTATACTCCATCGATTCTAGATCATTCTCTGATGGCCAAGAAATACTTATTAAGAAGTTTCATCTTCCTGGTAGTATCCAGTACACCTGTTAAAGCCCACTTGAAGAATTGCTTCATATTTACTTCGTGTAACTGTTTACTAAAGCTTGTTTTCTTTTTCTGTCTACTGTCTAGAGTGGTTTCACTTGAAGAACAGGTGTTCGATGCTATCATGTTGGTGAAGGTGAAACTCATTAACAAATCTTTACACTTTAAGTTTGATTACACAGTTTGTCACAACAAAATAAAAATAATTTATTATTTACAGAGATTAGGCCGTGATGTCCGAGAGGGAAAACGAAGGCAGTTCAGTTATATAGGTATGAATTCATTACACACATTATCAACCAACATCTAAAAGATGTAACAACAAAATGTTGTAACTATTTTGTTATTTGTTTATAGGAAGACTATTGCGCGACGTGCAGCCTGAATTAATGGATGGATTAATACATGCAATGAAAGACGGTGATATGCAAAAGTTTCAGGAATTATCAGGTTCTGATAAATCAGATCTTGGAGATGCCAATGAAGAAGAAGAAGAAACTAGTGATGAAGATGAAGAGGAGGTAAAATAAAAAAAAATAAAAAAAGAACTTATTAGTATATATCAACATCTATTAGTCTTATAATGGTATTTACATTTTATTTCAGGGTGTGTTTTGTAAATACCATGATATAGCAACCAGATGGTTTGACGGATTGGTTAACAAAAACGTTGATATCACTAACGAGATTTACTCTCTTAGTAGTGTTGAGTTTGATCGTCAAGTAAGTTTTTATTTACATTTTCTTGAGATAAGTAACTAAATAAGTTAAATAACTAAACATATATGTTCATGTCCTCATTCGTGTAGTTTTTATTTTTTTCAGGAGTTGCGTAAACTTGTTAGGAATTATAGCTCCATGCAAGAACGTAATAATGCCACGTCATCAGAGGATAATGAAGGAGAAAAGGATGTAGCGCTATCGAGAGCTAAAAGACACCTAACGCGGTTTCTTGTTTCTCTTGCTAAGCAACTACCAACTGAAGAAAACTACATTACATAAAACAACAATATCTTTTACTTATTGTATAGATTAGTTTGTAAAATGTGTGGTATGAGTTTCGAATTTTGATTCAAGTTTTAATGAGTTTATTGAGAGAAAAGGAATTAGAATTTAATGGTATATTGATATTTTGTGATATAGGTTCAAAGGAGACTAGAAACTGAATATTCACATGGAAGGTTTTTCTAATAACATGAGGTTTTTGATTTATGATATATGTACTGTATTTTTTTTGGATGTTTTATGTTATTGGAAAGAAATTTTGTAATGAGGTTATTTTTAGTTAAAGGGGGTGACAGTGTATTGGACCATCACCAGTACATATTTGGTGGGGGCAAATGCGGTAATTAGGACAGTGGACCATTTGAATGAATTCTATTAAGGGTTGATTGACTGGTATACGAATCAACTATCTCATATTTTACTAATTTGGGTAACAAACTATTTTTTATGTGGATTAGGTCATAAAACTTAAGAAAATGGTTATTTGGTTCATCGGTATTAGTTAGTAGTGTGTCTTTGATATTGATACTAGAAAATTGTTGGTGTATTGACTTATCTTTGATATAAAAAATGTTAGTTTAGTGAACAATCTGTCGTTCAAATAATTTGTTTCCCAAATAAGTAAAAATCAGATTCTTGTTGTGCCAATTGGTTATTCCTTAGGCTAAATGGAGTGGTGCCTCCAACATGGGGGAGGCAAGACTGCCACGTAGGCGCCACATCAGTTTTGTTGCCAACATCCAAATTTATGTTGCACTCAGGGAGTGGTGCCTCCAACATTGTGGGAATTTCTTTTTTATTATTTTTTTTAAAAACTAATTTTCATTTAACACAATATATTTAAAAAAACATATTACATTAAATAAAAAACATTACATTAACTTGAAAAAACGTCACATAAATTTAAAAACATAAAAAAAAAGTCGAAATAAAAACAACATTCCTAAATAAAACGATTACTTTCAATCCAAGTATTCTTCGGAATCATCTTGTGGTGGCATATTGAGGTCCAGATTTTGGAGTCGATATATGTGTTCCGCCAAATCGGCTCGAAGCTCGTGATGTTTCTGATTGTTTCGTATCTCCCTTCTTCTTGCCACGTACGGTGGGCTACCCGGCTCTATTGGTGGAATTGACGGAACTTCCTCATTTTCCACATATTGACATATCGCTTTTCCTTGATCTTCTATGATCATATTATGTAAAATTATGCATGCATACATAATACGCGATAGCTTGTCCACCGACCGTGGACGTGCCGGATTTTCCAAAATTTGCCAACGTTTTTTAAGAACTTCAAATGCTCGCTCCACATCCTTTCTTGCCCTCTCTTGAGCTGCTTTGAATTTTATACGCTTTGCATCACCTGGACATGTCAAAGATTTCACAAGCACAGCGTATTCTGGATATATATCATCTATAAGATAATACCCGTATTTGTATGTGGTTCCATTTACTTGAAATGGACAATCCGGGGCGGAGCCGTTGCAAAACCCGTCAAATAAAGGCGACATGTTTAAAACGTTGATATCGTTAATTGAACCGGGTGCACCAAAGAATGCATGCCAAATCCATAGATCCTGTGATGCAACTGCCTCCAAGATGACCGTTGGGTGAGTCTTATCACCCCGTGTGAATTGCCCATGCCATGCACTCGGGCAAGTGGTCCAAGACCAATGAAGACAATCTAGACTTCCAAGCATCCCAGGAAAACCGTGCACATTTGCGTGATGCGCGTACAATGCCTGAACATCACTGAATGTAGGCTTGCGTAAATACCTTGGACCGTATACTTCAATAACACATCGGCAAAACTCCTCCAAAGTTTCTCGTGTCGTCCGCTCCGACATTTGAAAATACTCGTCCCAAGAATCTCCCACAGAACCGTATGCTAGTTGACGTACTGCACACGCGCATTTCTGTATCGGAGTAAAGCCTTCTGCACCTCTTGCGTCGGGACGTTGACTAATATACTCAGAGAAATTAGTCACGTCGGTGATAATACGCATAAACAAATGTTTCTGCATGCGAAACCGTCGGCGAAATTTGCTTTCGTAGATGGCATCATCATTAAAGTAATGCGCCATAAGGAGATTATTTGCAGCCCAACAGTCCCTCAAAATAATTTTTCGAGATACCCGTTGTGAACTTTCGGCTTCGGATTCGTCTTCGTCTTCTAAAAGATCGAACATAGCTTCCATTGATTTGAGAGCCGCCTCACCAATCATTAGTAGCTGTTGATTTCTTTGAATTGGATTCATTTTGAAAATTTATATATGTGAAGAGATTGTGTGTATATCAAATGAAATGTGTGTATCTATATATAGAGAAGTAAATTTTGAATTTTTTATTTTAAAATAAATTTGACCGTTCAAACGGTCATTTCCATATTAAAGTTAGAATCTTTGACCACTTTTTCAGGAGAGAGAACGCGGCACTGGTTTGCCGCCAGCCCTTGCCGCACCTAGGGGGCGGTGTTGCCGCCGGCATGCCTAGCACACGTCGGATGCCTCCGGCAAATCTTACTCCCACTCCGTGCAGCCTTATAACCTAATTTTAAGAGAAATTGTATTTATTCCTATCTTTTATTCTTACTTATATTCCTATTCATGTTAAATTTTGACATGTGTCATAAAATATTATTAATTTTATTATATTAATATTAAAAAAATTATAAGACGGTAGTAATAAGTAGTATAGGCATTTTATATGCCTAATGGACCAAGAGTGTAAGGTTTAGAAGCTATAGGGACCAAACGCATAAGCTGTTTTATAAGTTGTCCTCACCATATGGATGTTTTCAAACCATAGCAATCAATCGTGAGATTTTTTTCTTTAATTAATTTGTGAGATTTTGTCTTTAATTGATTTATGAGACTTGATATGAAGTAAATACTTGAACAAACATGTTAATACTTTAATAAGGCAGCCAAGGAAATGGATTATAGACAGTGATGTTTCACTTTACACTTGGTCAGATATTGGGGGTACTGTATGATAATGACAAAATCAATGTTGTTTAGATTTTAGACTATAGTATCTAACGAATAATTAAAATTTGCCAACAAATAGAATATTCATTTTTTTATCACCAGACAAAGCAAAGTATACAAAGTCATATTTTAGAGCAAATTAGGTGACGATTAAGAACAGGTCAAACGTCTTGGGATGGGTTAGGTTGACCACTTGACCTAGCAACATTTTGATTTATTATCGACTATGATTACACATTATTATTAGAACAAGTGATCTAATTATTTGAATGATACAGTTTAGGAAGGTTTAAACAATCGAGCATGTCTTTAGGGACTTAAACCTTCTTGACCCATTTTCTTTTTGGGTAATTTTAAAAATTTCAAATTATTAATAAAGACCAACCCATATTGACACATTTTCACATAAATAGATTGGAACAAGTTGAAACATCTATTTGACTTGTGGATGTCTATTATTAATGGAATGCTTAAATAATGAAAAAAAAAAAAGTCATTAATTTCACGCCAGGGTAGTAAACTAAGACCGACTTTTCTTGAATTGAAAGTGTCAGTACACTTAAATTTCCTAATTCTGGTTGTCTCAACAACTACTTTCTCAACTGTGATTTTCTGTCCAATAACAGCAAGTGATTCATTAATTCAAAAATGTCTGGGTCCAACCATGTTTAAGTATACTAGTATCGTCAACTTTGTATACTACATGATAAAATTAAAAAGGTAAAAGACATATAATGTCCTTCTTTATCATCACCCGAATTATTAGTTAGTAGTACCATTGTACCATTCTCATAGGACCCACAATTTCTTAAAAGCCGTTCTTGAACGTTTCAAGGCGAGCCTACATTATTACAATCAACCACCACTAAATATCATACCATTGAAATGAATATCTAATAGAAGAGAATCACTGATTTACAGTGGGTCGCAGTTTCCAAAAACAATCAGCAAAAAATTTGGAAAAACTTAGATACATCGTAAATCGAACTTCAGTTACTTTAATGGAAGCACGATTTCCAACAACATGCAGTTTGCGATTCCGGTTACGAAATAGAACAAGATATGAGTGATGAGCAATACATGAAATATTTGAAAGCCAAAAAGACTATTTGTTTTGTTTGGTGTGTGCATTTTCACAAATGGGAGGAGATGCTGGTGCCACTGATGGACACGACAAATGTTTCACTTTTTTCTTGATTTTTTTGGGTTAATTGATTTTGTATAATGATTGATGAAATTTATATATTTTTATCAAAATAAACACGTTTTCATAGATTTAGATGGTGAATAAGTGGCTATTCCAATTTCCACACCAACCATGTGATATTTTTTCTATGGGTCACGTCTCTTAGAAAGGAAATTTTGTCTCGTGTATGTGAGTTAGACTTTTTGTAATCATCAGATGGAGATTGCTAGGTGAGTCGCGTGTGAATTGTGATCACAACATTTTTCTTTGGCTTCTAAAATATTATAGATAACAAATCAAAATTGTATCAAATTTCAGTTCAGATTCACTATGGAAATATAAATCTACCTAATTTTTATATAAGAAAATTTACATGTGAACGATTATTAAACTTATTTTTGATTATTCATCATCTTATAACAACTCATTTGAATTCAAATAAATATTCATATTCACATGTGCATGTATCTATATTCATATGTAAATTTAACTAAATTCATTAATATATTTTACATTCAACCTTTTGATCATATGCAATTAAATTAACTAAGATTTACAAGTGACTTTACTGGCCATTCATACGTGAATGATAAAATATCTAAAAAAATTGGATACAATGATAATTTATATGTGAATTGATATGTCTAAAATTAGATATAGTTCAGCTTCACATTTTAAATCAATATGTGTTGAATATATATATATATATATATATATATATATATATATATATATATATATATATATATATATATATATATATATATATATAGAGAGAGAGAGAGAGAACGGAAATTGATTGATTTTGATATATTTTGTTTTATTTTTTTCGAAAAAATAAACCTAATGTTAGGAATCGAACAGGGTACACGCAGCGGAAATACACTATCACACACACACAAACTCACGAAAATAAAGCAAGAAGAACACAAGGATTTTTACGTGGTTCGGATTCGGTGCAAATCCTACGTCCACGGGCTACAACTAGAGAAATCTTATTAATACTCACAAGATTACAATTTATAACTATTGTTTTGAGCTCAAGTGGTGCATCTATAACCCTTTAGCTATCCTCTATATATACATGTTGGAAATGTATATAATATACATGAGTTTACACCTCAAGTTTGAAAAAAAATCTTCACTTTGAATTCAAACTTTACCTAACAATCTCCCACTTGAAGATTTTTAACATCTCTCATTAATCTCTTAATATAACAAGTCTTCCAAGCTTCCAGTTCCAAAGAACAAGCTAAACTTAGTCAATTTCCTAGTTGCAGCCACCCCTCATTATCAAGTACTAGAAGGGCCAGTTGAAGCTCCCACAAGCTCCAACTCAGTCGTAGCCAATCCCGCTACCGACTTAGTCGTGGTCAATACCGCCACCGACTCATCACCTGTCTCAACCGGCTTGGACACTCCACCGGATCCAGAGATACACCGAGGACCACTAACACTCTCCAAACTTTGCAAACTTCTAACAGGAGAGAATTTTCCAGTCTTAGTCTTCAAAACCCAACGGCTCTTTGTAACTGTACCCGGAACACACCCCGTGCTCCCACTGTCACAAAATCCCCTGAATGGTTTAGACTTTCCGACTCGTTCAGCTAACATCTCCTTGGCTCCAGAATTCATGTTTGCAAAATGAACTCTCTTAGCACTAGATTTAGCGAACCAGATTTTGTCATGCTTAACGGGGATGGTCATACTTCCCTCAGCAGGTACCTCAACCATATACAATGACCCACGCTTCATACCTTGAGCAATCACTGAATTACCATTGACCACCCTCCATTTACCACCACCAAACCTTACTTCCAGTCCTTGTTTATCCAGCTGACCAACAGAAATCAATTTCTTCTTCAGCTCCGGAATCACCCTGACATTCTTCAGGTTCCATGTAGTTCCCAATGAAGTAACCAGATCAATATCTCCTATGCCCGTTACTTGAAGCATCTCGTCATTTGCTAACCGTACCTTCCCAAAATCTCCTTCTTTTAGATTCACCATCGTTTCTCCGTTGTCCATGGCGTGAAACGAAGCCCCTGAATCCATGACCCAAGAGTATACTGAACTTTCCATACTTAGTATCAGTGCATCATCCTCAGACACACTCTCGGCACCAGCAATGTTCAATTCTTTCTTTGGACATTGACTCTTAACATGTCACACCTCCTGGCAGTTCCAGCACTTCACATTCTTCCAAGTTCTAGAAGAACTTCTTCCTCGGCTCCCACTGTTCCTGTTATTCCTTCTACCTCTGTCCATATTCAATAACGCAGAAGAAGATGATCCACCTTGATTTTTGCGTCTGATATCCTCGCCCAAAACCAAGTCTCTAACCCCTTCAAAAGTCATACCACTAGCTCCCACGGAGCTAGTAACAGCCGTAACTGTTCCGGACCAACTATCAGGTAGTGAAGCTAGCAGCAGTGCAGCTTGAGTTTCATTATCAAATTTAATTCCCACAGATGATAATCTGGACAGAATTGAATTTAGATTGTTAATGTGAACAGTAACAGAACTTTCCTCATTCATCCTTGTAGTGAATAACTCCCTCATCAAGAACACCTTGTTAGCCGCCGACGGTTTCTCATACATGTTCGTCAGAGCATCCATCATACCACGTGCCATGGTTTGATTCATGATATTGAAAGCAACGCTCTTTGACAACGACAATGTAATAACCGCCCTAGCTTTCTTGTTCTTTGAGTTCCAAACATCTTCAGCAGCTTTTTCCATTTTCTCCGGTTTGTCTCCAAGTACCACATCCAAGTCTTTCTGACATAGCAATGCTTCTATTTGCATTTTCCACCAACTAAAATCAGAACCGTCGAACTTCTCGATTACAACCTTGTCTTCAGTCATTACGACAAACAAGAAACAAATTGAGACCACGAAACAGACATAACAATGGCACGGACCTGACCGGTTCGTTCAGTGTACTCGTGTGTGACAGACCAGTACCCTTCAAAGTACCAAGACACCTTTAATACGATTAATAGAAATTAGTTTCTGATATGGAAGATCAGACAAAACTGCAACCACAGAGCATACTCTAATTTCTAAAACCGAGACCTCCTTCAAAACCCAAAGCTCTGATACCAGTTGTTAGGAATCGAACAGGGTACACGCAGCGGAAATACACTATCACACACACACAAACTACGTCCACGGGCTACAACTAGAGAAATCTTATTAATACTCACAAGATTACAATTTATAACTATTGTTTTGAGCTCAAGTGGTGCATCTATAACCCTTTAGCTATCCTCTATATATACATGTTGGAAATGTATATAATATACATGAGTTTACACCTCAAGTTTGAAAAAAAATCTTCACTTTGAATTCAAACTTTACCTAACACCTAAAATTATAAAAACAAAAAATTAAATGAGTTTTTACTATAACCAAACCGGGTACGTACGCAATCAACTAATAAATATACATCACTTTTTTGTATTTGACGTTGACAATTGGTTCCTTGGTTTTTTGGTTATATATATATATATCCTATCCTAATAAATAAGTAACTCAAAGCCACATGTCATCTCCTCATTGATTTTGACACATGTCATTTTCTCATAATTTTGAATTTCTTAAAAAAATTGTTTGAATTGAATGTATTTAATTCCAATAATTTATAACTTAAGCAATAAATTAGGAACCTAGCAATTTAATTAATGGATTCTAACAATTTAATTATCACTTAAATTAAATGACAAGAGAATGCATCATATTTTCATTTTCTTCTCATCGATGATACATATGTCAATAATTTCGGAAAGGTAGCATGATGATTAATGGATTTTTTTTCGAATGTCATAGATCTTTAATGCAGGTCCAAAAACAAACATAAAACTACATTTACGTTTAAAAATTTTATTATACTAATTTTATAATTAATATATATTATATAGTTTACTAAGTTTGGATAACCTTTGATTTATTATGTCTATTAAAAATATAATAACTAATTTCCATAATAGAATTAAAATATTTAACATAATAATAAAAAAAACACGGCACACACGCGCATGCACGCACGCACCAGGGTCGGCCTTAAGGGTATTCAAAATGCATGAACGTAAAAAATTTACGTTTAATATATTAGTGATGGAAAATCCATCGATAAACCTTTACAAATTCCGTCGTTAAAAAGTTTTATTGATGGCTCATTTTTTACTATTCACTATTATTGATCAGTTTCGTATAAATATATATTCTAAAATGAAACATGTTATATTCATAAATGAATACAAAAATTCTAAAATATTTTATGAAACGATATATTATAATAAGTACACAATATATTCTAATTGAAAACTACATACTTTAATTTTAATTGAAAACATCAACATACTAATGTCGTCGTCGCATTGCGCGGGTACACACCTAGCAGTGAAGCAATATTATTGGGTAATCGTGTTATAGAAATAGAGTTATATCTTGAAATAATATTGGAAATCGTACGTTTATTCCAAAAAATGTCTTTGACGCCTTCAGATAGAAGAATTTCTTTCAAATTTCAAAGAAAACAATTTTCATTGACTGTATGTTTTGCAATGACAATAAATAATACTCAACGACAATCGCTATCAAAGGTGTGTTTGTTTCTGAGACAACCAGTCTTCACACACGACAAGTTGTATGTTATATTTTCAAGAGTTAAAAGTAAAGATAGATTAAAAATGTTAATTTTAGACGACGGTAAACTTAGCAATAGAACAACAAATGTTGTATTCAAAGAAGTCTTTCAAAATTTGTAATTTGTTATAATTGTTCAAAGTTTATCAACATTATGTTGTAGTGTTTAATTTAATAATGTATATATCCAAAAATTTCATTATATGTTGTCAATAATTTTTTATTTAATAATTATTTTGTATCATCCCGTGTAATACACGGGTCTTACAACTAGTATATATATATATATATATATATATATATATATATATATATATATATATATATATATATATATATATATATGTATATGTATATATATATATATATATATATATATATATATATATATGTATATCTATATATACATATATATATATATATATATATATATATATATATATATATATATATATATATATATATATATGTGTGTGTGTGTGTGTGTGTGTCTATTTATAGAGAACGGAAATTGAATGATTTTGATATATTTTGTTTTTTTCGAAAAAATAAACCTAAAATTATAAAAACAAAAATTGAATTGAGTTTTTGCTATAATCAAACCAAGTACATACGCAATCACCTAATAAATACACATCACTTTTTTGTATTTGACGTTGACAGTTGGTTCCTTGGTTTTTGTTTATATATATATATATATATATATATATATATATATATATATATAAAACTTTTATAAGCTTCCAAAATATTTTATTTGCTTAACATAATATCTGAAATATTATATATATACCCTTTATAAGTTTCCAAAATATCACATTTGCTCAAAAAATTAAATATTTTAAAACATTTTTATAATCATTTTTTGTATTTTAAAATCATTATAAATATAAGAAAAATTTGTAATAACTGAAATACTCCTAATTCTATTTGTTGCAATACTCTCAATCTTTCAATCAGACTTCTCACACAATCATGTTGATAGAAAGTGGCAACACAATCGTCAACACTGATTTCCATCTTCAGATAATTATCGATGATGACCAAATACGACAGACAACCGATAAATACGACGAACGATGGAAATTGATGCAGATGATTATCGCTGAAGATGGAAATCGATGCTGAAGATGATTACCGATTACTACTAAGTACGACGAACGACGACAACGAATGGTGGACAGTAGACAGCCACTATGGCCGGTGACAAAATCGGAGTCGCCCTTCACCCCCAGGTTGCATCGTTTTTGTTTTCACTTTACAACGATATGTTTGTGTGAGAAGTATGCTTAAAAGATTGAAACTATTCCCACAAAATAGAAGTAGGGATATTTTGGTCATTCTGAATTTTATTTATATTTATAATGAATGTAGATTACATAAAAATGATTATGAAAATGTTTAAAACAGTAATTTGGGCAACTATGATATTTTGAAAGCTTGTAAAGGGTATATATGATATTTAGATATTAGGTTGGGTAACTATGATATTTTGGAAACTTATTAAGGGTGTGTGTGTCTATATATATATATATATATATATATATATATATATATATATATATATATATATATATATATATATATATATATATATATATATATATATATATATAATAAAATATTATTTTGGTATTATCTATTTAATTTTAATATTAAAAAGCCGATGTGGCATCGTGGGTTCGGTGGGTTCAGTGGAAACTGCTTCCATGGGTAAAAGATGGTGAAAGATTGGGAAAGATAGAAGTGGGAGAAGAGAAACAAGTTGACGTGACGAGTGAGTTCAGTGAGATGGGAGGGAACTACATCCCCCACCCTAAGAACCAGGGTTAAGAGGGCTAATGAACCCGTATCTCATTTATCTATCGCAAACCCACGACTGAAGGAACTGTGAACCTGACGGCCCCACAGCCCACTGCTCGCAAACCCACAGCCATTTGTGGCTGGTTCCACCTACCCTTATGAGGTCAAATGTTTAACATACAAATAAGACTATTTTATTAAAATGTTAACGTCATAAAATGATAAGAAATAACATACAATTTGATTTTATGTTGTTTATTTTTAAATTTATCTGATACATCATTAAACTTTTTCTAAGTTCTAATTATGTCATTAGAGTTATTCGAATTGGTTAATTCTACACTATCAAATCTCATAGTAGGCATAATATATTGCTTCATATAGACCTAAATAAACAAATTATGCAGACACAGTGTACAAACACAAAGATATAAACTTCTAGCTATTTTTACATTAAAAAAAAGTTGTAAATAAAATAACCCAATTACCGATTTACCCCATATGAACAAGAAAAAAGTGTAATGTTTGTCGTGTTATTGATCAATGGCAGCATCTTCCCCTTTCCATATTATTTCTACTGTCATCCCACGGGACCTTTTCTCTCTCTCTCTCTCTCTCTCTCTCTCTCTCTCAAAATGCACACAATAAACCAACACCGTCAACAAACACAATGTCTTCTTGGCCTTCAGATATTTCATGTATTGCTCGTTACTCATCTCTAGCTTCATCACATTCTGTTTATCTCTTTCTTTAGGTTTAACTTCAAGCTACACCTCTAATCCATGGCGGTCAACTCTACACAAGAGGTGAATTCAACGTCTCATGCTCTGCATTTTCCGATTCTCGTTTCTTAAATGATTCAGTTTCTACTCTCCTAACTTAAGTCTATATATCATGTTAGTCATCGTAATCGGAATCTTAAACTGCATGTCATTGAAAAATGTGCTTCCGTTAAGGCAATTGAATATAACTTACGACTTATGATATATTTCAGTTTTAGCTCCCTAATTTATCCAGTTTTTCCCAAATATTTGCCGACTGTTACTGGAAACTGCGCTCATTGTGGTTCAATGGATTCTCCTTGACTAAACTTTCATTTCAGTAAAATAATAAGTTTCAGTGATTGATTGTAATAATTTAGGTTCGCTTCAACGTTTGATTTTAGGGCCACGAACAGCTTTTAAGAGACTGTGGGTCATATGGTGAATTGTACTACTAAATAATAATTACGATTGTGACGATGCGGGTTGCTCCGTATTATGCCAGTTTATGCCATTCTGTAATAACTAAGATCGTATACATTATGCAATCATATTGCCTCACCGAAAATGAAGGCTAATTCTGAATCTTCCCTCGCCATATATCTGCTAGGGGTATTAAATACATTTTGTCGTACATAAACGTTACTACGCTTCCTGATTTAAGGAGATTCTTATGTTGGATCTATACAGGGTTGTGATTCATACAGTGTTGTTGTTTTGCCTGAAGAAGACAACACTGTACCTCTATCAAGTTCCATGGAAGATTACTTGCTCCTTAAAAGCCAGCTTTCATTGGATGACAAACTGAATAACCAAACCTATATCACAAAGATGGTGGAAAACGCAGCTGATTATTTTGACAGTGAAAAAGATGTAGATATTGAGAAAGGGAAGTCAGAGACACCTATAATCACTGAAGAAACTGTTAGTAACTTAAAGATTGATGAAGGGCATATGGTGAGTTAAAACTTAAAAGTATGTGTTCAAGAATATATGTGCATTTTGGTGATTTGGTCTATCAAATATCAATGGTACCTTGATGAAGTTTATGTCCTTCCTTCCTCCATCTCCATGTTTATCTTTTCCTCTATATTCCTAATCTAAGCGGTCTTTCCCTTTTTGTATTTTTATGTTCTTCCAGTTTAGTGTATTAATGTGATTTTGCAGAAATCATTACAGAAACAGATTAGCTTTGAAATGGGAGGCAAATACATGCAGTTGTTGATGAATCACAGCCTGATTTTACCCAAGTTCTCTAATCGAGGTACCCATCATATTCTAGGCTATATATATTTTTGGGTTACCAAATTATAGTCTTGTGTGGGCTTTATTTAATCCCTTAACAGCCCTGTTATTCTTATTAAATTTATTGACTTAAAAACATGGCCGAATTAATGAAGCAGTTGTTGAGGCTCCTAGGATGAGAAAATACAAGCGGTCTGCCTCCTTTAATTCAAGAAAAGTCGTTTTTCTGTTCTCAGTATTGTAAGTTTATATGGACTTAAAATTTATTCCTTTAATGTATTTATTATTCTTACTACTTTAAGAGCCTAAATTAACATTTCTTTTTTGTACTTTTTTTTGTTTTCCAGGTCGAGTTTGGGGACAATGATCCTCATATATCTGACACTGAGAGTCAAACAGATTAGTGACGCATCTATCCATTCCATATAAACTTTAGATTCTTTAAGTGCTTTTAGAGAATGTTGATTTAGGGTTGTTTTTGCATTTGCTAGGATTGTGGCGAGTCTTAGTTTTTAAGAACAAATCAACATAATGTTCTATGTGAAGAATTAAGAATATGAATTTTGATTAACAAATAAGACCAATATGGTATCTTGAAAGTTGAAAAGCAAGAGAATAAATTTAGGATAAGATTATAAATGAACATAATGATTCTAAATGAGCAAGTGATCAGAAAAGGCAAAAAGGGTGCAGTAAAACACTTTGCTTGTAACTTCATCAACAGAATCAATTATAATTTTGAAGGACAATACACATAAAAGGCACAATGCACATAAAAGGCACTTGAGTATGCAAAACGCTCGAAACTGTCACCAAAATCATAAAAATGCCAAAGTATGTCTTTTCCATTTTAATACGTTGTCATTTACATCAAATCCATCATAATTCACTTCACTAGATTTTGTTCAACGCTTAAAATAATATGAAAGCATAAAATAGAAAATAGTGATACTGGAGGAGCTATGGACAATATAAGTTTTTGTCGTATATAATTTAAATACATAATCAAATTTACTATTTTAAATAGTTTTAAATTTGCAATAAATGTCCCTCAAATAGTCGAATTTATATCACTATCCTGAATTACACTACATTTTGCATAAACAACATCAAATTAAAAATTATATGCTTTTTGGACGGCTGGATAAGTAAATGGTGGTCGTTTTGATACTTACATGCACTTGGATGACATTTTATATTCCTTCCCCATTCTTTTTATTTCTGGACACAAATTTTAGCTAAAATTCTTAAATATTTGTAGTGACCACAACAATTAGAACCTGGCTCTATCATTGTTGCGGAGCACATGCATCAGCCCATGATTGTTGCTTCTTTTTCCTATTAAATATTATCCAGACAAAATGAAGACCGGGAGAATGATATTCAGATTTTCTTAAATAATATCATCTTCGGAAAATAAAAAAATAAAAATAAAAGCAACTTTGCAAAACTTGAAAACTTACAACAATTTCAGTCTCTACCCATTAGTAAACAACTGTACATGTTCACTCACAAAATCGCAATTAACTTAGAACCAAACATCAGTCATCACCATTTCCAAAACTCCGCACCTTCCAAATACCTACTGCTGTTGCCAGCTGTACGGCTGGTTGCGATTCCCCGCCACATTCGGACCTCTCCCCCCACCTCCTCCCGCCCCGGTACCACCACCATACGGAACATTCTGAGTATAATTCGGCGGTGGGCCACCGCCATAACCACCAGACGAACCCCTGGGCCCACTAACACCTGGTGCACGAGGCTGCGGGGGGTACGGTCCGCCACTAAACCCAACACCACCTTGACCCGCGGACCGATCCGGATAATACCCACCCACGGGATTAGGGTTTCCACCTGGCGGAAACCGGTTGGGCCCACCGGCAGGTCCCCGTGGCTTTCCATATTGATGATGGCTGGGCCCACCTGCGGTCAATGGAGCTTGACCGGCGTTTCCCATCGGGTGGTTATGCCCACCCGCCCAGTGCTGGGAATGCGCTTGGGCTTGACCCGATTGGACAGGTGGCAACCGCGCGTGCTGTTGTGGGTGTTGTAGTTTTTGTCTTTTTGCCATTTCTTCGTTTTGTCTCTGTTGTTGTCTTTTCTTTTTTGTTTGGAATTCATGCGACGATTCATACTTTGGCAAACTAACAATGTCAACAGAAAGAAATCAGATTTGACATGACATGACAGAACAGGTTGTACTGACAAAAATTGTAATTACCTTTTTGGGTCACAAGGCAAAGGGTCAGTCCAGAAATATTCGGCGTCTAGTGCATCCTTTGCGGAAATTCTCTATTCAAAAAAAGAAAAAAGAAAAATAGGTACGTAAAAAGATGGTAAGAAAATGTAACGGAAATTAGGGTTTGTGGTGGGAAATAGGAGAAAAAAAACGTACCTGTGATGGATCAAGAGTCAACATCTTCTCTAATAACTCAAGGGCATTACGGTCAAAGCTGTGTTTGTTGGGAATATTAAGAGAATGAATTTAGAGTTGTTTAAAATATTAATTGAAATAAAAAATGGAGAGTGCTCAACTGTCTGAAAACCTCCCTGACTCGCCTCTTCATTTGCCTACTTGGTTTAAACTTGGTGTACCAAGGGGTTCTTGAAACTCCAGGCCAATTTATCTCATCAGGTGATCCACAAAGTTCAAATATCTTGTTCATTTGCTCACCCTGCAATAAACCACATAAGGGTAAAATAGTCATTTTACAATTTACATCACTCAAGGACAAAAACCACAACAAGATGCTCCAACTCAAAATTTTCTTTTATATGTACTTTACCCTTGAAAAACAGCACATCATGAATAAATAAATAAATATATAAATATAAATATAATAATAAATTACACAACTAACCTCATTTTTACCGGTTAAGATTGGTTTGCCATGAAGAAGTTCAGCAAAGATACAACCAACTGACCACATGTCAACTGATGGACCGTATCTTGTAGCTCCAAGTAACAATTCAGGTGGCCTGCTCAAAAACAGTTATAAAAAATAAAAATAAAATGACAACCAGGGGCATATGATTAATTAAGTACTTACCTATACCACAAAGTAATAACACGGTTTGTGAGATTTCCTTTATGGTCTGTAGAATATGATCTTGCTAATCCAAAATCAGCAAGCTTTAAGTTTCCCTCATTATCAATTAAAAGATTAGAACCTGAACATATGTTTTTAATTCATGTAAGTTATTGAATATAGAGAAATGATGATGAAAGAATTTATTCCGGAAATGACCTTTTATGTCTCTGTGAAGTACTTGATTGACATGGCAGTAGTGAAGCCCTGTGAGTAGTTGTTTCATGTAACACTGGGAGAAAATACTGTTAGGATTTGGTATTTAATGCTTAATATTTATATTATTTAAATTAAATTTGGATTGGATTAAATTAAGTTACCTTGATTTGGGGGATTGTAAATCTAAGTCCAGGGCGATCAGAAAGTCCTGTTAAGTCATGGTCCATGTATTCAAATACCATGTAAATACTACCCTTATACTTATGTCCACCTGTAATTTTTTAAAAATATATTGTACACGTGAGATATTATTGGGAGAAAGAAATACAAAAACTTGAAATAATCACCTGATTTCCCATGTTCATCCACCTCTGGACCTTTTAAACAGAAATATTGAAAAAGTAAGTCAATGGTCAAAGTATTTGTGAAGATATAATTTATATAAATGAAAAATGAGATAAAGTACCTGCTGAAGTTACAATCTCTTTTAGTTTGATAACATTTTCATGCTGCAGCTTTTTTAAGATTTTAATTTCACGGATGGCGGTAATTGGAAACTGCAGAAAGAAAGGGATGAATAATGGAAAAAAAAAATTAAGAGTAATGCGTTTATAGTTTTTGAAATAGGATTGTTTGATAAGGGCCATATTTAAAAGCTTTTTACCTAATGAACGAATAGAATTAAGAAAAACAAACGTACCCCTTCTTTTTCATTGTCCATACGGATTTTCTTCAATGCAACAATTTCTCCGGTTTTTATTTCTCTTGCCATGTATACTTGACTGGTAGTAAAGGAAAAGAAAAATAATAATAAGAGGGAAGTATAAATAAAGTGGTTAGATTAATATATTCTATATTTTGGTATTAACATGTATGTCATGACCTTGGTATTAACATATAATGAGAGGGAAAGAGGATGGAAAAATAAAGGCATAAAATTTAAGAGAATATCTTCTTCATGTCAGCAATTAACCAACAGTTTGCAAGAGGGAAACAAGATTTTACAGATGTGGAATTTGATGATTTCTTGAGCTATTTGAAGAAGAATACAATAACTCCCGCAAACCATGAGAATCTTTTTCATATTTAATAATAGATATACTGATATCAAAGGCCTTATCTATTAAAACAGGTATTAAATGGGCGAATTTATATGCAGCAAGTCCACCCTGCCCATAGACTTCTAATTAGCAAGACTAATGGAAGCTTCTACATTTCCTCCTTTATGACCAAACCAGATCTATTTGTTATTTGGAATACCTTGACTAATGCCATGAGCGTTTATTGATCTGTAAGTTTTTTCTGATACAATTAAGAAGAATTTGCAAAAAACGCAACGATAGGTTCCCTCCTCATCAACAATTATTCAATTCTTTGTGCTTGCGATCTGGTTAATGTACTTCGCAACTTTTCCTTGGAGAAGTTCAAAATCCATATCGATAATCAAGTTCAAATTAAGTTCACCACGTGTATCCTTTTCCCGAACAAAGTAGTATACATAACAATTATCGAGTAAAATTTAGCAGAAATAACTATTCAAAATCGGTAAATTGAAACCCTATATACACAAAATAATAGTCCACGGATACAAATGATGCACTAATTGAGTACGGAACCAACGATCGTATCACAAAAGAAGAGAATGTTGTGATTAGGGCAAGCGAATTTTTACCCGTATGTTCCTTCACCAATTTGTTCAAGTTTTTCGAAACAGTCTACGCTTCGAGAACCCCATGACGGCGATTCTTCAAGGTTAAGCTGACCGTATGCCGCACCAGCCATGTCTCCCCTTTCTCTCGCTACAGGAGGAAGGAATTTGCAGAAGCGGCAGGGAGCAATGAGGGTCTTCTGTAATAAAAGGGCGAATTCATATGAAGCAAATGTCGAATCAGGTCAACTTTAAATAATATTTTCCGCCCAAATACATTATTTGATGATTTGATTTGTATAGAGTGTAAACTAGGGATGAGTCTCGTGGATTTCTGATTATTTGGTTCAAGGTTTTTTTTTTTTTTTTTTTTTTTGATAACCGAGGACCCCACCCGACCCATTATTTGGATGACCCTGATGAAGCAACCTCGGAGCCCACGCACACCTGGCAGCAGGGTGGTCCGGGTCAATCACCTACGGGGGTAGAGAGGTGGCCAGTGGCCATCACCTGATTGAAACCTAACACTCACTATGGGGAAATGGAGGGAGTGAGATTAGAACTTGGAACCTCTTTATGGGGGAAGAGAAAGAGTCCAAAGCCTTATCCACTAGGCCATCATGGTGAACTTGGAACCTCTTTATGGTTGTTTTTCAGTTTTTTATTGGTCACTTAAACAGTTAAACCGTTTCATAAATGGAACCGATTGTCTTAGATTTTTCTATTTTTTGGGTTCGAATCGGTCAATCTAAATAAAGCAATTTTGAATAAAATTTTATTTTGTAATTAATTGATTATGGACAATAATTAATTGTTTTCCTTATATATTATGAATCATGTGATCCTGACTTAATGTATTTTTTTAAAATAATTATCTAATAAGAAACACCAGAGTTTGCATCATTGCATCTTGTTAATTATTATAAATGTTGTTGTATACATTGTTGAGCAAGTGTGGAGCCTAATCTGAAACGGAGAAGTCCGGATTACCGAAGAGGATATGTTGTCCGAGGAACCAGAAACAGAGGCGAAGGCAAGCCAGTGTTATTGAAGTCTGTGCTTCGGACGAATCATCAGTCCTCGATCAATGAAGTTCTTCGTTCCGGACAAACTAACCGAAGCAGCTCGACAGTTGGAAGAAGTATCACGAGTCAGGTGCATCTCACCTAGAATGGCAGAAGTTCTTATCTAAGTAACAACAGAAATGTTGGAACCGAATAATATTGAATCAATAGGACCGAGGTAGATCATACATCGTCCGTATTAGAAGATACTTCTTAATATGGGCATGTGAAGCATAGTATCCAAGATAGACATCAAGAGATGTTGGTGACTGAGGAGGTTATCATACCAAAGGAATTGTGACAAAAAGAGAACTCCATGTAGGACTGAAGAGTTGCGTCAGGAGAAGTCAATCATCCGTATCTTATACGAACCATAGCTCATCATGACTGCAGTAGCTTGGGCTACAATAACCAAAGTGAATGCATCAACAATAGATGAATATGAGACCGTAGTGTCTTTAGACCGAAGTTCAGTTCAGACCGGAGAGTTTCCTCAAACGAAGAGTTAGCCTCAAACCAACGTATAGTCCGACAGAAATATAAAAGCATAGTCAAAGAGTTTCACAGTCTCGTCAAGGGACAAGTCAAAACTATGTAGTTATCGCGGTCAAAACTATAATAATGGTAACCGACCGTTATTTAATTTAACATTCTCCCGATGGTATAACAGTGGTATAGCAAATTTTTATAATATGTAAAATTTATATATTAGACTATTACTAGTAGAATTATTAACATAAAAGTTATATAAAAAAAATCACATGAGGCTTAATGCAAAACATTCTAATATGGAAAATGTCAAAGTGTCAAACAGAAATTTAATTTGTATCCGAGTCAACATCGTCTAAGGCATTCACTTCTTCATGAATACCTTCCACGTTATTTCCGATCTCATCATCTTCTTCCACTCGTCATTCTCCTCCACGTTTCTTAACAAAATAAGATCTAAATATTTGTTTTTTGGAGAATCAAATCGCCTTTGTAATCTTGTGTTTTATTGGATGTATACAAGGTCATTAAGTTTTTGGTGCAAAATACAATTTCTTTTTTTTTTTGGAGTGTAACCGAAAGAAAATAATAAAAATGTTACTTAATGAAACAAATAAAATTTATAATTTATGAAAATATTTGTTAAAAATAACTTACATTGTCGAATGCGGTTAATAGCGGTATTTTGCGATCCCATAATTGCGGTATTTCGCAGCGCCATTTGCGGAACCGCTATAATTTACCGCTAAATGAGGTGATATTTGTCGACCACCGCTATTAACCGCATAGCTTGAAATTTTAATATAGGACCCAAGATCTTAATTGGGATGGTTAACTGTAGTTGGTAAATATTATAAGAATTATTATACTTCGACAATAAGAACATTATTAGTACACCAAATCTTCGATTGTACAAAAATAGTGGGATCCCAAATGGTAAAAATCCCACCCGATCTACCTCAAGCACTACTAAACGCAACCTCAAACCGGTAATTCCCCCACAATGATTTCAGTATAAACAAATTCAATTGGGCCATTTTAATTGCCTGCACACCCAACATCCCCACACTATGATCGATACTCAACCTTTTGATCCAACACATTTTTCTAAAAACTTCTCACACCATATTAATTAATAGACAGCATATTCATTTAACAAAATTCTTCACATCTACCCCATTAATCAATGCTCGAATATTGGAACCGACCCGGCCCGGATCAAACCCGACTCGGACCAAGACCGAGGGATGACATTCAATGGAACCGAGGACCGACCAAACTATTACAAAATACACTTAAATAATCCAATTTCAGAAACCAAAATCCTAAAGCTGCCTTATAATTTCAGAGATCGAAAAAGCTTAAATAGGCCTTCACAGCTAAATTATGAACCAGATTTCAATAAAATTAAATTACATAAAGATTTAGCAAACTAAATTACAGAACTAGACTTGAAGAATCATATTTTAGAAATAAGAATCCTGAAGTTGCCTTACAATTTCAGAAATTGGAAATGGTTCAACAGCCCTTCACAATCACGGCTTCCCCTTCACGATCACGATCCACGAGTTCGGAGTCCCCATACCCTAATCCCTCATTCCTTCTCAAAGTGTTTAGGAAATCAGAAAGTTAAGAATTTTCAGAAATTCGAATCTGAATTCGTATGACGAATTTCAAAAGAAATTTTCTGAAATCAAAATTCTAAGACTGAGAGATGAGAATTGAGATGAAGAATTTGAAGAGCAAGTACTTATTCAGAAATTTCAATCTTTCACGGTTTCTTGAAACTGTAGCAAATTAGAAATCGCAAATCAATCGGGACTTGCCTTTCAATCTTGTTTCCGTTGGATAATGGGGTTAGGCGTGGTCAAAGATGCGATTGGAGATTTGGAGTCCATCAATTCCTAAACAATCGCTACTGATTGTTTAAGAATCGCTTGCTACTATTGTAATCGAAATTCTAAAATCGCAAATCCCGGTAGGCGTTAACTATGTAACATAGAAAATGGGCCCTAGGGGTTTGGAGGCCCTGAGCCATCGCCCAAGCTGCCCCCCCCCCCCCCCCCCCCCCTCAATTGGGCCGGGCATGTTAGACTGCACAACTCAACACAAATTACACTTCAAAAAATAGTTGTGATTGATTGGATTTGAACTGAAACGGATGACTAAGCATAAAAGACAATAATTTTAGTCCATTTCTTTTTTAAGAAATATTTTCAATGTAATTGTCTATACTTTTAGTTTAGTATAAAATAATAAACCAAATTATTTAAAACAAAATTGATTTGTGTTACTAGATTTCTTACATTGTAACTAAACCTTTTTATCTAATCGTAAGTTTACACTATAAATTGTAATTATATAATATAACTTTAAAGTATCGATTTTTTAAATTACAAATCTCTAAATATACATTTTTTTTTGTAAGTTGCACGGGTGAGAAGGACAATGTTTCGTGGATAAGCTCTACCCCAATATCGTTGAGAATGAAAGAAGAAGCAAAACATTTTGGTTCGTAAAAGCCACTACACCTACATCGAAAGCCCCAACCCCACCAAACATTCCTCGTATAATAAAACCCCTTACAGATTCTGCTCACACGTCTCCCTGATCGTTAGTTCACCTAAATCGCTTGCTCTCTGTTGATTCCTGTGTGTGATTTCGTGTATTTCCGATGGCAATTTCTGACATGGTAGTCAGTAATCTGACGATCTTGTACTTGGTGGTGATAGCAGCGCTCAAGGTGTATGGGCTGCTAAACGGGCGGTGCTACGGCGGAGTGACGGTGTTGATTCTGTCCACGGCAGCGGTTGGGGTATTATTAGTAGTGGCGCTGACATGGGATTTATCTCGCAAGGTGGCAACTTGTGTGGTGGTCGATCGGCGTGATGAGGAGGTGCCACACGAGCTGTGTCGAGGTGGCATATGTTGGCACGGTGTTGCCGTTAAGTCTCCGGCGTCACAGGTCCGGTTCAGGCTACCACATCAGCAAACTATGAACCGCCAATGATGATTGAAGCATGTAAAAAGTAAAATTAATAAAGAATGCATATTGTAAGTGGATGGTAGATTTATTATGTTTTTTTTACTAACGGTTGTGAATATTATTTAGGGGCCGTTTTCACATGTTGAAAGCAATGAGATCTGTTAAAAAAAATTATCTCAAACTTCAATGGGATTTGTTGTAACAAATTTTTTCGAAACTTATTAAGTCTATATGTAGAAGGGTAGTTAATTACGTAATTTTAGATGTCTAAGTTAGATGTTTTCATAAGATAAAGTGTCTTGTAAAGGATATTTGCAAATAGAAGGGCAGTTACGTATAGAATATGACTGACCGGTAGGAAATAAGAGACTGATTGCTACAATTGAGGGAAGCTAAACCGTCATTCCCAAACATCAAACCGGGGCCGTACTCGTATGTTCTTGTATCATATTATGTTTGTTTTATAAGTCTGCCAAATGAATTGAAATGTAACTTATATAAAACGATATCTCTTTTGTGTTTTAATCTTGTTTTACAATTCTTTTTATTTATGAAGATATTTTATACAGTATTTTAAGTAAAATATGTTGTACATAAACCACTATGCTAGAAAAAAAACTTACAAGAGTCTAAGTACTTGTGAAAGAGAAAAAAACTGAAATCACCCTAACTTGGCAACTTCACAAGTTAAAAAATTGGTTTGTTAAGTTGATATAGAGAATGTATATTATTATTAAATTATTGTATGTTCACCTCATATTCTCCATGTGGGTGGGTCTGGTATTAAATTATTGTATGTTCACCTCTTCATTCTTTTACAGAGGCTTGAAAAACACAAACATGTGGGCCTATATTGCAAGTTAATTTATCCATGATTAGGCCTCATTGTCCAAACTCAAAGAATCCCAATTGTATTCCGAGGATACGGGCTTTCACAATAATTTCAACTTATCCGCTTACGCTCCATTAAATTTGGACACAACCACTCCATTAATTATTTATTTGGTGATCCTTTCGGACCTTATGAAAAATGTTGGGCTTCCCTAATCCCATACATTATATGGTCACTTTATTGGAAAGAGGCTCCCGTAATACCATACCTTTAACATGTGCAAAATATGTTTTATGTGACATTTTTGTCAAATAAGGTTTCTTTCTTATCAAATGACAGTGATATTTATTTTACATTCACATTAATAAAAAGGGGAAATTCATTGTCTAGGGAAAATAAAAAAACATAAACAACAAACTTAAGATAGTAAAAAGTGAAAATCCGACAGCAGACCTTGAGACAAAAAAATTATAACGGCTATCATTCTTACAGGCGTTCAAGGGACCTCCACAAAATCCCGAGTTATTTGCATAGCTTTCTGCATAGAAGTTTTTATAAGATGTGGGCACATGTCCGGATAATCTATTGTTGGGTCTAAATTTCTTTTGGGTCTCGTTTTGTAGAAAAATAACGTAAAGGAGAAGTATTTCAAGTCAAAGACATCCAACACGTAGAGGTGAAGAGCGTACCAATAGCCAATAGGTATTTGAGTATTGTTCCCTACAATAAAATAAATGTATATCATTTTACTAGATAGAAAAAGATATTTCTAATATGGATGAAATTGTATATCTAATACGGAAGGTCGACCTTGTAAATAATTTATCTCATTCTTATAATTGTAAATATTGAAAGATACAATGCTTTAATAGTAAATAAGTTGGAGATACAGTAATATAATATAAATTTAAATAAATATTATTAGTTCTTGCAATCAAGTTGCATTGTTTTGGACATTTAATTGTTAACTAAATATATTTATATGTTATGTTAAAATCTGTTGATTAATCATCATAATCTATCGATAAATCAATAAGACTAATAGGTATGGAGATCATGCATCTTGTGTGGGGTGATGCAGCAAGGTGGCCAAAGTAGTCATCTACCGCATTCCGGATCGCGCTTACCTAATCGCGGTACAAACGCATACCGAACGCCTTGAGAACACGATCCAAATCGTAAGATTTAGCTATTCGGAAAATGTAGCAGTCAATAAGTGGATCGCGTACCGGTGAGACGGGAACGACGACTGGGATCATGTACCGGCGAGACGGGAACGACTGGGATAGTGTACCGGCGAGATGGGATCGGCGATTTTTGCAAGATGGGTACACCGAATGAAATCAGTTGCTTATATAGACAGTGAATTAATTGCTTCTTCAATTATTAATTTGACTTCGTTAAACAATTTCATACATAGAATTCATTTCAGTTTATTAATGGTTTCATATTGTAGAATTAATTTGATGCAATTAATTCACCAGGTGAAGTGTTGCCTATATATACATGCACGAATTGCACTATCCATCACACACTTCTCACAAATAGCAATAACAACTACACAAAGAAAAATGGTTTGCGTATCATAGCATTCCACCGTCATTTCTTTCTAATGCAAAAGTGTACTTTGATTTTTATAATAACGCATTGTTCTGTGAATAATCTACAAACATTATACCAGGAAGCTTACAAAAAATCATAGAAGTTTAAATAAAATTCGTACATGATTTGGGTGAGTATCACTGATCGACAATTGCTGCAGAATTCGTATGGCAATAAAGCGAGAATCAATATCGAGAAGGCTATTTATTGGCGATGGCGAGAAGATAAAGGACGATCAATTGTGAATCGTGAATGGGTGGACTGTTGCTTATCTGAAGAAGAAGATAACTTGTTGAAGAAGAAGGAGCCGATAGCTGCGGATTACGTGAAAGCGGGAAGAAGAAGTCATAGGGGTATATTCGTCAAGTGCAGAAAAAAGAGGCGTGTTCCATCTAATTCCACCTAATTGGGTTGGACTATTATTTTACCGAGTTGTACCATTGGACTCGGTCAAAATTCAGTTTTGTTATTGTTCCAAGTTTGTTAAACACCCTTTAAAATCTTTAGTGCTGTCCAGTCCCTCCTAGTTATTGCCACCAAACGCAGCCGAAAGGCACAAGAATCAGGTGTTTAGGAGTAGTAGCAATTTGCTCCATAGGTTGATGATACATAAACACAGTTGGATGTAGAGATGACAGAAACCCCATATGTTATGGGAAATCTGATACTTTAACCCGAATTGACCGTGAAATCTCTGAGTTGACCAGGGTTGCGGAGGGAGATGGGAAATCCCCCATATGTCATGTTCCTCTTATTTGGATCCTTGACTTTATGTTTCTTTAGCACATGTTTATTTGGACACCTAATTAATGCATGGTAATCATGCATTCCAAGTAGCTTTATGTTAACACGTCCATTTAAAATGTGAACCATGTTTGTGTTTCATCAAATTTTGGAGCAAATTGATTCAACTACTAAAACATGATTTCTTGTGTCTTTGAAGACTAACCTTGTAGTTTGAGTCCTTGTTGAGATTGAAATAAATAAGTTTCGAAAAAGAGTTGATGTTTACACATATTTGCTTCGTGTGGATGGGAAATTGAGGTGCAAACCTGACCCAAGGCAAGTGCGGGGGTGTGAGATCGCACACGGCCAACATCACCTTAGGGCCCATAACAACTAGAGTTTTAGTTCAAATGTTGTGAATTTTTATACAATAAATGTGGCATATCAAGTGGTAAAATTGTTTTATTCTATTTTTGGATGGGTGTTTTTTTAAACAATTTGTTTTAGGGGCCTAAAATTATTAAATTGCATAGGTCCTAAATTTTTCAAGGCCTGCCCTGTTGAGGTCGCATTGGTGGAAGGGAATTATGTTGAGTTGTGGAGCCTGATCCTCCCATGACCTCTTTGCCGCTATGGATATCAAGCATGTGGTCTCGATCCCGTAAGAGTGGGGGAGGGTCAAGGAGGTATCGTTCCTTGTTGGGGGCGAGGTCAATACCCCACGAAGAAAATTTCTAGATGGCAGTTCGTATATCAGCTTAGCAGATATCGTCGCTGTTGCGGACGAGAAGTTTGAAGTTTAGCTGTAAGGGTAGAAGAGAAAGACGAGATTTAAAGCATAGCTAGGAAGTGGAGTTTCAGATGACAAGCGGAGTCCGGAATCTTGGCAACATAGTCAAACACTGAAGCGTAGGTGCATGCTGTAGAGCTCAACGATTGAGCTTCATCTTCGATATACAGGCTTCAATTTTCTTTGATAGAAGTTCTAGCTGAGGATTGACCTAGAAACTTAGGGGACCAAGTTATGTATGATCATGGGTCTGTTTTATGTCGGTGATATCATAGGCCCATGAGCCCAGTCCAGGAGTCTAGAAAAATTTAGGTCAAATGTTGTTATAAATAAATCCTCATAGTTGTAACCCTAATATATGTTATCATCATTGTACTAATTAAAGGCAGAAAACACAATTTAGCATGATCTTTAAGATTATCAACGAATCGGTCTCTAATTTGTGTATAGACGTACCTTGATTACTTTGATCAAGTAAACAACACTAAATCATTGTGTTCATGTTATTCTTCACATATGTATTACCTTGTTTGCGTTTGTCATGTTGTTTTTAATCCTAACAAATTAGGCAGGGGCAATGTGTTGGGGATGTGATCTGAGAAGATGAATGGATGGGAGTGGAGAGTGTCAACGGTGAATATTAAGTGTGGGGTAGTTGTATGACAATCATGGATATATAAAAGAAAAGATAAAGATGAAATTCTAGTAAAACGATATTGAGATTTCTTATTCTTCACTTTCGTGGAAATACCTCAAAGATCTTGCACATCTTGTTCTCAGAGGGTTGAATTTTGAATTTAAGAATTAGAAGTTGATGTATAAATCAAAGTTGTAATGGTTTCGTGAAATCTGTAACTCCCTTACTCTATTTAATATTTGGGAGAATTTCATATATGTCATTTTAAACATCAAAATATTATATTTATCCAACCTAATTTCTAAATATCATATTTTCCTTTCATAAACATTCAAAATATCATATTTGTCCAATCTAATTTCTACATATCATATTTACATTTCATAAACATTCAAAGTATCATATTTGCCCCAAATCCTTATTTTTAACATTTTAAATCTTTATTGTATAAGAGGTGTAAATATGATATTTAGAAATTAGATTTGACAAATATGATATTTTGAATGTTTACGAATGGTAAATATGATATTTAAAAATTAAGATATACAAAAATGATATTTTGAAAGTTTATAAAGGATAAATATGATATTTAAGAATTAGTTGGACAAATATAATATTTTAATATTTAAGAATATCCCTTAATATTTATGCATGAAATATAGTATTCCATCTATATCTATATATATTATAATTGAAGCATATTTCCAAGCACCATATTCATTTGAAACTCCCATGTCTTTTCACATTTCCAATATAACTTTTAAACAATATGGTTAAAGATAATTGATTTATAATTTACTACATTAATTTGAATATTTTCCTTTGTCCCACATTGTTTGATACATCTATCCTACCTTTCATCTATCCATTATATAATACCACTCATTTGCTTCCATTAGACATAAATCTTGATCATAATATTGCTTTCAAAATCTATAGAGTGATCATTTTACCATAATCATATGTTTTTATCTCAAAGTTTTAAACGATTCTATTATTTGGTTTGAGTTTGCATAAATACTGAAACTTAAAAAGTGAAGAACATTTGAGAATTATTCAAACAAATAAAGTTGAACCATGATTTATTATATATATATATATATATATATATATATATATATATATATATATATATATTTCTTATAAGTGACAACGCCTAGTGATATTAAGTATTTTAGGCGTTGTTGAGCCCTGTTCTTGGTAAAAATTATATCAAATATGCATGGGTATTCTCACTTTTCGTGTCAGGACTTGTCTGGAGAAAAAGAATAGAAACAGGGACTAAAAGTGTACAAAAAGAAAAGAAGTTGGAAAGAATGCAAAATCAGAGAAACACGTACGCGCGCCGCGGAATTCACTTCTGCGCGGCGCGTGTTCAAGGCGGTGGAACACATTTGAATGACGAAAAAACGGGGAAAGGATAAGTACGCGCGCCGCGGATTTCACTTCTGCGCGGCGCGGTCACGGGAAATTTGCAACTATAAATAGAGGCATTTCCAGCCGAAAACCCTAGCAAAGACCGGGTGTAAACATCGACCTAGAAGCTCTTTGACTCGAGGATTCATTTCAACAAGCTCATAATTGGTATTTTATGTTCTTGGATTTAATTTTCTTTTTAGTAGCAAGTAGTTTTTGTTGCTAAAGTCTTTGGGAGTGACAACCACTGACTTTGGGCACTTAGGTTTCTGTTTTAGAAACATTTGGTTACTGTTTTTGTATTTGGAATTCGGATTTGGTGAATGCAATCATTTGGTTACGTTTAATATTGGTTTTTCGGTATTTCGGATGCTTGTTAGTGTGTTGATTGTTTGTTTGCGTGTGGATATTGTTTTGGACTTGGTTGGGACTGTTTTCCTTTGCTGAAAACAGTAGCTAACTTGGTTAGGTTTAGCATTAAGCTTTGGCTAGTAACTGTTCAATAGAACTTTAGTTATTAGCTAGTTTATGCTTTGCTCGGTTTTGCTAGTTTGAATGCCTTCAATTGCTTCTGATTCAGAGATGTACTTCTGAGTTCAGAAAGTAACTAGGTCATTTGAGCATAGCTTAGCTTGGCTTTGGGTTGTTTGAATATTGTTTGAAGTAGTAAGATAGAAATAAGTTCCTCCGACTATAGCTGTGACACTATTAGTTGGTAATCTCTCATCTAGTCTAACCACGTAGCTCCTGTGGATCGACCCTGACTGCACTATACTAGTGAATGTTAGGTTATCTTTTATTTTTGACCGCATGACGACCTCTGCGTGCACGTCAATAAGAAAGGTCACCGAAACAATATGATAAACTATTTATCTTTTACCATATTAATTCAAAGTTCTTTTATTTGACTCATATTGCTTCACACATTTATATAACATTTTATATTTCTCTTATATAATACCACCCATTAGGTTGTCTTATCACATAATGTTAATTAAACCAACGTTTTCAAAACTTATTGTTAATTAATGGTTAATTTATCATAAAAACATGTTTTATCTCAAAGTTTCAATGTATTATACTATTTTGTTTTATCTTCCAAAAGCATAGCAACTAAAAGATGAAATATTAAAATGAGTTAAAACCCATTAAACCCCCGATTGGGATGCAAGTTGATAATACGTCGTGCGTCATAGTTTATTGTGTGGTGACAACGTTGTAAATTTTTTTCCCATTTCAATAAGATTTATATACATCAAATTTCAAACAAAAAATGTTTGAACATCGTTCAAAGTTCAAACAAGTATACTAATTTATATCTATATAAATCTTACAATAGATGTCATTCAATTAATAGAGATCAAGATAATTTTCTATCATGTACCACATTCGTTTGAATAATTAAAAATACAGAAGTAGACATCAGTGGGTACCCATCCAAATATTACGAAATTGGTCATAAAACTGAAACCATTGGTTGATGGAACGTTGCAACCGATGCCTAAGTCCGTTAGAATCAAGAACACAAAAGATGACAATGGATGGCGGACCGGCTGACACCTGTTACGAGGATGATTGCTACAATGGATCATCCGATGACAATGGATGGCGGACCGAGGAGTCATCTCAGCCTCAGAATTCTGTAACTTTGGCCCAACTTTGGGTATTCATGTATAACAACTATCATGAGCAGAAGGACCAGGCTGAAGCTCTTGAAAAAGTGCAAGCTTCTTTAGATAGGTTAGAGGAAAGTTGGAAAAATTCACCACCTTCGCCAGAACCGGAGGTGCGTGATTTTTATACCAATGATAATGTGTGTGAACTTGCATCACCTGAATATGTGATGGAAGGGCATACACCGTGGGAAAATCAAGAGACCATTGAGGTGGTCGAAACGGTTGTTGAGGAAGAGGGTGTAGGTGACAATGCTACTTTTGACTCAACAGCTTTTGATGGTTTTGATGTTTTTGAAAATGTTGAGAATGTCGAGCTGGTGATGAGTGAATCCATACCATCACCAGAAAATTTGGTTGATGAGGATGTTGTGGAGGGGACTGTAAGTGACAGTACAGATTCCAACCCAACAATTCCTGAAATTTTTGAAGTTGTTGATGTTTTTAGGGAAGGGGGTGTAGATGACAATACTACCCCCGACCCTGTAATTTTTGAAAATTTTGAAAAATTTGAAAGTAAGGATCCGATGATGGGTAACTCTGTACCACCACCAGATCAAATAAGTCACTCACTCTTGGTTCCGATCCACCTGTTGGACGATGATCAAGAAGTTGATGCTGACGAATTGATATTTGAAAACAAAAAACATGATTTTATCACCACTCATGATCCATTCATGAATGGAAAATTAGATGTGATCAATACCATCGATGAGGACATATGGAAGCATCCTGATATGTTGCCTTCCGATCCCATTCGATTGGAAAATTTTTATTGGTACTGCAAGCCAAAATTGCAAACTGAAAATAACACACAATACGAGAGCAACAAACGAGGCACAACACAACTACTGGAAGCGGCACTAGGCGCACTTTATGTCAAGCCTTTGACTTTGAAGAGATGTAGAAGGAAGGACCGAGCTTGGAGGTTCAAAGCTACCTCCAAGCATTCACAAGAGTTAATCAGAAAACGGCAACCGGGTAGCAGCAGAAGGATTAGTAAGCCATTCGACCCAGGAAAGTTAGGGGGGCAGTGGGTCAGCGAAAGAACGGTGGAAGCAGAAAAGCAGCAAGGAAAGAAGGCATATGATCCACCGTAGCTGTAAAAGGCATAGAACGTCTGGCTGAAGACGTTAAACTTAGCGCTTGTTGGGAGGCAACCCATCGTGTCATATGTAGGTTTTATTTTTTAGGATTAATTTAGAAAATACATCAATCTTTTGCAGGTATCAGTGGTCTGAAGTAAGTGTGGGGTCGTGTGAAAAGTTTTGAAATTTTCAAGACCGCGCCGCGGATTGTTTGTATTGCGCGACGCGGGTTCGAAACTCAACCCGATGCGCAGGGGTTGAATTGGCGACACGCGCGTCGCGGAAACGCGGAATGCGCGCCGCGGGAAACGATCAGACGGTTTTTCGCCTTTATCCGGTGAGCCGCGGCTCACAACTCAAATCACACGACTCGGAGCTCTGGTGATCAAAAATTTCTAGCATTTTTTCTTGCTTATTGTGTTTCTACTACCAAGGTACGCTCTTTTAACTATCTATTAGCTGTTTTAACTAGTTATTAGGTAGTTAATTTTAGGGTTTTATTCCAAAAAGTTCAAAAACTTAGAATCAATAATGCTAGCTTATAGGGTGTTTGTTTTGCCAAATGGACACCCTAGATAAGCTAGTCGGTACTTAGGCTACCTTGTGGTATGATTGGATTGTGATTTAGCAGGTTAAAATGGGGATTTTGATCCCGGGTTTTGAAACAATCGTACGCCGCGCCGCGCCATTGCTCATGGGCCGCGCCGCGGCTCGGCTGGGAAGACAAGGACTGATTTTGCAAAAAAATTTCTTTGTTTTGTGGCTATGTTTTCTTTTTGCAGATGATGTTCAGATTGGACCACGCCTTCCTTCAGTTTCCCGCGGGATTAGACAGTTCAGTGGAGTATAGCTCACGACGGGACGCATTGACCAGTCGCCGAGTTCTTGAGGCGACTGTTATAGACCGAGATGTTCTTAGAGATGCGGGGCTTTGGGCCGAGATCGAGCCGTTTCTGCACCGTACCTGGACCCACGAGGAGGCATCATTTACCTGCCATGGGTGGGACAGGATCATGGCCACGGCTGAGGACGTGGTCTACACGGAGTTGCTACTGGAGTTTGTCTCCACCGTCCAGTTCGCACCTCGGGCGGGGGACCCACGCTCCAGGTTGGTGCGTTTTCGCTTGGGAGGTGTGCACAGGGAGTGCAACCTCCGGGAGTTCGGGAGGCGCACAGGCATCTACACTGAGCAGGACCTCCAGCATCGTTACTTCACCCGGTTCTTCGGGTCATGCATTCAGGGGGAGCCGGAGCGCCCTCCCAACATGGAGGTTTGGGCACCATTGTCCAACGTTATGTACGAGGCGGGGACCTCGAGGGAGAGCCACCTACGCGACCCACTTCACCGCCTCATGCACCGGATTGTCTCCACCTCCATCATGCATCGGGAGGGGGGCGAGAAGGTGTCGGGCGATGATATGACATATTTTTGGATCCTCCTCGACCCGTCCCGATTCCTCCATCTCCCCTACGCCCTCGCGATCGCTCTCTCCACCCACGCGGCCGGCGCCTCCACCAGCAGTCCACTAGCCAGGGGGTACTTCATTACCCGCCTGGCCCGCTCATATGGCATTCTCACTGCCCCCGTGGCAGCCTCCTTGACCGCTCTGCCTCCATCGCGCACTACAGCACGCGTCCTGGAGAGGATGCGGTTCATTGAGCTGCAGCGCCCGAGGCAGTACATCCGGGCACCGACTGAGCTTCCTGAGGCACCCCAGCCTGCATACGCCCAGCCCGGCAGGAGACGCCGGAGACTAGAGCCACCAGCACCAGAGCCGGCACAGCCGGAGCAGATTGACCCATCAGCCCTCCGCCGGTTGGATGCCAGGGTCACGCGGATTGAGGTTCAGCTCACGAGCATCCTGGACCAGCTCGAGTGGATCGGGGAGGTACTTATACAGACCGCATCAGCACAGGGCAGACATCCCCGACCATTCCCAGCCAGGTCCCACGATCACGAGGTCGGATCCTCCAGGCCACCTGGCAGTGATTGATGTATTTTTCTTTTAATTTTTCTTTTTCTTTTCTTTTCATATTTTTGGGTTATATGTATAAACTGATGATATTCTATATTTTTGCGTTTTATTTTTGTTATGTCTGTTTTAAATTGTTTGTTAAGTTCTGCATGATATACCAAATTGAGAAGGAGTTGTCTCAGACAAGTGTGGGGTCACCGTGCCCCCTCCACTTGTCTTGACCACCGGCGTGTCCTACTGTAGCGCTACAACTCCAGCATATGAATCAGGAATCTTTTTCTGTACGCAATTATACCTGTGATATTGAGCACTAAGCAGTCTACCGTCCAAAAAAGGGGTAACTCTTTCTCCCTTGTTTTGAATTAATTTTTGTACAACGGGGACGTTGTACGGTTTTAAGTGGGGGGTGTGGACGGTCGAAAGAGATATTTTTGAAATTTTTGCGGGAAATGAGTCAATTTTCAATTTTTAGCAATATTTTTCAAAATTTTTAATGAATTGCAATTTTGAAATGAATGGTTTGTGATTGTGATAGCACTAGTATTTTTCAAGAAATACTGTTTAGTTGTGATCATGCTATTAGTTAGTCAAATAAGTTGAGTTTTACGAGGTTAGAAGATTGAGATGTTTTAAGATTGGAATTTAGGAAGGAAAAGTCAATCTGTGGCCTTTGTTGTTCGAGCCGGTAGGTCTAAAATGGGTGGACCTTACGCACCTTACCACCTAAGATCGTCTGGTCTGGGATGGTATTTCTGAAAGCTCGCTACACGGACAACATCGAAAGTCATGGACAATTCCTTAATGGCCTTTAGAATCTGAATGAGTAAGTACACTTCATTGTGGACAAAAAGTTTGTAATCAAGGGTTCTCTAGAAAGCCATGAATTCCAAAGAACAACTCAATTATGTTCTCACGAACTATTCCACTCTAACTCGGGGGACAATAAACTTTGAAACTGAACACAGTCAGAAATTGTTTGATTCTTTATTATAATTTGTTAAAAACTCTCTTGCTTGGGGACAAGCAAGGCACAAGTGTGGGGTGTTTGACAACGCCTAGTGATATTAAGTATTTTAGGCGTTGTTGAGCCCTGTTCTTGGTAAAAATTATATCAAATATGCATGGGTATTCTCACTTTTCGTGTCAGGACTTGTCTGGAGAAAAAGAATAGAAACAGGGACTAAAAGTGTACAAAAAGAAAAAAAGTTGGAAAGAATGCAAAATCAGAGAAACACGTACGCGCGCCGCGGAATTCACTTCTGCGCGGCGCGTGTTCAAGGCGGTGGAACACATTTGAATGACGAAAAAACGGGGAAAGGATAAGTACGCGCGCCGCGGATTTCACTTCTGCGCGGCGCGGTGTAACGCCAAGATACTCTTTTTATAATTATTATAAAAGGGTAAATTAGTCATTTTACCTTGGAAGGGTAAAATGGTCTTTTGGACAGAAAAGTATTTGGTTTGAAATAATATTTTGAGTTTTGGACTTAAAATATTATAAAAACTGATTTTTGGTCGTTTTACCGAAAAAGGGTATTTTGGTCATTTGACCAAGTCAACGACCAATTATGTAAAAATATTGTTGGTTGTGGCCAAAATGTAAGAAATGGAAGTTTTATTGTAATAAAACTTGATTTGGTGGACAAAGTTCAAGAAATGGAACTTTAGGACCAAAAATGTAAATTTTTGGAGTATAAAAATAGAGAGTTGACTCTCCTCTTTGACCAGCTCATTGTGCAGCTACGGGAATGGATTTTGGAGAGCATTTTCTGCAGAGATCATGAAGCTTGATACAAGAATTGGAATCCTAGCTTGGAATTGGTGATTCCTAAGCTTTGAAGGTTAGTATTTCACTTTCTAGCCAAGTTCTTGAATGTGTTCTTGGTGGATTCTTGAGGGATGAACTGAAATCCGTAATTTCGGTTTATTCCATGATGTTCATATGATTTCTGAGCTTGATACATGTTCATATGATAAGAACATGTAATTAAAACAAGAGAATTTGATGAAATGGTGAATTGTGGGGTTTTGGCTCAAGAACCCTAATTTCTGCATTTTGATTGATTGAGGTTGTTTCTTTGGATTAAAACCTTGTATTATAAGAGGGTTTTAGTCAGGAAACAAACCCCAAATGATTAAGAACAAGTATAAGGACTTAATATGCAAAAAACAGGTGCTGTAGCATGAAAAATCGGACATTTCTGGGCATTTCTGGACACTGCCCAGTATTGCACGGGTCGTGTCTTTTATGGTGCAAATATGCACGAGTCGTGTGTATTGAAAAACACATGAATCTTTCCTTTTAAGGGTTACACGAGTCGTGTTTCCCCAAGGCAAAAATAAGCACGGGTCGTGTTTGCCTGGCAGGGGCCAAAAAGTGTGAATTTTCGCTACGCTTGTCCGATTAACCTCAAATTTGAACCATAAGTACATGATGGTATGAAAAGTCCTAGAAAAATACTAAATTGAGTTTTTGACTCCTCGGGGGCACGGTAGATCGATACGAATGCCTCGGGAATGAGTATAACTTATGAAAAGATGATAAATGGAAAGTTTATCATCTAGGGATGGTTTATAGTTGCATTTTATTGGACTCTCATGTATTAGAGTTAATTGGAATGACTATTAACCTATTATCATTTGGTATATAAATGATTATATAGGTGCGGGACAAAATGGTTGTGGTGCACGCAAAGGCAAGAAACAACCGGAATGTAAATGCAGCTAGCATCCAGGTGAGTAATCTCACTGATACCATATGTGATATATGATGATTGAGTTGTTACAGGTTGAAACTGATTGTGGGACGAAATTGATAGTTCAAAGATACGTTTGAATAGACAAGACCGGATAAGCCGTGAGTCATTGCGATGACAAGAACGGAACCGTGAGTCTAGGCAATAGCGGCTAATCCGTGAGCCATAACAAATTCTGGATTTTATATCCAATGGGTGCAGCCTACGGGTAATGATTTCTGGATTTTTATATCCAATGGGTACGGCCTATATGGCTATGATTTTTGGATTGTATATCCAACCGGTGCGGCCTTCGGGCTATGTCTCCGATGATTGGTGCGGCCTTGTTGGCTATGACTCCGGTGCGGCCTTCGGGCTATGTCTCCGATGATTGGTGCGGCCTTGTTGGCTATGACTCCGGTGCGGCTTTCGGGCTATGTCTCCGATGATTGGTGCAGCCTTGTTGGCTATGACTCCGGTGCGGCCTTCGGGCTATGTCTCCGATGCGGCCTTCGGGCTATGATATTTCGTGCAGCCTGTTTGGCTATGATTTTGTTACAGGTACATGGTGCAGCCTGGTTGGCTATGATTTTATTACAGGTACATGATGCGGCCTTTTGGCTATGATATCGGGTTATCAAACCCAGCTGATGCAGCCTGCGGGCTATGAATTGTATATGGATAATGTTTTGATGCAGCTTAAATAGCTATGATACAGGGTGCGGCTGTTAGCCATGGTACATGAGGCAGTCCATTGTGACTAAGAGATATGGGACAGAAATAGTCGTATATGATTATACGTGCAAATAACTGATGTGGATTTATAAATGCAGGTTATTATGTTATAGTCTGTAAGACTATAATTTAGGATGTGAAATCCTAAGAGATATCTGGTCAGCCAGTAAGGCTAGGAGTTTGGATTCGATATCTAGACAAATACATGATTGTATTTAATACATGTTATTTGTAGATGCGATTACTCACTGAGCTTTGTAGCTCATACCGTTTATTACTGTCCCTGCAGGTTAACATGATACTGATAGGGGACAAGATAGAGTCCGTGACTTTGAAGTGGGACTCATAGATGCTGTCAGTAGCAGCCCGGCTTTAAAGGAGGATTGGTATTTTATACTCTCCTTGATACACTTGTACCCGTTTTTATTAAAATATACCCCTTGTTTATGGTTTTATGTATTGAAACCTTTGTTTAAAATGAAAAATTTTCAGGGGTGTTTTTGTTTTAAAAGCCGGGTGTTACAAGTTGGTATCAGAGCCGAGGTTTAAGTGAACTAGGTGTCTATAGAGTAGATTCCTGGACTTAAACCCTGAAACAGTAGACATGATGAACTGTTAGGTGTATATAGTTGTTATTATACATATATAACCTAACTATTGCTGACTTCTAACGTATAAGAAGTATGAGCAGCGGATATTACTGGGAGAAATTTAGTGTGTGTAACTTTAAGAGGCGGATCAGCCCTTTCTCAAGGCTCCATTGAACGAGGGGCAACGAGACAAGTAGTGAAAAAAATCCACGTGACGAGCAATGTTAGCTGATGTGGTCAGATAAAGGAATCGGTTGCTCACCTTGGTGGATATTCAAGGTGAAAGAAAAGTGGCTGGGACTACAAGAAAAAAGCAGAAAACGATTAGTGGACGCTTCGGGAGAAGTTACCACAGACTGGGTCCAACCTTATAGGGAAAGGACCAAAACAGAGCCACTATGTATAGTGATCAGTGCAGGAAAGGCACTAAGGAAAATTGTAGAGTTGAAACTCTACCGTTGACATGCTGAAATTGCAGATGATAGGAGCAGATTGCTCGAGCTTGTTGTATGGGACGGAAGTGGTTCCAGTGTGGAACTATAGATCACTTCTTATTGAAATACTCACATGCTAAATGTGGAGTGACGGGTGATGAACCCAGGAAAGAAAGAAGGAACGAATGGTCGAAAAGGACCCATGGTACCATGAGCATCCCAATAGATTGTGGAAGAAGCTCGTGAGGAGACTGATATAGTCGAAAATGTCATTGTTTTGAATATAACTCGTGTATGTTATATTTGATCCATAAAGTTAGGCTTTAGATCGATGACTTGATGTCTTGTTTGAATTTTTCATCAACGATTTTGGATGAAATATTTGAAATAGCTATTGTAGATAGCAAGTATGTTCAAGATATTGAACACCTGGAATGTAGTCTGCCTAAGATTTACGGGACCATTTTTCCCTATGAATCTGAAGCCAATGACTATCAGTAAATCTGAAGCAATTGTGCTTATGAATTGGTTAGCAATTAATTATGCTAACATAAATTGTAGAAATATGAACATGATGGTTCAGAAAGCAGAAACGAGCGGATGAAAATCCATGGTAAATGACCGTTGTGGAGAATACCGGTTAACTTCTTTGCTTAAACTCAGAAAAGAGTTAGTAAAGGAATGATGTTGTAGTTGGCATATGTGGTATGGGCCAAGTTTAATAAAGTGGTGATAGTAGTGTACTACTTTAAATAATTTCCGGATGTTTCTTTTGAAAAGAACTTCCAAGAATTCTGCCAGATTGGCAAGAAGAGCTTATGATTAAGCTGGTATTGGGAGCCGTTCCTGTTATCTAGGCTCTGTGTTGATTGGCCTCTGCAGAGATGGCAGAGTGGTAAAACAATTGGAAGAAATTGTTTTCAAATTGGGATCTCATATGACTGTAGGTGTCATTAGATGGAGCCCTGTCTTGTTTGAAAAGAAGAAAGATAAGTTAATGTGTATGTACATTGACTACTGAGAATATGATATTCTCGAAACCAGATTGAATATGAGGTACATTGTACCAGATACTGGAGTTACTTCACTGAGTTCAGTGATATGTAAAATTCTCCAAGTATGAAAATTTGGCTAAAAGAAGTTTCAACCCTTTGGGCATGATAAGACTGCCAAAGATGATGAAATAAATCCAGTGGGATAGATGATGTGATAAACTGGAATCGCCCGAGGAATCTGACTGACATTGTAGTTCCTTGGATTTGGCGGATTATTATAGGAGAGTTGTAGAAAACTGCTCCTTGATTGCTGGTTAGCTGACTGGAGTTGACCCAGAAAAAGTGTAAAGTTTGTGTGGTATAAAGACCACAGATAAGTCGCAAAGGTTTGGAATAAACCTTGTGTGAATCTCTAACATTAGCAATGATGCTAAGTAGAGAAGATAGATTGGATCATTGAAATGTATCCAACGTTGACTGTGGATGCATGACATTGCGGTAGCAATTATGAACGTGGCATTTAAGCTTTGGAAACACTACTCGTACGGTGTAAAGCTTATAGCGATAAGATCATAAAAGTTGAAATACTTAATTGATCAAAAGAAACTATATATGAAACAGCAAAGATAGATGGGTTACTTAGAGATTTCGGGTATGGAATCTTGTACCATCTCAGAAAGGCGTATGTAATTACAGATGCCTTGAATTGGAAAGAGTAACCTTTGAGGGTTACATCCACATGCGTGAATGTGGCAAATTGATTACCTGAGTTGATTCGGGTAGCACAGAAAGACGCGTGCAAGTCTGAAGTGGTGAAAAGTAAATGAATGATTTGCTATTGAAAGAAGCTAGTTAGAAATTCACAGAGTTTGAAAAACCTTGGTGATTGTGTATGTGAGTTCCAAAGCCAAGTGAAACATAAAAATCATCTTGAAAAGATGTATTTTGTATCAGATATACAGCATACCCGGGGCAATACCAAACAGTATAGGTCGATAAAACCTATGTGTTGGTGGCTGGGGCTGAAGAAAGACATGTGAAAAATGTTTGACTTGTGTGTAACTACAGTCAAATCATTAGCAGTATGTGGACTGTAGGTCCCAAAAATGAAAGGGGACGAAAAATATCATAGACTTTGTAGTAAAGTCTTTGCAAGTACCGCATGGGTATAACACCATATGGGTGATTGTAGTTTGATTGATGAAATCAGTGTAGTTTTATACTGACCAAAGAAGAAATTAAGAGTGGAAAAGTAGTGAAAAACTACAAAGATAAAGAAAATTGTCAACGTGAGTTATCGGCGCAAATTGTATCGGACAGAGATAACAGAATTATTCTTTGAATTTGGCATAAATTTCAAGAATAATTAGTTCAAAAGTACTAGTAAGTACTGTGTACGAATCGCAGATGGATTGATGAGGTGAGATAATGATGCAGACCTTAGGAGTTATGCCTGAAATCGGCATAACAGACCCTAGCGGAAAACTAGATGACCGTCTATCCTTGGTAGAAGTTGTAGATTAGTATAGGTATTATACTAGTATTTTATTGACTCGTAGAAAGTATTGTATAGACTACCGTGTTGCACGCCGATTTGCTAGACAGAAGTTGGGAAGAAGCCGTTGATTAAACCTGAGATTGTATCTCAAACAGAAGAAAAGATTTGACAAGTTCGAGAAAGCTTGGAAATAGACCAAGATCGACAAGAGTAGTATGTGGATTGTCGAGTAAAACCATTGAAACCCCAAGTAAAGGAAGATAGTGGATCTCAAAGTGACCTTCCGGAAGGACTAGAAATTGATGTGGGACAAAAAGGAAAGTTGAGTTCTTGTTGATTGGACCTTTCCGTATATCCCAAAAGCAAGAATTGCAGTGTATTGATTGAATAACCTTGATGAACTTCAAGATGATTGTAAATGTTTTCTATGGGTCTCAGGGTTCTGAGAACATAGATTGATAAATGATAACGAATCCCTCATGTTGAAATGAGGAAGATAAGTGAGTAAGATGCCCGGGACAACCGGATGAGTGATATACGAATGGTGATATAACCACGAGATACGAAAATTTGTATGGTTTAGAGCTTTAATAAAACCATGAAGGTTTCCATATGATATGAGAAACCGGAATTGTAACGAGAAAGAAATACCCTCGCTTGATAGTATGATTTCGGGGACGAAATCTTTTGAAGGAGGGGAGAATTTGTAACGCCAAGATACTCTTTTTATAATTATTATAAAAGGGTAAATTAGTCATTTTACCTTGGAAGGGTAAAATGGTCTTTTGGACAGAAAAGTATTTGGTTTGAAATAATATTTTGAGTTTTGGACTTAAAATATTATAAAAACTGATTTTTGGTCGTTTTACCGAAAAAGGGTATTTTGGTCATTTGACCAAGTCAACGACCAATTATGTAAAAATATTGTTGGTTGTGGCCAAAATGTAAGAAATGGAAGTTTTATTGTAATAAAACTTGATTTGGTGGACAAAGTTCAAGAAATGGAACTTTAGGACCAAAAATGTAAATTTTTGGAGTATAAAAATAGAGAGTTGACTCTCCTCTTTGACCAGCTCATTGTGCAGCTACGGGAATGGATTTTGGAGAGCATTTTCTGCAGAGATCATGAAGCTTGATACAAGAATTGGAATCCTAGCTTGGAATTGGTGATTCCTAAGCTTTGAAGGTTAGTATTTCACTTTCTAGCCAAGTTCTTGAATGTGTTCTTGGTGGATTCTTGAGGGATGAACTGAAATCCGTAATTTCGGTTTATTCCATGATGTTCATATGATTTCTGAGCTTGATACATGTTCATATGATAAGAACATGTAATTAAAACAAGAGAATTTGATGAAATGGTGAATTGTGGGGTTTTGGCTCAAGAACCCTAATTTCTGCATTTTGATTGATTGAGGTTGTTTCTTTGGATTAAAACCTTGTATTATAAGAGGGTTTTAGTCAGGAAACAAACCCCAAATGATTAAGAACAAGTATAAGGACTTAATATGCAAAAAACAGGTGCTGTAGCATGAAAAATCGGACATTTCTGGGCATTTCTGGACACTGCCCAGTATTGCACGGGTCGTGTCTTTTATGGTGCAAATATGCACGAGTCGTGTGTATTGAAAAACACATGAATCTTTCCTTTTAAGGGTTACACGAGTCGTGTTTCCCCAAGGCAAAAATAAGCACGGGTCGTGTTTGCCTGGCAGGGGCCAAAAAGTGTGAATTTTCGCTACGCTTGTCCGATTAACCTCAAATTTGAACCATAAGTACATGATGGTATGAAAAGTCCTAGAAAAATACTAAATTGAGTTTTTGACTCCTCGGGGGCACGGTAGATCGATACGAATGCCTCGGGAATGAGTATAACTTATGAAAAGATGATAAATGGAAAGTTTATCATCTAGGGATGGTTTATAGTTGCATTTTATTGGACTCTCATGTATTAGAGTTAATTGGAATGACTATTAACCTATTATCATTTGGTATATAAATGATTATATAGGTGCGGGACAAAATGGTTGTGGTGCACGCAAAGGCAAGAAACAACCGGAATGTAAATGCAGCTAGCATCCAGGTGAGTAATCTCACTGATACCATATGTGATATATGATGATTGAGTTGTTACAGGTTGAAACTGATTGTGGGACGAAATTGATAGTTCAAAGATACGTTTGAATAGACAAGACCGGATAAGCCGTGAGTCATTGCGATGACAAGAACGGAACCGTGAGTCTAGGCAATAGCGGCTAATCCGTGAGCCATAACAAATTCTGGATTTTATATCCAATGGGTGCAGCCTACGGGTAATGATTTCTGGATTTTTATATCCAATGGGTACGGCCTATATGGCTATGATTTTTGGATTGTATATCCAACCGGTGCGGCCTTCGGGCTATGTCTCCGATGATTGGTGCGGCCTTGTTGGCTATGACTCCGGTGCGGCCTTCGGGCTATGTCTCCGATGATTGGTGCGGCCTTGTTGGCTATGACTCCGGTGCGGCTTTCGGGCTATGTCTCCGATGATTGGTGCAGCCTTGTTGGCTATGACTCCGGTGCGGCCTTCGGGCTATGTCTCCGATGCGGCCTTCGGGCTATGATATTTCGTGCAGCCTGTTTGGCTATGATTTTGTTACAGGTACATGGTGCAGCCTGGTTGGCTATGATTTTATTACAGGTACATGATGCGGCCTTTTGGCTATGATATCGGGTTATCAAACCCAGCTGATGCAGCCTGCGGGCTATGAATTGTATATGGATAATGTTTTGATGCAGCTTAAATAGCTATGATACAGGGTGCGGCTGTTAGCCATGGTACATGAGGCAGTCCATTGTGACTAAGAGATATGGGACAGAAATAGTCGTATATGATTATACGTGCAAATAACTGATGTGGATTTATAAATGCAGGTTATTATGTTATAGTCTGTAAGACTATAATTTAGGATGTGAAATCCTAAGAGATATCTGGTCAGCCAGTAAGGCTAGGAGTTTGGATTCGATATCTAGACAAATACATGATTGTATTTAATACATGTTATTTGTAGATGCGATTACTCACTGAGCTTTGTAGCTCATACCGTTTATTACTGTCCCTGCAGGTTAACATGATACTGATAGGGGACAAGATAGAGTCCGTGACTTTGAAGTGGGACTCATAGATGCTGTCAGTAGCAGCCCGGCTTTAAAGGAGGATTGGTATTTTATACTCTCCTTGATACACTTGTACCCGTTTTTATTAAAATATACCCCTTGTTTATGGTTTTATGTATTGAAACCTTTGTTTAAAATGAAAAATTTTCAGGGGTGTTTTTGTTTTAAAAGCCGGGTGTTACACGCGGTCACGGGAAATTTGCAACTATAAATAGAGGCATTTCCAGCCGAAAACCCTAGCAAAGACCGGGTGTAAACATCGACCTAGAAGCTCTTTGACTCGAGGATTCATTTCAGCAAGCTCATAATTGGTATTTTATGTTCTTGGATTTAATTTTCTTTTTAGTAGCAAGTAGTTTTTGTTGCTAAAGTCTTTGGGAGTGACAACCACTGACTTTGGGCACTTAGGTTTCTGTTTTAGAAACATTTGGTTACTGTTTTTGTATTTGGAATTCGGATTTGGTGAATGCAATCATTTGGTTACGTTTAATATTGGTTTTCGGTATTTCGGATGCTTGTTAGTGTGTTGATTGTTTGTTTGCGTGTGGATATTGTTTTGGACTTGGTTGGGACTGTTTTCCTTTGCTGAAAACAGTAGCTAACTTGGTTAGGTTTAGCATTAAGCTTTGGCTAGTAACTGTTCAATAGAACTTTAGTTATTAGCTAGTTTATGCTTTGCTCGGTTTTGCTAGTTTGAATGCCTTCAATTGCTTCTGATTCAGAGATGTACTTCTGAGTTCAGAAAGTAACTAGGTCATTTGAGCATAGCTTAGCTTGGCTTTGGGTTGTTTGAATATTGTTTGAAGTAGTAAGATAGAAATAAGTTCCTCCGACTATAGCTGTGACACTATTAGTTGGTAATCTCTCATCTAGTCTAACCACGTAGCTCCTGTGGATCGACCCTGACTGCACTATACTAGTGAATGTTAGGTTATCTTTTATTTTTGACCGCATGACGACCTCTGCGTGCACGTCAATAAGAAAGGTCACCGAAACAATATGATAAACTATTTATCTTTTACCATATTAATTCAAAGTTCTTTTATTTGACTCATATTGCTTCACACATTTATATAACATTTTATATTTCTCTTATATAATACCACCCATTAGGTTGTCTTATCACATAATGTTAATTAAACCAACGTTTTCAAAACTTATTGTTAATTAATGGTTAATTTATCATAAAAACATGTTTTATCTCAAAGTTTCAATGTATTATACTATTTTGTTTTATCTTCCAAAAGCATAGCAACTAAAAGATGAAATATTAAAATGAGTTAAAACCCATTAAACCCCCGATTGGGATGCAAGTTGATAATACGTCGTGCGTCATAGTTTATTGTGTGGTGACAACGTTGTAAATTTTTTTCCCATTTCAATAAGATTTATATACATCAAATTTCAAACAAAAAATGTTTGAACATCGTTCAAAGTTCAAACAAGTATACTAATTTATATCTATATAAATCTTACAATAGATGTCATTCAATTAATAGAGATCAAGATAATTTTCTATCATGTACCACATTCGTTTGAATAATTAAAAAAAAACAGAAGTAGACATCAGTGGGTACCCATCAAAATATTACGAAATTGGTCATAAAACTGAAACCATTGGTTGATGGAACGTTGCAACCGATGCCTAAGTCCGTTAGAATCAAGAACACAAAAGAACAAATATATAAGAGAAATGGTTTTAGCCTCTCTACTTATAGATCCTTGGTTTCCCTTGAAATTTGTTACTTAAGTTATATGAGATGAGAAATGTATTAGTCTCTTTATTTATAAATGTTTGATTTCTCATAAGTTGTGTTACTTAAACAATGTGGGATAAGAAAATGACACAAAGTAAAACACTATGAAGAAAAGTTTGATCCCACATCGTCATGATAAACAAATGTAAGAAGCTTTCTTAATCTATAAATAAATGTTTCCCTCAAACTTAAAACAATTATATAAATCATCAATCATTTTTATTGTTGGAAACATTTCCAAATAATTAAAGTTCAAAGAAATTTATATTTGAAAGTTTAATTATTTTTATTTTAAAGATGTCAAGCTTTAAAGATAGCAACTCGGTTTCGATATAAGCTCTGAATCTTTTCCAACGTGCATAAAACCATATGCACCATACCACATAATGCAATTTGAGCTTTTTCAAAACAGTTTGTGCTTTTCAAAATTTCAAATAGCTTATGTCGTGTGATGGGTGGTTTTTACTATATATTGTACCACACACACCATTAACATATACCGATATTGTTGTCATTAAAAGTGTATTTTCCAAGATACTTGAGTGACAATGAAAGCCTTTTCTAAACTATGGACTGTCATTCAATTATCGTTCAAATTTGTAGATGTCATTCTTTTCTAAATTACACAATATTGCTCTCCGCGCAACGCGCGGGCATTCGCCTAGTATCTTATAAAAGAAGCACAAATACTAGCACCATATCAATTTGAAACCCACATGACCTTTCAAATTTCTTCTAATAATGATTACAATTTGGTTAATTAATGTGAGATAAGTGAAAATAAAATAAAAATTCTAAACTTATTTCTTAAACTTACAATTTAACATACTTATTTTATTGGTTTAAATTGGATGTAAAACATTATATTTTTAATGCTACCACATTATAACTATTAATCTAACATATTTGATCTAAAAATGATGTTAAATTCAAAACGTAGTTCGCGATGTTGAATAAACTTGAAGCAATTGTACGAAAACGACTTTTTTTAAATAGTTAAAAAGTTCAAATAGAATATTAAACGTAAAACCCAAATCGAAATCTCAAACTAATAGAATTTTGACCAAAATTATTTTTATCTTCAACTTTCAACTTAACATACTTAATTTATTGGTCTAAATTAGATGTAAAACATTATATTTTTTAATGCTACCACATTATAATTATTAATCTGACGTATTTGATCTAAAAGTGATGCTAAATTCAAAACGTAAATCAAAATGTTGAATAAACTTAAAAACAATTATCCTAAGACTACTTTTTAAAGAGTTAAAAAGTTCAAATAGAATGTTAAACGTAAAATCTCAATTGAAATATCAAACTAATAAAATTTTGACCATAACTATATTTTAATACTTCAAATATATAAAATTGGTAGTTATTTTATTAATTAAAATAATAATGGTTGTAAATAACATAAAATTAAACAATATATTAAGTTTCCTTGAAAACAATAGTGATATTTGAAATATTAATAATGCTCAAAATAAAAAAGGTCAAATCATCATTTATTTTTAATAATGAAAATATATAAATTGGGTAGTTATTTTATTAATTAAAAATAATAATGGTTGTAAATAACATAAAATTAAACAATATATTAAATTTCCTTGAAAACAATAGTGATATTTGAAATATTAATAATGCTCAAAATAAAAAAGGTCAAATCATCATTTATTAATATTAAATGTATCTATCTAAGTTGATTAACCAAAGTAATGTTAAATGTAAAACCTAAATTAAAATGTTATATTAAAAAATAATTTAACAGAATATATTTTTTATAAATTTTTTCAACAAATAGTTTTTTAATAAATTAAATATAATAATAGTTATCAATAAGGCAAAGTTAAAAAATATATTATGTTTTCTTAAAAAATGATTGATATTTGAAAAAATAATCATGATCGAAAATTAAAACAATGTCCAAATAATTTCTATTGAAATTAAATAACTATAACAATAATCTATAATAATATTAAATAAAATTTATATTAAGTTTTCACATGCAACCTTCAATAGGTAGATTTGAGATAACATGATTGTAAATGATGCATATATAAATTGATTAAATATCATAATAATTAACAATAAAAATACATATATTTTCATTTTCACATTTAATAAACAAATAGAGGCTACTGAGATGCTATTTATATGTGTATCTATTTTATGATGAATTTAAAATAATTATAACATGCCTCTATTTTTATAGGTGTATAGATCAAATTAGCATAAGAATTACTATTTAATAGTTGACGTCAATGATATAATCATTTTCAACAACATATATATTTGACAAAATTTATATTACATCATTTTAACCTGCGCAATGCGCGGGCATTCGACTAGTTTAATACTAAAGTAACGCACGAAAAGTATTAACTGAATTTTTCATTAACTTTGTTTACTCAAGAAGATAAAGCCTCTAACGTCATAACTGATTTCTATTTCCTTCCATGTGGGACAAAGTCCATATATTGCAATAAATAATACGCTTCATTTCTATTCACCAACAAAAGTAACCTCTTCATTCTTGATTAATTTTTTTAATCTTCAAGAATTAATAGTTAAAGAATGATTAAACTTGCTATCGTAAGGTCAAACCGTAATGTTGTTCTACACAATTACATGCCTATAAAGCTATTAAACTAGAAATAGGCCATAGTATCTTAAAAAAAGTAAGAGTTGAGACTCATTGCACATATAAAAGACCGGCCAACTTAGGAACCTTGAATTTGACTCAAGGTTGAAGTTGGAAGCAACAAATTTTGTTTAATCGAAGGCATTCACTATATTCTTATTTCGTATTCACCGGCCATTGTTATGTATCTCACCCATGGTAACGTTTGGTATGCACTTTTTTCAATAACTTTCAGGTGTCGAACCTGCAACCATTAATAATGTCAGATCACAATGAGCATACTTGTAGTTAGGGATGCACAAAACAGTCCAAAACTGAATCTGGTCTTGGACTCATCTGAAACAGGCCTTAAAAAAACAAATTAGGACCGGTCCGGTCCTAGAATGACGGGCCCGATCCTTAAACAGTCCTACAAGGACATCAACCGTAAACCAGTTAAAAACTAAAACCAAACTGAAATAGTCGTAAATCAGTTTTTTATTAATATATAATAGATTTTTTATTAAAATTTGAATCGCGGATATGGAACTAAAATTGGTCTTTGTGCATCTATACTTGTAGTAGTTACATACCTGAATCCCTGATACGGTAAAATATGGTATTTCAAACTTGACACGTATAGGAGCTTTTTTGTCTGGAGTTCCATCTTCATAAGCTACACTTGGGAGTTTATATTCGGCCCCTAACATATACTCCTGTCATTTTTCATGCTCAAATAGTGTTATGAGACCAATGAGAAATACTTAGGCTGCATTTGTTACACATGACAAGACTCGACAAACATTTTAGTTGATGAAGTTAAGAATGCCATTTACATCTTTTGTACAAACTAGAATTCTTTCCATGTCCCACCTTTATTGGTAGGACAAAAAATTACATATTTTTGTTCTAGTCGTAGCCCAAGACATGTCAAAAGCAGTACAACCTGTTCTGTCATGTCCTTAAAGGTTCATAGATTTTTTAATCATTAATTTCTTACCTTGTCACCTGGAAAGGTTCTGATTCTCCATATAAGTGACTCTTGTTCAGGAGCATATGAAGCAGATCCCATTGATGTTCGAACAATAGGTTTTGTAGCATCTGATGGCACCGGTATTTCAATTTGAACATTTGTTGCATTCCTATATATTCAAATCATTTACCACATTATTTTATTAGTAAAAAATTGCAAAACATGTATTCAATTCATTTTCAAGGCATAACGCGTACGTTCTCTCCCTAAATTGACTTCTAGCTTTTACAAGCATCTCAATCCTACTTCTCGCATGTCTTTCAACTTGAGCCTCAACCCAAATCAGTGGTTTCACCTACCAACATATCAAGTGAAAATCGAAAAGGAAAATCTCAAATAGATAAGTCAACACTACTAGAAAAAAGGTTTTTCATGACAGACAGTGCCTGTCGTAAATAGCCACAGATGACGGACAAATGTCTGTCATTGAAAGCCCTGTCATAAATAAAAGATGACAGACATTTGTATGTCATAAATTTATGACAGACATTTACGACGGACGATGTCTGTCATAAATGGCTGAAGATGACGTACAAAGTCTGTCATTAAAAGCGAAGTCATATATGTAAGATGCCAGACATTTGTCTGTCATAAATTTACGTTTTAAAAAAAATATATTTTCTATAAATTTTATCAATATTAATCAAACTAAATCACACATTTAATATCTCATAGTACAAAATAAGATATTAATAAACAAAAAGCCAATCTATTGCACAAATTATAGTCTATCAAAATATCAAATACAAAGTATTCTTCCAAGTTTATCTAAAAGCAATTGTCAAATACAACGTACACTTTCAAAAGTAATTGTCAAATACAAGATCACCGGTAAATAAATGTTGTGACATAAGTAGCTAGTCTTCGCACACCTCATCAACCCCAAAGTTCGTATATTCATTCTTCCACCAAAACTGAGACAAAAGTTAATATATTAGCCATAAATTTTTTTAACAATTACATGAAAAATGGAAAAAAATATATTAGTGGCTAGACTGCAAAACTTTTCTTGTCAATGTAGGACCTGATGCAACAGGAGGTGGTTCAATACTTGGTTCAACCACATCAGAGAGCTGGATACAAAGACAACCAAGGGTATTTCGGTCTTATTTCCAGAAGGTTCCAACCCTTTAAACCTTAAATACTTGGTGGAATCACAATTGAATTTATGTCCAAAGCATATTGTTGAATGGCTTGTGTTTGGACACAGTAAACCTGAACAATTTATTCACCATGTGGTAATATAATAAATCACCGGTATGTGTGAAACTTAATATTGGCATGGTTCACAAGTTGGTTATTTCATGGTTCAGGAATGAACACAAAAGGGTATAAATGGAATTTTGGTTAGGACACAGTGAGTAGTGACATACCCCAATGATAAGTATGATGTGATCTGGACATTGAGGGGCAGTCAAGAATGTAACAGAGTTGCTTGGGAGACCATCGTGGGGCCTCAATACTACAATTGGTAAGGACTTGCAATCGTCCCAAATCTTTATATGTTAAAAAAATTCAAAAAACACAATTTATGGGTAAAAATAAATAGATAATTTACTACCTTTTGGAATTCAGAACCTAATTTTATGGTAAGATTTGCAGGGTTTGTTCTAGCTTCATTGCGTATAAGAATGCCACCATCACATGGGTAGATATCAGACTGCAAAAAGCCATAGATATTATATTAAAGAAGATAAAAACTAAAATATAAGATAATAGTGATATATTGTCACAAGGTAATAAATAACCTTAAAGATTAGTTAACTCGATGTCTCATCTAATAAAAGATTTAGAGATGCAAACAGTTACACCAAAACACCTGGAGGGTAAAAATGTCAACTTGCGAAAATTCAGTCAGTTATGAAGAAACTATGTGTAGTTTATCTTGATTAATTCAGAAACCATTAGAAATAAATCATTTGTAAGAATGTAAATAAATTAAAACTACCAACCTCAATTAGGGCAGTATAAGATTCACGGGCACTCGAATTCGGTTCACTTGAAAAAGTTGTGTGACCTATAAATAACTTAATATTAGTCTTGCTTTCACTATGTTAAGTTCAAGTATCTTAACTTGGACTTAAGTCCTATTTCGGTCAGAATATCGCCCGTGTGCATGTTTCCAGATAGATTCTTATAAAGTTTGCTTGAACATGGAGGAATGGAACCTATGAATTCCTTCTTAGAAAAGTCAATTTAGTCCAACCCCAATTTGAATAAAGCATATGGTATGCTACCATTGAACATATTCCCTCTTTACCAAATCACAGATAGTTTACTGGAGGAAACCAATGGCGATGGAATGCTCCCACTTAAACTATTACCAGAAAGGCTTACACAACTCAATAACGATGAAATAAATGTGTGAAATTGAAGGGAGAAACGATTTATTTGGTTATCTTTGGTTTCAGCATGAAAAATGATGAAACGATGAAAGTAGAAAGATAAAAACCAACTCTTAACAACATGATTTTGCTTGTGAACACATATAACAGTCAGCAACCGACACGAGGATACGACAATAGATATACATCTAAAAGGATAGTGAAGGAGAAAGTTTGAGAAACCTTGAATGTTCTTGTTAGAGGTCGTTAACTACCCAAAATTCCCCCAAAAAGTCAAAATTAGTAAATCATTAAGCAAAAAAATAAGACCAGCGGAAATTAGAAAAATTGCGTAACAAACCTTGGTCCATTAACGCCTTGAACTTTAAATGCAATTTGGATTGAAATTTAACAAATGGTGAATCGTTAATGCATTAAACACATAAGTTTGTAAATAAAGGATCAAAATCAAAATCATCAGTTCATTAATCCAATTCAAACACATCAAACAAGATAAATCGAAATCACCAATTCATCAGTTTTATTGAAATCTACCTGAACATTCCTCCCCATTGAAAATGAAGAAGCTATAGAAAACCTAGAACACAAATCTCATTCTTGTTTTGAGATTGCATTCAAAATTTGAAGGTAGGTGGAAGAAATCTGATTAAATTCGAAACCCTAGAAACTGATTTAAAATTCAAAGAAAATACATGCTATGCGATGGTTGTAGACCAGGGAAGGACGGCGATGGATGGAGCTCAGACGTCGGCGGTCGACTCCGGTGGTTGATGGAAGGAAGCGCTGGTAAAGAGAAACAGAGTGGGGGCTGTGTGCGGCCGATGGCGATGAAGACGTGAGAAGTGATTGTGTTGGCGGGTTATGAAAATTTTAATCTCAAACGCGTGTTTTTTTTTTCAATCTTGACGCTAATCTATGACGGGCTTTTTTATGTCGTAAATCTTGGATTTTAGATGTTAATTTATGAAGGGCTTTTTGTATGTCATGAATTTTTAAAAAAGATGACAGTGTTTTACGACAGACAGCTATGTCAGTCGTAAATCACTATGGATGACAGATTTTTATGACGGACATTTTGTATGTCGTAATTCGTCTGTCATGAAAAGTCTTTTTTGTAGTAGTGCAATTATTTAAATTAGAGAGTACAACTGAAAATAACCTGAATACTGAGTCTATATGTCATGAGATCAAATGATCCATCAGGAGGAATAAATGATATTGTGCGGTCACTTTCAAAACGTGCCAGACGTACACATCTATAAAAACAACAATTAAAGAACTATGATATCATTTTTAATAAAATGCCTATTGATATATGATAAAAAGTGCATTGAGATTGCAAGGCTTACTATGAAATCTGATGTCTTCCAAATCAATGGATTTCCCTTTTGATGTCCGGCTTTGAGCATCCATTATAACTCTATCATTAAGCCCAAGCTTGCATTCAGGCATTCCACTATACATATTTTTGGTCAAAGTTAGACTAAAACCTCAATTAAGAAGGTACACTAAATTAAAATACAAGAATTTTTTAATCACCACCTCAAGCATGTTCTCATTTTTAATGCCCCAACAACTTCTGATCGAAGTACTTGCCTGTTACTGTTGACTAATATGTTAACACTCTCAATGACATCCAGAAATACCTGATAGCACAAAGTAAAAGAGAACATTGTAATGTTGGTATTAATTATGGCATAAAGTTATCATTATGGCCCAATGATATAAGAGGTTCATACTTCATTCTTTTTGTAGTATATTCCTTCATTTCGCCAAGAGACTGCATTGGTGACAGCCATTGGAGGCCTTTGTGTAATTTCCAACTTATAAGCATCAGTCTTGATAAATTCACTTATAGCACACCACTCGATGTTCTCTTTCTTAACTATTAAAAATTAAAAAATATTTATAAAATAATTAGCAATATTAAAAAATATGAAATTGCTGGAATTTTTTAAATAAAGTGATAACAATGTGAGGCTTATGACATATTTTTATGTGGGTTGTAGTTGGTAACACTCCACCTGCCCTCCGTTGAGCCCATCTTCTCTCTCTTGTTTCCATCTCTACGACTCACCACCATTTCCTTGTTTCTTCACCGACCAGCCTTTTTTTCTTTTGTCATTGCTCTCACAACGATTCTTCTTGTCTTGGTGCCCTTTTTTATAATTATTGGTAGATGGTAACTCTGTACTCTGTAATATTCCTAAAATTGGTTTATGCTTCCTCAAATGAATTCTGTTTGACATAAATTTCTTTTGAATGTGTATTTGAAGTTTATTGGTTAACGATACATCGAAGTTCATATAAATTATAACACTGGGTTTTATTTTCAACCGATTGGGGTTAATGGATGGTAGTAATTGAGTCTACTTTGCTTAATTGAACTTGCAATGTGATGGTTCTTTCAAATTCTATTGATAAGAAGTTGTACTACATAAATTGACCTAAAGAATCATAACTCAATTTCCAAGGTTATCAATTTGGGTTGTGTTAGGAATTGCATTCTTATTATTGATAGATAAGTATTGGTTTTTAGCTTAATGTTTGATATATTGCATGCAAACTTCATCCGCATTCATGGTCTTTATGATGGTAGTTTTCCCAACACTATATGTAAATTTTTGGTTTTCCCTGATCTGATTTACCATTTTGACATTAAATTGTTGATTTTGTGAGGTTCGTCATATCAAGATACTTATGTTGTTTGCTGTAATCTTCTAGAATGTCATTTTGGATGTACCTCAAGCATGCAGTTTATTATTGAGATATGGTTTTACTTGCTAGATAGATAACTTCAAAAACACATACAAATTGACCAATACTTGCCAAACACATTACTATGTGATTGTATCCTGCTTTCTTACTAAATGTGACTATAATGCATTTAAACAATCGATATACTTGAACTTTAACTTTCACTATTCATAAAGCTGCAATTTTTCTTTATGAAATTAGTTTTGGGTAGCTGGTTTTGTTATATATATATATATATATATATATATATATATATATATATATATATATATATATATATATATATATATATATATATATATATATATATATATATATATATATATATAGGGAGGATCAATTGAGGCCAATGAAAAGGTTGAGGTCGCGAGGCCATTTCTGGACCAATCAAATTATAAGGACATATTAGTAATTATGTATTTCAATTAAATGTTGGATTATGTGTCTAAGCCATGACTAATAATTAAGTATTTACCTAATTAATAGTAGCACAGTCCATTTGGGTTGCCCTCATGGCTGGAGGTTTGGTAGAAATTTGGTAGAGAGAAAGATTGATTTATTATGGATTTAATAAATCAACAGGAATTAAATATATGGTTTATTAATATATTAAAGTCATAATATATTAATTAGAAACTATATTAATTAATTAGGAATTAATCCAAAATTAATTGGATTTAATTTGGGGATTAATTTAATTAATTAAAAGTGCAGGGACTAAAACTGTAATTATTCAATAGTTGAGTAAGTGACAGTGTGACAGTGGCCAGTAGTTGGCAAAATTAAGGAATGATTATCCTTAATTTCGAAATTGATAAATAAAGATAAATAGGAGTTTGAATTATAAGATAAAAGGTTTATCTTATTTAAATTCAAAACGGTTTATCTTTAAGGCTTATCAACTGGTCATCTGGAAAAGTATAAATAGGGGTCCCAGGCACCATATGAATTTCGCCACTTTGTATACTCTCTCTGGAATTTTCGATCCCCTCTCCTCCTAGAAATAAAGGTTCCAAGAAATAAAGGTTGGTTTTTCTATTTTGATCTTTAGTTTCTTTTATTAGCCTCTAGGTTTTTGTTATATGTTCAATTAGAAGAAAACATAGATCCTTATAGGTTGCATGTGAACTTAGGTTATTTAGTTCATGGTTTGCAAAAAACCTTTCAGTGGTATCAGAGCCTGTTTTGTTTTCTTGTTGAATTGTTATAACTGGTTTCGGGTTTAAAGCTTATAAACCCTAATTTTATTTGGATCGAAATCTTGGATTAGGGTTTTGGAAACCCTAATCCCCCCTTATCAATTTTGAAAAAGGCTTTTTAGGGTTTTAGGAGGCTTTCTATTTTTAGTAACTTTAATTGTTTAATTAAATGGATAAGCTTAAACCCAAATTGTTTGAATTCGAAATTTAAGGGTTTAAGATAGGTTTAAAATTAATTTGATTAATTTGGTAATACCTATCTACATTTGAATTAATTTAATTAATTGTTAATTAAAAGATAATTCAAAGGATTTAATTAATTTTTTTAAAATTTTCGAAAAAGAAGGATTAAATCCGAAAAATATTTTAAATGTTTAAACTATTAAGATTTAATTAATTTAATTAATTGTTAATTAAAAGATAATTAAAAGGAATTAATTAGTTTCAAAATTTGCGAAAAAATTAAAGATAAATCCGGAAAATATTTTAAATGATTAAAATATTAAGATTTAATTATTTTAATTAATTGTTAATTCAAGGATAATTAAATCGAATTTTAAAGGTTTAATTTAATTTTAAATTTAATAGTTAAATTGGTAAAATTAAAAGATAAACCTGGAATATTTTAAAAGGTTTTAAAATACATCTTATATATGTTATTAATTGTTAATGCTATATGTATAAGATAAAATTGGTCAGTCAATTCAATAGTAGGCCTCATTCACGAAGCTGATCTATAAAGTAGGTATAATGAGGCTGCCTATAAAATGGCGGTCTAATGGGTGAACACTCTCGCCCACCGCTCGCCTGATCAGTGGAGGGTCGTTAGCCGAACAGTTTTGATAGGACCGCTTAATCATTAAAAGTATAATGATCAAAGTACTAGAACCATTTACAAAAATCCCAATCTAGTTACTTTAGGAAAAATGTGAATTTGATGCTACCCCATGAAATTGCACATTGCACTTTATGAAACGTTGGTGGAGCGTGTGTGGTTTACCGGCACACCAATGGGGGTTCATAAAGAGTGGCAATGGGTGTCTCGGGTGTTATCATTGTTGATGGAGCGTGTGTGGTTTACCGGCACATCAATTTGAGATGATAATGGATCTCGAGAGTACCAAGCTAATTTGCATGGTTATTCACACCCGGTTTGTGATCCTCGGCATCCCAGTCACAAACGGTGGGGCATATCCGAGATTAAACATGCTATTGAACAGTTCAATAAATCTCAAAAGAAACTAGGAATTCCACTTATAATAAGATTATATTTTCCACGATGGAATTGGCTGAATCGTCATTCGCCTACCTTTATAAAATTTGCAAATAGACTACGACATCCCTCTTCTAGTTTGTAAATTGTTATAGTTGGATCCTAGCCTTATTTTATATTGGGTTATTATAAGGACCGACAAGTATCTAATTAAACTTACATTCTCTTATAGATGTCTTCTGTTGATCAATCTGCTCCCCACTCAAACTCCAGTGTTCCCTCTATCCTCTCACTGTGTTCCAAGGTTCAATTGAACGGGACAAACTACAATGACTGGATTAGAAACATCAAGATGGCTCTGAGGTACGAGAACAAAGAGTATGTTCTTGAGACTGAGCTTGTCGATGTTGACCCTGAAACTGCTACTCCCGAGGAAATTGCCTCGTACCAAAAACATTCTGATGATGCGACCAAAGTGGCATGCATCATGATCGCCACAATGAACCCCGAATTGCAAAGGATATACGAAGACTACTGGCCCTTCGAGATGCACAAGGAGCTTGCGGAAAAGTTCTGCAAGCAAGAACGCATCAAGAGGTGCGAGGCGGTCAAGGACTTCACGAACAGCAAACCTAGAGATGGAGAGTCCATCTGCACTCATGTGCAAAGAATGCAAGGTTACGTGGAGCGGCTTAGGAAGCTTGCGATGCCTGTACACGAGGAGTTGGCCATTGACATAGTGCTTAACTCCTTGCCGAGTTCTTATGACCAGTTCAGGCTGGCATATCATTTGAACAACAATCAGGCTACCCTGACTGAATTGCATCGTATGCTTCAGACTGCTGAGGACGGAATGAAGGGTAAAAGTGTACCCTCGGTTAATCAGCTCGTCTTAGCCATTGGAAGTGGCAAAGGAAAGAAACGGAAGGGCCCTCCTAAACAAAATTGGAGGGAAAAGGTTCAGGTCGGGTCATCCAGCAATGGCTCGAGAACCAAGTCTTCCCACATTCCTTGTGTGGCCAACCCCAATGAAGCCGACTGTTTCTATTGCAAAGAGAAGGGCCATTGGAAGAGAAGCTGCCCCAAATACTTGCAGGATGTCAATGATGGGAAAGTAAAGCCATCGACAGCAGGTATATACACTATCTCTAAAAACTCACCATCTTCTAATTCTTGGGTCCTTGATAGAGGATGTGGTTTTCACATTTGTTCTGATCTGCAGGGCCTAAAGGAAAGCAGGGAGGTGGAGCACGGTAGACTGAACATGATCATGGGCAATAGGAGATCGTCCCCTGTTACCAAGATCGGCGTTTATAGTTTAGTGCTTAGTAGTGATGTTAGCTTAGAGTTATTTAATTGTTGCTATTCGCCAGAAATGGCAAGAAACATTATTTCATTTCACGCATTGTTCAGAGAAGGATTTCAATTTTTTTTTGATAATAAAATAGGTTCGATTTCTGTTTTCAAAAATGGTATTTTGATTTTCTCTGCTTATCCTTGTGATGGTGTGTATGAAACTGTTGAATGTGTTGACAATTTAGGACATAGTGTAAATTATATTGATTCTACTAGTGGTGTAGAAAAGTCATGTCTGTGGCATAGTCGGCTCGGGCACATCAGCAAGAAACGCATCGCCCAACTCCAAAAGGATGGAGTGTTGGAATCATTCGACCTCAGGTCGGATGATGTATGCGAATCTTGTCTGTTGGGCAAGATTACTAAATTACCTTTCAAAGGGTCTTTTGAAAGAGGTGAGGGTCTGCTGGACATCATTCACAAGGATGAATGTGGTCCATTCAGATCAACCACAAAGGATGGCACGCGGTTCTACGTAACCTTTACTGACGATTTTAGTAGATACGGTTATATCTACTTAATCAAGCATAAGTCAGATACCTTTGAAAAGTTCAAAGAGTTTAAGAACGATGTAGAGAATCAATTAGGCAGGAAGATAAAGATGCTCAGGTCCGACAGAGGCGGAGAGTATCTAAGTATCGAGTTCCTAGACTATCTAAAGGAATGCGGAATAGTTTCGCAGTTGACACCTCCCAGGACACCACAGTTGAACGGTGTTGCGGAGAGGCGCAACCGAACCCTGTTGGACATGGTTCGTTCCATTATGAGTCGAGCTTCACTTCCCATTCACTTCTGGGGGTATGCCTTAGAGACTGCCGCCCATATCCTCAATCTTGTCCCTACTAATAAGGTTGCTAAAACACCTCATGAAATGTGGACGGGGAAAGTTCCCTCGTTGGCACATATCAAAGTCTGGGGTTGTGAGGCTTTCGTTAGACGAGAGACTCAAGACAAACTCACAGAAAGAAGCGAAAGGTGTTTCTTCCTTGGTTATCCCAAACAGTCCTTTGGATATCTATTCTACAGACCGAGCGAGGACGTGGTCTTTGTAGCTAGACGAGCAGTCTTTCGAGAGAGAGAGCTCATATTCAAAGAGGACAGTGGGAGTACCATTGATCTGGAAGAAATTCAAGAGTCATCAGATGACGCAACCTTAGGAGAAACTAGCAACCAACATGAGGAAGAAGTTCCTGTTGGTCCGACTGATGTATCCTTACCTCTTAGGCGTTCCGGTAGGGTTAGCATGCCACCCGAGTTTTATGGTTTTCATATAACTTCGGATGGGGACACGTTTGTCAGTGATAGGACACTGATAAATTTGGATGAACCAGCTAACTACCAGGAAGCAGTGGCGGGCCCTGAGTCTGCCAAGTGGAAAGAGGCCATGGATAGTTAGATCAAGTCCATGTATGACAATCAAGTTTGCAACTTGGTTGACAACGTACCGGGTCGAAAGACAGTCGGGTGCAAATGGATCTTCAAGAAGAAGACCGACATGGACGGAAAGGTACACACTTTCAAGGAAAGACTGGTTACGAAGGGCTTTACTCAAACCCCAGGGGTTGACTATGACGAGACCTTCTCACCAGTAGCCAAGATAAAGTCTATTAGGATAATGCTGGCCATAGCTGCATTTCATGACTATGAAATTTGGCAGATGGACGTCAAAACCGCTTTCCTTAATGGAAAGTTGACTGAGGATGTTTACATGAATCAGCCAGAGGGTTTTATCGATGCAAAGTATCCCAATAAGGTGTGTAAGCTTGAGAGATCAATCTACGGATTGAAGCAAGCTTCTCGCAGCTGGAATCTTTGTTTCCATGAGAAAGTCAAAGAGTTTGGCTTCTCTAGGAGCGAGGATGAGTCCTGCGTATATGTCAAGGCTAGTGGGAGTATAGTCACCTTTCTGGTGTTGTATGTCGGTGACATACTGCGTATATGTCAAGGCTAGTGGGAGTATAGTCACCTTGGGAAATGTTTCGCCATGAAGGACCTAGGAGAGGCTACCTATATTCCAGGGATAAGAATATTGAGAGATAGGAAGAAGAGACTAATTGGACTTAGTCAGGGTACATACTTGGAAAAAGTACTAAAGAGGTTTAGTATGAAAAATTCCAAGAAGGCAGAGCTGCCTATCCAAAGTAATGCAAAATTGAGTAAGACTCAAAGTCCGTGTACAGATGAAGAAATAGCTGAAACGAGTCGGGTACCTTACGCTTCGTCTGTAGGATCGATCATGTACGCTATGACGTGTACTCGCCCTGACGTGGCTTTTGCTTTAAGCATGGTCAGTCGGTACCAGCGTAACCCTGGAAGGGCGCATTGGATAGCTGTGAAAAATATACTCAAGTATCTACGAAGGACAAAGAACATGGTGTTAGTCCTCGGTGGCAGTGATACCTTGAGAATTGAAGGATATACAGATGCCAGTTTTCAGACGGATAGAGACAGTGGTCGGTCTCAGTCGGGCTGGGTATTCCTCTTGAACGGTGGAGCAGTTACTTGGAAAAGTTCCAAGAAAGAAACAGTGGTTGATTCTACGTGCGAATCAGAGTACATAGCAGCAAGTGAAGCGTCAAAGGAAGCGGCTTGGCTGAAGAACTTTATCGGTTACCTTGGAGTAGTCCCGAGTACTCAGGAGCCCTTGGAACTGTTCTGCGATAACGAAGGTGCGGTCGCATTGACAAAGGAACCGCGAGACCATGGAAAGTCCAGGCATATCGACAGAAAGTACCACTACATAAGACATAGAGTAGAAGAAGGTCACCTCCTTGTAAAGAGGGTATCATCGGAAGATAATCCTGCAAATCCCTTGACAAAGGCTCTGAGTAGGATTAAGCATAATCAGCATGCTAGGAGCATTGGATTAAGAGATGATATACGTTTTTGTAATTAGATAGGTTTATGAAACTTGTAACAATGTTATTGTATTTGACTCTTGTGATTTAATAATAGAGATTTATTAATAAGTAATGGCTTACTACTTTTGTCAATACTTTATCATTGTATTTCATTTTTGCATGTTTACTTCCTGAATAATTGGATTATTCAAATATCCACAGTCGATCATACTTTTAGGGAGTAAGTATGAAGCAAGACTGTCATGAATTAGTTGTAGATTGTCTAAGGAGTTAGACATTGCAATAAGATTGCTGCAACATTCATGAGTACTTGGAAATGGAGATTTGAATATTGGATAAACCCACCCTCAATGGATTGCTTCATGGATTACATCATGAGCAATGTTGAGAAGATAATATCTTTTGATCTTTAAACTGAGACATATGGGTTATGATTTACTAAGCGGTTATTCATTGATAATACGAAAACGCATCGGTAACTCGGTGTTATAAAACGTATTGTTGTGAATGATTTGTCTGGTAAAATACATAAGTATATGAGTCAAAGTTTATTCGTCCCTTGACCCTAACGGGGAACAGATACATGTAGGCCTCTCGATGAATTTGAAGTTGACTAAAATGGTTGGCCAACCGGGACTAAATTGGTAGTCTAAGAGTCATATGCAAATCGGAAATTGAAGAACAGTGAATCATACCAGGATTGATTTTAATCCATGTCTTGAGTCTGAAAATATCTTGTTGGACGGAGGATCGTCTGATCATTTATCTATGGACAGAACTGATAAGATCAGAGTTTGGCAGCGGTTTCTAGGAAGCTTAAAGTGCTGGTTAATTAGAGGCTAAATTAGTAATTATAGTCATAGACTTATCCAAGTGGGAGACTGTTGGATTAGGTGTCTAAGCCATGACTAATAATTAAGTATTTACCTAATTAATAGTAGCACAGTCCATTTGGGTTGCCCTCATGGCTGGAGGTTTGGTAGAAAATTCGGTAGAGAGAAAAATTGATTTATTATGGGATTAATAAATCAACAGGAATTAAATATATGGTTTATTAATATATTAAAGTCATAATATATTAATTAGAAACTATATTAATTAATTAGGAATTAATCCAAAATTAATTGGATTTAATTTGGGGATTAATTTAATTAATTAAAAGTGCAGGGACTAAAACTGTAATTATTCAATAGTTGAGTAAGTGACAGTGTGACAGTGGCCAGTAGTTGGCGAAATTAAGGAATGATTATCCTTAATTTCGAAATTGATAAATAAAGATAAATAGGAGTTTGAATTATAAGATAAAAGGTTTATCTTATTTAAATTCAAAACGTTTTATTTTTAAGGCTTATCAACTGGTCATATGGAAAAGTATAAATAGGGGTCCCAGGCACCATATGAATTTCGCCACTTTCTATACTCTCTCTGGAATTTTCGATCCCCTCTCCTCCTAGCTTGGGTGTGACTTTCATTTGAGGCAATATAATTTTGCAGCTCAGCTTCCAAGAAATAAAGGTTGGTTTTTCTGTTTTGATCTTTAGTTTCTTTTATTGGCCTCTAGGTTTTTGTTATATGTTCAATTAGAAGAAAACATAGATCCTTATAGGTTGCATGTGAACTTAGGTTATTTAGTTCATGGTTTGCAGAAAACCTTTCCTTAAATTATATCAAAATTATAGTTTCCTAAAATCTAGGATTTTGATTCCTAAAATCTAGGATTCTGATTATTAGTTACCAAAAAAACTAATAATTAATTTTATTTTTTAATAATATCAGATTATATAACGTCAATATTTTTAGTTATTATTTATTTTTTTTATTTTATTAATAGATAGTAATTATCAATTTTCGGTCAAAATATATTTTTCACTGTATCATTTGAGTTATATGATTTCAATCATTAATGATTATAAAATACAATATAGTTCTAATCATAAATGATTAGATCTGTAGAAAATAAAAATAGATACAATTTTAATTTATAAAATGAATAGAACATGATATACAGATAAAATTTTCAAAATATTCTTAATCATGAATGAATAAGAACACCTCAAATTATAATCATAGATGACTACACCTCTAACTATAAATTAATAAACATTAACAAAATAAAAGTTACATCTGAATTCCTACATTTCAAGTTATATTTATTAATGAATATAATTGTAAGAATAAATGAATTCACACATCGTTGTGTTTGTTCGAATTTTCTTGTTACACCATACACGAAAAAAAGATGAGACATCCATGATCATTGTTGTTCTTGGATACACACCTACAAAATTAAATCCAAGGATATCAAAAAATGATTATAACCATATTAAACATAAATGATTAATGGTCATATTAAACCTAGCTAAAGTTATAATCAGAAATGATTTAACCGATGTTCTAATTATTTATGCAATTATATTTATAATCATCAATAATTCTAGTTATAATCATCGATGATTAACACATAAAGAACTTTTAACACACAAATACATACACTTACAGTTTTAATCACCAATGATTATAACCGATGTTCTAATTATGGGGTTAACTAATTATACCCCTTTTGCTTTCTAACTCTTACCCCCTAATAATTATATCAACTTTTTCCTTAAATAACTATAATGATTGCATAATAATTATGGTTGACTAATTAACCCATTTTGATTTCTAACTCTTACCCCCTAATAATTGTATCAACTTTTATTACATTACTTAATCATATAATTATTACATTATTAGTATATAATTATTATTTTATTTTTTCTTTTCTAATTAATTATTTATACTAAATCTATTTAACTTATTCAGATTTATTTAAATTATATTATACTTATTTTACTTTTTAAAAATAAGATATATATATTTATAAAATTATTTGTTGAAATATTAAATATAATATAACTTTTATTAGAAAATACAAAGTAGTTTTCTCGTGGAATATTTTTTTTTTTTGAAATATGTTAGTGTAAATATTTCTTTTGAAACTTAAACAGAAGTGTGTGCATCAAAATTGGTTAAAGCGATTTCTATTCTACAAAATCCAAAAAAAATTAGTCTCTCAAAATAGTGGAATCTCATAACAGCTAGACCAAAGAAATAATTATGTTAGCCAAAGTCGCAAAATTTTCATTCCAGAAAATAATTTGTGATTCAAAGTTATTACAACGTAAATAAGAAAGCTTTGTAATAACCTTTAAGCGGCATTAGGGATGTCATTATTGTTATTTTTAACGAGTCAAAATATAGTTTATAATTATTTTTTTAAAATTTAGTGAGACTAATGTTTAAATGAAATGTGTAAAAAAATTTCCTATAATAATTAAAAGTTAATGTAACAATTAATTGAAAAAAAATAAAGTAAAAAAGTTAGTCTAATAATTAATTAATAAAGCAATCATTAGTTAGTGACATGATTAAAATGACACAATTATTACATAAAAAATTAAGGGTGCTGCTAAATAGACACCCTTTTAGACACCATGACACATAATTTAGACATTATTGTTTAGAAGTCAACTCTTACATGTCAGTTTTTTTATTTTTTCATGACAATATCAGCTTTTTCTGAGTATGTCAAATCCAAATCAGGTAAAAATATTATACATTTTACTGTAAAAATATACAGCCTTCTTTTTTCACCACCACCGTCACCATACCGCCGGCCACTATCACCGGTCAACAACGCCGTCACCATACCGAGAACAAGATTCAGAGAGAAAGCGAGGGAACAAAATGCTGAGAGATACCGAGAGACACAGAGAGACAGAAGGAGAAAGAATGAGAGAAACACAGAGAGTCAGAAGGAGAAAGAATGAGAGAAACACATAGAGTCGAACCATATCTCCGGCATCACCACCGACTTCACCATACCACCGGAGAGAAACACACATCGAGAGAGAAAGAATGAGAAAAACACACATCGAGAGAGAACCGGTGGGTGGTTGCCGGAGATAGAAATGACAGTGAGATACATAGATCGAGATAGACAGAGGCGTCTCTTGTGCATGCGGCGGTCGGATGGCTCAGTGGCGTCCGGTGGGGAAGGTTCAGTGGCGTCTCTTGTGACCGCTGGTTTGCTGTCGGAGACGTTTTCCCGGTGACGAAGGGTGATTCAGTCGAGTTCACCTGCAAGTGGGTGATTCTTTCTACGAGTGAGATGGAGAGATGATGACGAAGGGTGATTCAGCCGGCTGATTCTTTCTACGGCGGTGGTGTTTGGCCGATGGCGGTGGTGTTTGGCCGCTGGATTCGTTGAGAGGGAGAGAACGAGAGAATATGACGGCTAGGGTTCTGCATCACAATGGGAGATTAGGATTTTCTAACTTTTTTAAAAGAATGGGCTGAATCTTAATTGGGCCGGGTTTTTTTAAAAGAATGAGTTGGATTTTAATTGGGCCGGTTTTTTAATTAATTTTATATAAAAAGAAATGAGATAATTAATTACCACATCATTAAAATACATTATTAAAATATGTGTTATATTAAACTTTAATTATTATATATTTTTATTAAAATTTAATTATTATTTAATCATTATACCTAGTAATCATTAAGCAATCAAAAAACAAATAACTAATCATTAGGGTGTCTTTTTTGGTAAAAGTGGTTGTCTCTTTAGCCAAGCCCAAAATTAAACTTAGTTAAAAATAAAAAAAATAATGATTATGTAATAATAATGATTAAATAATAAAGTAAATACCAATCATTGGTTTACCAAAAAAATAATGATTAAGAGGGTAATGTAAGTGAAAATGAGGTATAGATAGTAGGACCCTCTAATTATTTATGCAATTATATTTATAATCATCAATAATTCTAGTTATAATCATCAGTGATTATAGTTATAATCATCAATGATTAACACATAAAAAACTTTTAACACACAAATACCGATATGATAACCAATCATTAGACCATATAAAAACTCCACAGTTGGATCCGCCTTGCTGTAGAGAAAACAAAATCATTAGTCATGATTTCTTAACAATTTCTTCTACAAACACCATGACGTTTTTCTTGCTCTATATATAGAATATAATAATTAAAATAAAAAGCTAACCAAAAAGATAAAAAAAAATAAAAACTAAACCATACAGAGATTAGAGTTGTAATCAAAATTTATATGTAATAAGGTTATCGGCAAAGTGTAATCAAAATTTATATGTAATAGGGTTATAGGCAAAGAGTAAATGCAAGTTTAGAAAGAGGAAAGAATATGGAGAGCTTTCAGTAAACTTTGCATCGGTAAAAAGCTAGTTGGTTCCGATCGTAAAAAACCAAACAAAAAAAACAAATATCAAACGACAACCGCAATGATGAGATCTACTAGTCACTTGTTATATTTTTTTAATGGTAAAATACAAAATAATATAAATTGTAATGAAATACTGCAAACAAAATTTATTGGAATCATGAAAAGAACAATGGTGCTTTGTAAGATAAGGCAAACAAAATTTATTGGAATCATGAGCAGCACATTCCAAACAAAACTTCATATGTAATCAAAAATTAAAAAAAACGCAATGAATTGTCGAAATTGTAAATTGCAAACCACGGACTATCAAGCAATCAAAAAGTCAAAGATTCCAAAGACCAACAGAAGAACCTAATACAAATGATGAATGTTTGAAGCTGCAATTGGCGATTGTCGATTGGCGAATGATGGGTCTTTGAAGTTGTAATACAGCCTATTCTTCTTATTTATATTCCGATTTTTTTTTGCGATTGCCGATTGTCGATTTTGGACGGAAAGAGAGAGATGGAGCGAATTAGGGTTAAGGGACAGCAAGAGAGAGGAATGCAGAGAAATAGAAAGAGGGGGAGAATTTTAAGGAGTTGATAAAATTAGAAAAATGAATAATTACTCTACTACCCTTATCAACATTTAATTTAAATTAATTTAATTTAAAATGTATTTATAATTACAATATACCCCTTAATAATAGTCGTACATCAAAAATAATAGATGGTTGAGATTTGGCCTCAAGACCTCAACATTTTCTTTGGCCTCAATTGATCCTGATTATATATATATATATATATATATATATATATATATATATATATATATATATATATATATATATATATATATATATATATATATATATATATATATATATATATATAAACCATAGATCAAAACCATATTATTGAATCACCAAGATAAATGAGTCTCATACCTGAATCCATTGTTTGATCTTGTCGTCTTCTTGATGTGGAATATCGACAACAGAGTAGGAATATATATATATATATATATATATATATATATATATATATATATATATATATATATATATATATATATATATATATATATATATATATATATATACATATATATATATATATATATATAAACCATAGATCAAAACCATATTATTGAATCACCAAGATAAATGAGTCTCATACCTGAATCCATTGTTTGATTTTGTCGTCTTCTTGATGTGGAATATCGACAACAGAGTAGGAATATTGTGTGATGGTCTTCCTCAACAAAGACCTTTTGTATTTTCTTCCCACACTCTTAGATGATGAGAATCAAGAATGTAATAGAAATATTTATGTGTGTGTCTTTGTATGTTGGAGACCAACCACTATATATATACAAGAGTTTAGAGCACCCATTACACTCTATTTTATGACATTAATTCATAATATTGAATAGCTCTTTGTAACTTACAAAGCATATAATGTTCACATAATGATTTTTGATTTCTAATATTTAATTCATTTATATTAGAAATATAACAATCTCCCACTTGGATGTTATATGCTTGAAACTGTATTACATATTCTTTAGGCACGCTGTTATTCAATTTCACTTTATTTCTTTAAACAATCTGGTCCATCTTATGCATAGATATCGAACCAACGCGGTTTTAATCATATATTAAAGGACGATCAAACCACAATGATCAAAATACCTACACACTTAATGACATAGATCAAAAGTGGATAAAAATGGTATGCAATGTAATTTTACACGTGTCCATTTTTAGATGGTCTAACTATAATCTTAAGTGAGGCCAATTCCTTATACAACATGTATATTGCAACTCTTTGAATTCAAGACAAAACATCAACTTTATTTTGCATAATTTCATTACACAATGTATTCATATAAAACACATAGTACCTTAGCTTTCCCACTAAACCAAAGTATCATCTATGATAATGCCTATACGAGCAATATGCTCATGGAACACCTTAGGCGTCAGGCCTTTGGTTAGTGGATCTACTAGCATTGAAACTGGTTCCTATATGATTTATAGTTATTTGTCTAATCTCAACTCTTTCCTTGACAGCTAAATACTTAATGTCAATAAACCTTGACTTTGTATTTGGATGACCTTAGCTATAAATTAGTAAGATTTTCAAAGTATCATGTCCTAATAAGAGAAAAATGGGAGTGCAATTCTGTGATTGCTTTGTATTTGGACAACATTGAATATTTTGTTTATTTTACCTTATTTTCAATTTGTACACCAATATTGTACTTTTACAATCGAGAGGAGGTTAGAAGTGGTCTAAAATGAATACATTTAGAAATTAAATAAAGGGTTAAATGCATAACAATGTGCTTCCTCTAATTTTTTTTATTATAGCACCATATTTTTTTCATTTCTTCTTATTACAACATTGTGCTATGAATAGTCAACCCAATTATAGCAATATGATCCAAATACAAAGCAATTTCATTAAGTATAATGTCTTAATAAATAAATAATTAGAGTAAAAGGCTATAATTTTTATAATTTTTATAAATGGGTAGATTTCAGATCAGTTATAACAATTGAAAGTGGTGAAGGGTATTGGTTAAGTCAAGAATTGGTTTCACTAAGTATAATGTCCTAGTAAAAAAATAATTATAATAAAAGGCTATAATCACTACAGTTTTTAAATACTATTACCATATAGACTTCAAATCAATTGTAACAATTGAAAGATACAAAGGGTATCGGTTGTGTAAAGAATTGGTTTCACTAAGTATAATGTCCTAGTAAAGAATAATTAGAGTAAAGGGATACAACTATTATAATTTTTAAATACTATTAATTTGTAGATTTCAAATCAATTGTAACAATTGAAAGAGGTCAAGGATATGGTTAATTAAGGTATTGGTTTCACTAAATATAATGTCCTAATAAAAAATAATTAGAGTAAAGGGCTATAATTATTACAATTTTTAAATACCATGAATGGGTAGATTTTAAATCAATTGTAACAATTGAAAGATGCGAAGGGTACTAGTTAAGTGAAGTATTGGTTTCCCTAAGTATAATGTCTTAATATAAAAATAATTAGAGTAAATGGATATAATAAATGTCCTAATAAAAAATAATTAGAGTAAAGGGATATAATTATTTAAAATTTATAAATATTGTCAAAGGGTAGATTTCAAATCAATTGTAACAATTAAAAAAGGTGAATGGTACTAGTTAAGTAAAGTATTGGTTTCATTAAGTATAATTTCCTAATAAACAATAATTAAAGGGCAATAATTATTACAATTTTTAAATACTATTAATTTTGATAGATTTCAAAACAATTGTAACAATTGAAAGAGGTGAAGGGTATTGGTTAAGGAAATTTTCAACGCAACAAGAGGAGATTCAGATTAGATTTCATGTAGTAGACTGAAAACTAAAAATAATGAAGTTTGCATAAAGTCCCAAAGAATTTATCTCTATATGTATTGTCTAACCTATGAAAAAAGCAAACACGCCATTTGGCTTTCTCATCATAAACAAAAGTAGTTTAAAATGTCTTGTTGCAAAGTGGTATTAGTATTATTGATTATGTTGAAAAAATGCACATAATTTTACAAAATAATTAAAATTTCGAATGAACATGACAAGTTATGTGAACTTTTTAATAAACAAGTTTATATGATGCGGTAATCCCCAACAAAGAGTTTCAATTATAACCTTTAAGGTTATTTGAATAAACCAAGTCGAGTAATCTTATATGATAAATATTGAAAAACTACATATTCAAAACAACTTTTCAGCTCATTACACAAAATCATGTTGGAATATCCATAATCCATATATCCATATGTTCTAGGGATTATGCTATTTTTCTTTTTAAATACAAATAGAAACTATCAAGCTTGAAAACGAAAACAAAAGTAGCAAACAATCCTTGAAATAGAGAAAACCACAAAAGTAGGAGGGAAAGCAAGAAAGATAAAATTAGAAAATATCCAAACATATAAACAAACCATTAAGACATTCATGCTCAAGTGATCCCTTATGTATTTACCCAGAAAAGTAATTGTTACCACTGATCATTTAACAATAATAATGCTTATTAAAGAAAACATTGGGAGCATGAACTACGAATTGGCAAATAGTCAGACATATTTGAGTATGGGTTTGTTAGATGTCCTACCGAGGTCTCCATAAAATATTTATAGAAGATTTTGAATCATGTTTGATCGTAAATGCCTGTGTAAATCTATACTCCTCATATAATTCTGAGTACTCTGTTGTGACTTTTGTTGTTTGCACCGCATCATCTTTACTTTTCCTAGGAACGAGTGTAGCTCCTATTCTATCAACATGACCATCGGAGGAAATCGAAATCACATTGTAAGTTGAATTCAAGCATGCAATGTGTCTCAGTGAATTAAAGGAAACATATCCCACATATGTCTTTCTTCTATATTCAGGCTCCAGTTCTTCATTAGACTCCTGCAAAAGCTCAAATGAAGGATCTTCATCTTGTTCCTGTTTGATGATTATTTGAATAGTCGGAAGTATGGCATCGGTAACAACGTGTATTAAGAACCCGTAAAAGTCATTGTACGAATCACATGGAGGAAGACACAGTGTAAATTTGTCCCCCATAAAGAGCCTACCTACAATCCCCTTTGGAATATCATGTTCAAGAGTGACACTGATAAAGTGATCTTCAAGAGCATTTCCCTGCGGCCATGTACATAAAACACATTCAATTTTTATGATCCTTATATGTTGGTTTATATAACAAGGATTGAAATCCCAAAGGTGCGTAGAGATAGTCAAACCTTGAGCATGAAGTTTAGTAATTTGTAACCATCAAGCGGACATACTTTGGTCGCCCCGTCAAGCGTGACATTCCACAGCCATTTACAGTTTGAAATATCTCCAAACTTTTCAAGTGAGGTACAATAGTTCGCATTAAGAACCGCTATACTTGATGGGAGCTCTGACAATTCTACAAGGTTTTCACAATGTCTCACATTGAGCACTTTGAGCCGAGGAGTTCGTATGAGACTAAAATTTAATTTTGAAAACTTATTTCTTGATAGATTGAGTTCTTGCAAGGCGGGTAACTCCCAAACAGCAGAGCTCATGTATTCATCTCCCAAATTGCACCAGCTGAGATTCAACTTTTTTAAGTATTTGAGAGAAAAACATAACGATATGTGGTTCAAGTTGGATAACTCCCGAATAACAGAGTTGATGTCTTCATCTCCCAAATTGTCCATCTTCTGTTGGATGTCTGAGAGCTCAAATAGTCCAGGGCACTCTCTGAATAAAAGGGTCTCGAGTTTCTTTAGTCGGGTAATGGATGGAAATTTCTTAATGCTCGAACAGTCTTGTATAGATAAGAAAACAAGCTTCTCCAAGCCTCCAATCGATGAATGAATCTCTTCTAATTTCGGACAAAAAAAAACCTCGAATCTTTCAAGATTTGGAATCCCTTCAAAATCTGGTGTCATGATTAGATTATCCAAAACCGAAAGTTGCATTATCTTCAAATTTGGCAGATACTGTTGTATACAAGTGCAAACAAGTCAAAGATATATCAAGGTGATAAGAGTTTAACGAAAACCAGAATGGAAGTCATTTGACGCGTTTGATTGTTTAATGCGTCTCAGTTACATACTAATTGTATATTGGATGCTAAATAAACAAAAAGGTAAATCGTTCTATCCAGGAATAGATATCATTTGAAGTGTTGTATCATTTAATTATCTATCTAAGAAGCCAGTTCAAGAGAGAACTCAAATGTTTGAAGAAAACTAGAAAACTTTATTCCCACAATGCATTGCATTTTCATCGGTTAAGGGAATCACATAAAAACACCAAGAAAAAAACTTAGATTTTCGTAATATGTACATGTGCACTTTCGTCATATCTGCACATACATTTCCAAGTGCTTGTGAATATGCATTTTTTTCATATGTCCAAATCCAAAAAATAGATCCTCTTTAGACGTTTGTGGTGTTTTCATTGAAAATTTTGAATGGGAAAAAGGTTCTCTAGTAGTCAAATATTTGAGTACTCTATTGATCTCATCTCATACATCTAAAACTAACTTAATAAAAACAAATTAATAAATATTTGTTTGAAAATCAAAGTGCATTAATATATATATATATATATATATATATATATATATATATATATATATATATATATCAATGTTTTGTGAATTGTTATTAATCAACAAAAAATAAATTTAAATTGAAATCTTATATAGATAATGAAATAGTATTTATTTTTGAAAAAAAAAACGATTTTTGTATTTATGTTTAGAGAAAAGAATATTCACGTTTTCCCTACTATAGCTAGTTATAAAAAAATGCAACTGAAGTTGCTTAACGACACCAATAAGCTGACATAACTATGTGCTCCTATCCATTTAACTACTTAAAAGTTACTCTATGGATTAGTCAACTGAATAATTCATCATCCATTTATTTTCATTTGTAAATCAGATAAACAATAGAATTACCTTATAACCATTCCAAAGTCGGTCTTGGATGGCTCCAACTAATATTAGACAACAAAGCCCCGTTGGTGGAAAGTTATTAAGCAGCGGATTTGCAGGATCACCAAATCGTTCAATATACCGAAGGTTCCTCATGTTTGCGATGATTGGAGGAGGAGGTTTTTCGTGATATTTAGGAATAACTTGTATTGCTTCAATCTTGTCAAGTTCCTGTGATAAAGAAACAAAATATTGTCAATGAAAGTGTTTGTTTATACATGTATCATGCAAAGCTAGCTTAACTGTTACCATTGTTGCATCCATAGCACATATTGTTAGAAGATCTTCCCTCTTCCAAATTCTACTATGTTTTTCGGGATTCTTAGGGTGTTCCCCTCTAACAATGTGGTGCCCCATTTCTTGCACCAGATCATGCATATCAAACATTCCATCAGAAATAGTTATCAGAGCCTTTTGTCTCAACTCTTCTACTCCTACAACCGGATGAAAACCACAAGCTTCAAGCGTCTCCATTGCCTCATCTTTATTCCCCTCCCTAAAGAAACATGCAATATCAAGGAACAAGTCTTTTTGAATCTTTGTAAGTCCATCAAAGCTGATTTTTAGCTTTTCCAGAATCTTATCATCAGGGATCTCTTTCAGTCTGGCTAACGCACTCCTCCACTGATCGATGTTTTTGTCACAAAGAGAAGAGCCAAGAACTTTAAGTGCTAATGGAAGCCCACCAGCATAAGAGACCACCTCTTTTGAAAGCCGGTCATAATCTTCTGAAGGTATGTCACCTTGGAATGCATGTTTGCGAAAGAGCTCAATAGCCTCATCAGCATGTAACAGGCTAATGTCGTGTACCACAACTTTGTGAGCCTTTAATAAATGCTCATCTCTAGTTGTGATTATTATTCGGCTTCCTTCACCGAACCAATCAGGTGATTCAGCTAACTTTTCTAGTTGGTCAAGTTGATCGACATCATCAAGAACAATTAACACCTTTCTGTTGCGAAGCCTTGTACCTATCAAACATCTTCCTCCTCCACTGTTGTTTGCTTCCATTTTTGAAAGAACTTCTTTTTGCAATTTTTCCAGACCATGCTTGCGTGATTCCTCTCGAATGTTTGCAAGAAAGCAGCAACCATCAAACTTTCTACAGATTTGATCATATGTTATAGACGCAAGAGTAGTCTTACCACCACCCCCAACACCCCATATTCCAATCATGCGCACACCACCCAACCCAATTTGTAACTCTGATTTTAAATGTTGCACGCGAGCCGCCATTCCAATCAGCTTCTCATTTGCACTTGCAGTTACTAGCAGCAACCTCGATAAAATTTTGTTGACAATTTCTCTGATAACCTTTGATTCATGCCTACAAGTTGGATATACAAGCATAATTAACAAATGCTCACATTGACAAAAGAGGTAACTTGTGTCATGCTCTATGAAAAAAAGGAGCCCTAATAACCCTTTATATTTCAGATTCATAATATAACTTGTACACATATAGTTTGTAACGATATTCTTGGGAAACATTGAATAGTTTCAAATAGAAAAAAGTTAATAAAAAAAAGATGGATTTGTTGTTATAGCTTGAAGCAAAGCGTTAAGTATGGAATTAAAAGTAGAACTCAGTGAAGTTCGTCTTTACTTAATTTAAGCTTATCCATGATAGAGGACTTGAGATATGTTTTAACTTACCAAACTGGCAAGTTGATAAAGTCAAAGCCTCTGTTTATCAAGATCACAAAGACTAACTAAAACATTTTTATAAAGACTTAGAAGGTACAAGCATAGATGTCTTGTGAAGCACACATATCTTAAGCATAAAAAGTGCAAAAACAAATAAGAAAATTACCCGTTGGCAATGTTTTTGGGTTCCCATCCAGAAAGGTTACTTGCATCAACAAGTGCTTTTCTCCAAGATATAACTTTATCCTTGTTCTCCAACTCATGTTTCGCGAATGCTTCTCCGTACTTTCGTTTTTGTTTTCGCACATCAGACGGATCTACGTCATAGAATATGGGCAAAACAATTTGCCCTCTCTTATCCTTGCATTCCATAATATGTGCAAGTTCATCCAAGCACCAAGATGAATCTGCATAGTTTTTGGAAAATATGATGACTGCTATCTGTGATTCCTGGATAGCGTTCATAAGCGATGGACGGATTGATTCGCCCTGACGAAGTGTTTCATCATCTTTGTAAGTGTCGACTCCTTGTTGTACAAGAGCCGAGTAGAGATGATCCACAAAATTCTTGCGGGTATCTTCTCCTCTAAAACTAAGGAAAACTTCATGACTCCATGATTGAGAGGAAGAAGATGATGAAGATGCCATTGATGGTTGATTTGTTGAGATAGAATATATGTGGTTTGAGCACCTCAATGCAATAAACTATATATAGAGAGATGATACAAGTTGCCAAGAAATTTCCAATATACAGAGAGATGATATAAGTTGCCAAGAAATTTCCAATATATAGACAGATGATAGGAGTTGCCAAGAAATTTCCAATATACCAGAAGTATCCCTTAGCATGTTTACTTATTGAGATAGAATGTATGTGGCTGGAGCACGGCAGACAATGAGATTGTAGAGAGAGAGGAACTTGATGATTGGCTATTGTCAACAAGTCAAAGGTCAACACCAAATTTATTTTTCTTATGGACACAATTTTCTTCACTCAATTCACACCTCCATCTCTCTTTCTAAGCAATTTACACACCTTCAATTCAACCCAAGTATTTAAACCAAATCGGCTCAAGATTTGTGGACCCGTAACTTAACTTTTAAAAAGTGTAATGGGAGAAAGGACAGTGGGGAGGGGTGGGATTACTGGAGATGGAAATGGAAGTGAACACCGGCAAGGAACAAAAATCTACAGACCACTTAACTCAATTCACACCTCCGTATCTCTGTTTTCACTGCAACTTTACAGACAATAGAAACAGAAAATTACCCTAGCTGTCCAGATGGCTCATTCTGAGCTTCGATCTGGGGTGCATTCTCATCGAATATATGGAATCCATTCCCATTTCACTGCAACATTAGTCAGTAAATAATATATTAATGCTTGGAAACACAAACCTTTTTCACAATACCAATCAGGAACACAACTATTCTCTTAGCCAAATTTCCTTGAAGGTTGAGGATGGTTGTGTGGTGGCCTTCGGGATGGTGGGTTGTCTCGCCGGGAAAGGGTTATCACAGGAGAAGAAGGGGAGGGGTGAGAGGTCAACGATTTCATACCTGTTTTTAACCTAATTTACATTTTTTCCCCCTGTGTCTGTGAAATGCTGCATATACACCGTAACAAAACATACAGTGTTTTTCTTTTTAAATATTTTTTATTATCTTTAACTGCTATTCAATATAGTAATTCATTTTACGTATTTGGAACACATATTTAATGCTACTTTATATTATTGTGATCTAAGAAATTAAATTAAATTAAATATTTCTCATTATAAATTTATTATATATTTATTAAATATTTATGAATTATAAAATAAAATTGTTATTGATGTGCAAGTTAGGGCCAATTTTGAAATAGTGTTACTATTGCACTAATGTAAAAGTTAACCGTAAAAGATGACATGACACAATTGAAAATTTGATTTTTTTTTTTTTTTCACATGCGTGGATGAGTCTTTTTATCATGTCCAACAATTACTTTCTATACTTATTGTATATTGAAGATTGAAATATTCACAAAAAATAAAAGACCCGAGAGGGTAACAATGTTTTTGTTTTGTTTAAATATATCATTAAATTTCTTTTCTTGTCCAAAATACCATTAAACTATTAAACGTACTAAAGTGTTCAAAAAGCACCATTGTAATCTGAGATTAAGATCTTGTTGCTGATTTGACAATATTTTAGATAGTTTTCCTTCAAAAAAATAAAAACAAATAAAGCTTATATGGATTATTTTGCTGAGTTAGACATCCGGTCGCCAAGTCATTTCCCTCATAACGTTCTTCTACATTATTGGGGCAAGAACCCCTCACTTTAAACCAAAGTAGAGCAACGAAATCTCTATTATCGTGATGTCTTCCGTAGATGTAGTTGATAAAAATAAATGTTAATAAATTTACTATGTTAATTAATGAAAATGTAGTTGATAAACAATAAATGCTAATAAATATACTTCATTAGTTAATGACTTCATTGTTTTGGGAATTACAAACCATGTGGTCAAGAACAAGTTCAATTAAAAAACAATAAATGACATTAAAGGGGTAATGCATTCAAAGGTTAAAAAAATACACTAAAAAAACTAAATATAAGATTCTCTCTTTAAATACATAAAATAACCAAAGATAAGATTCTTCATTCTGTTCCACATACACTAGTTTCTCCACATTATTGGCACTCTCATCCTTTTTCTTCCTCCGCCTTAGTTTGGTGATTCTCATAGTGTTATATGTTGTTGTGCAGTGTTTCCACTTCTAGGATCTACACATGTCTCTTCAACTATAACATGTTCCTCCACTTCTTTTTGTACCTTATTTTCTTTGAATCTTAAACATATTTTTATTTTGGCATGTTCGTCTACATAGGTTATATTTTGTAGTTAACCCTACTTTCTAACAATATGTGTCCCTTTTTTATCTATAAGATTTTTCATTTTGTTGATGGTTTATCTCATTAGTAATCATCTATGTTTGGGGGCAAAAAAGTATTCCAATCAAGTATTGGCCACATGTCGCTGCCTTTAACGGGCTTAATTGTGTCCAAATAGTAGTTTCCAAATTTGTTATGAACCACACTGCAGCGTATTCCTCTGCATTCCTATTCATTTATGAAATTGCAAAATTAGAATGCATACATTGTATACCAATTGATACTATAAAATGCAAGAATAAGTTTTGTATTCGGTTCAACATAAAAAACTTAATGCAGAAGTCCTACTCCATATTAATGCAGCAACAAATTACTCCTCGGTACCTTTGTTGTTGCTTCACTTTTCCAATCCTTTTTCTAACATGAGGTCATTCTAATTTTCTCCCTTCATTTCTAAATGATACATCTTATCCATCACAAACATCCGTATTCCCTCCAACATTGTTAGAATAGGCTTCTTCTTAGCATCTGCAAGTGTTGCACTGAAAGATTCTAAAAAGGCTATTCTCAACCATTTCATAGCACATATCCTCTTCAAAATAAGCCTCACACAATGTATTACACTACCATTCCATAAAATGTTCATAACCAGTTGTGTTTATCAACCGATTTTAATTCATTATAGCTTCAAATACTTGTGTATTTTTTTACCTTTACAGCTGCCTAAAAAAGCTTCATATTCAACACTTGTGAACTTTTTCTTGAAGTTGGCATGAACGTGTTTAACATATTGTCTATGCTCTTTCCCTCATCGTCTTAATTAGATCTACACACAGTTGGTATATTGTAAAAGCTAGTATATTATAATAAATAACATATACTAGATTATGGTTAGAACACACCTTGTGCTAGTTTGAAATTATGTTAGTCCCCTTCCATTTCCCATCTCAAATCTCAATGTCTTTAAGTAGAAGATCTAAAAATTACTTCCAAATTCCTTATTCTCACATGCTATTATAGCCTACGAAATAAGGTAGATCTGATTGTTATCGTCCCTTCCCACAGTTAATAGTTAATAGTAGCTCATAGGGGTGTAAACGAGTCGGGCCGGGCTCGGCTCGTTTAAATTTACGAAGCTCGAGTTCGAGCTCGACTCGTTTAAATTTTACAAGGCTTGAGCTCGGCTCGTTTAAATTTTACAAGGCTTGAGCTCGGCTCGTTTAGGATTGTTTAATATTTATTAATAAATAAATTAATATTTATTAATAAATAAATTAATATTTATTAATAAATAAATTAATATTTATTAATGAATTAATATATAAAATAAAAAATAAAAAAGAATATTATATAAAATGTACAGGCTCGTTTAGGCTTGCGAGCCTAAATCGAGCTTGATAGTGAAGCTTGGGCTCGAGCTCGGCTCGAGCTCCTTTAACTCGAGCTCGAGGCAAGCTTTTAACGAATCGATCCCGAGTAGCTCGGCTCATTTACACCCTTAGTAACCCACATCCGCAAATCTCTTCAAAAACAACCATACACACCAATAACATTTATACATCCTTGAATTCAACCATCCTTTACACCCTTCAGACGAACATATATCTTTGAAAAATAGCATATGGAATCAAGCCTAATATCTACATTTACCTTCATAATGGAACCTAGATTAGACCTCAAAATCTCATGACCATAACTCCTTAATTTTTCATAATGTAAATTTAAGGTCCCTTTCAATCTCATCTAAAGCATATTTTGTTGCATTTCTACGTTTCCCATCACTAAACTTTACGTTGAATGTCTTAAAAATTTTAGATATTATTTTTTTGTAACTTATCTTGCGGTTTCCCAAAATATCATTAACAATTTTCTTTCATATCCATGAATATGTGATAATTGACCCCAAAATTAAAGGTTTAACACAATTTTCAACAAGTAAGGACTTAATCGGAATGATTATTCTATACTCAGCTAAGTTGCCTATAATCTAAAAGGACATGAAACCTCTGCATTGTCATTCTTACCACACCTAACTAACAATATACTTTTGTCATTTTCCCATACCATAGATTATACCTATTAGCAAAAGCATAATTTTTAACAATTGCTTAAGTTCTTTTAGATCACACAATCTCATACCCACGATGGGTATCATAGTATCGTATGTGTAATTTGAATCAAAATAAGGAGGTAATAAACTAAAATTGCTCCTATAAGGATTTTAGCATGTGCCAACCCCTGATTTTTCAACTTGATTTTTGAAGGGACACTTGATCCTATTGTGGTGCATAATTAGATCATTGAAATGAAAATGATTTGTATGTGTGTTAGTGTAAAGAAGAGTAAAATGTGATTTTTATGGTAACTAACTCAAGAAACAAGCTTTGGGATGGTGGCTAGAACTTAAGTGAGACGTATCCCCTCGAGAAATGAATCTCCTGGATTGGAAGGAATTCTTGAAAGGTTTAAGGAGCAATTTTATACAACTGAAGAAATTCAAAAATTAGAGAAAGATTTCCTTGAACTAAAGAAAGGAAATGTTATCAATATGGTGAAGGGTATATCTCATAACATGATTGGTTTTCGGTCTCGGAGGGTGGTATTGTTGGAAGAATTGATTGAACCCATTTTTAGTGAAAACAAGGATTTAAGAGCAATAGTTCGATAGAAAGTTGAGTGAATTTGAAGTTAACTTTTTAGTATTTATAAATGGTAAAATAAATAAATAAATAAATAAAATTAAAAAAATCATGTTACTTTGAAATCAATGGTTGGCATTTAAAAAAATCATGTCATTATATATAAATTTTTAATCCATATTAACCCGAATTATATTTTATCATTTTTTATCTCCTTTCAGGGCCGTTCCAAACATATTTTGGGCCCGGGACGAGAAAAAACAAATGGGCCCCTCAAAGTCCAATATCGGTCACGTTCACAACCTCTTAATGAAAAAGGGAAAGACCTAGCTTCATCGATCCGTTCTTTTTTTTTGGGGCTAAATGCATTGTTGTTGGGCTTATTGGCTACTTATCCCATTAAAATTATAAACCAAATCAATTTTATATACATATATATATAACATAGCCCATAAATTTTGAGCCCCCTAGAGGCATGGGCCCTGGGCGGTCGCCCGGGTTGACCTCCCTCAGGACCGGGCCTGTCTCCTTTGGAGCCGAGGTTCCGACACGCTTTGCGAGCCGACTAATCCCCGGATGACTACCAGCTTCGCGAGTAGCCTGGTATATTTTATACCTGCTCAACATCTAATAATTTTCCTAATGCACTTCTAATATAACACAACGGAAGTGTTTTTGTCATGCTTCCACACCACCTTATTTATAAAACAAAGTAAGTTAAGGCACTTCAATTTGTAAATCAAATCCAGTGTCTTATTTATGGAAAATATGAAAGTGCACACGATCATGTTTTTTTATGAAAATAAATACAACTTGAATAATGCAAATATATATATATATATATATATATATATATATATATATATATATATATATATATATAAATATATATATATATATATATATATATATATATATATATATATATATATATATATATATATATATATATATATATATATATATATATATGAGTTTTCTCTTGATAAGTCCCAATATTTTGAGTAAATTAACAAAAAATTCCTAAAATATTTTTTTTGAACAGAAAAGCCTAGAAAACAAAAAAAAGTTTTCAATTTCGTCATTTTTCTACCGGTAAAGAGGGCGAAATTAAAAACTTTTTCCAGTTTCCTGGGCTTTTTTGTTCAAAAAATTATTTTGGGACTTTTTCGTTAATTTCCCTAAAATACGGGACTTTCTAAAGAAAACCATATAAAGTAAATATTGAGAACATTTGGATTAAAACCTACATCTGTGATATATTGTATATACAAATTGAAATACTAGGTAATCAAGCCAATGATTGTGGGAACAATATAATATAAATATAGCATTATTTGTCAATCTAATGTGATTATCCTTTGTTTTATTTTGCTAGAAAATGATGTGAAATTGAGCTATCAATTTTTCTTCATTTTATACCAAGAATGTTCCACAACTATGTGAGAAATTGGGTGGAAACCGATCAAAACTAAAAACATATTTATCAATTAGAGAGGTCATTGAGATATGCAACCATTTTTGCGTCTGAACTCCAACTAACAATATAAATGGCCCACTTCACTTTAGACCATTGTTATCTCTCGATTTCAAGCTGAAACTAATATCTTATAAGTATGTATCGAAAGAAAACTAAGTAAAAATTCAGACTAAAATTAGGGTTGTTTTATTTAATCTACAAGTTTTACTATTTTGAAGCTTTCTCCCTCAAGTATTTGTTTTCTCCACCATAGAAAACATAAAAACAAAAAAAGCATAGTGGATTAACAATTTAATTTTCGTATAAATTCATATACACAAAATTTATTATTAACTTAAGAAAATGGATTAACCTTAGATTAAGTTTATTAAAGAAACAATGAAATAAATCGTGAACGAGAAGATTTGAAATGTAGGACAACAAACTTTGCGCTAAAATTAACACGAGTAGGACACCAACCAATCACTTGAATGCCATTAGTGAGAACTCCAGATCAATACATTCAGGAAAAAACTACATAGAAGCAAGTAACACCGAATACCGCTTTGATATAAAAGTTGGAACACATAACCATATCTTATAGAAAAATCCTGATATTTTGGGAATATTAACGAAAAAGTCTCAAAATAATTTTTTGAACAAAAAAGCCCAAGAAACTAGAAAAAGTTTTCAATTTCGCCCTATTCTGCCAATAGCCGGTATAAAAAGGCGAAATTGAAAACTTTTTCAGTTTTCCTGGGCTTTTCTGTTTTAAAAATATATTTTGGGACGTTTTCGTTAATTTACTCAAAATATTGGGACTTTTCTGTAAATATATATATATATATATATATATATATATATATATATATATATATATATATATATATATATATATATATATATATATATATATATATATATATATATGGAAGGGTTCAAATGAGAACCACTAAAATATTGAAAACCGTGAGAACCACTAATTCACAGTTTAATAATGTTGTATTTTTTTATTTTTAACACTTGTTCTTTATCAAAAAAAAAATTAACAAACACACAAATCTGTATAATTATCCTTCATTTGCTATTAGATATCAATATTGATGTGTTTTAAAGAAAAAAAGATTTACATTTTAATATTCACAGTTTAATTACTAGAAATTTTATTATATTGTGAATAGTGTAAAACGTATTAATGAATAATGAAATTTATTAAGTTTAATGTATTTTCACATAATAAACAAGTGTGAAAAAACAAAAAAACAAAAAAAAAACATGTTTCTTAATGTGTGAATATCGGTTCTCACGGTTCTTAACATTTTAGTTGTTCTCATTTGAACCATTCTCTCTCTCTCTATATATATATATATATATATATATATATATATATATATATATATATATATATATATATATATATATATATAATGTTACCTGAATGAATATTCTGACCCATATCATATTTCTTACTCGACTATCAGTTCTTTGATTCTTAACAAGGATCCCCAAGTTAAAACGGATGTTTTGACTAATAAATTTCTTATGCTCAACATATTCAAGATAACTATTTATATTTTACCACATTAATCTAACTATTTTTGGTTAAGAATAAAGTTTGTACCGAGGGTACTCAACCGAATTTCATGAAACCGATTTCTAAACCAAAACTTTCGTTTCTTGGAATGTTAAAAACTGGTCCAAGAAACCAATTACAACAATTTTTTGGGTTTCAGAACTGATCATAAAATTGATAAGAATCAATTCTAAAACAGTTATCTATTTTTAATATTTTGAGTTAAATATACGAAGAAACCAAGAAGTTGTTATTTACTATACCTAGAAGGTTTCTTTGAATCTATAGAGGATCTATTTAGTTGATACGATGTGTGATCAATTGTTTTAGGGGCTTAAGTTTCCACCAATAATATTTTAACTTTGTACCCAATACCAAAAAAGCAGTTGACTAAAATCCTAGTCACTGATAATTTTAGAAAATTTAAATTACGAATAGTAGTTATTCGATAGAATAGTAGTTATTCAATAGGTATATGCTCCAAAATATCACAAGTTCTATAAAACTCGCTATCAAGCGCCTTTACTTAGGGCTCGTTTGGTTCAGTGGAATCTGATGAAATTCAAAGGAATTGGAATCCAATTCCTTAAAAATACTATGTTTGGTTCAAATTTTAGGAAGGAATTAGATTCCTTAATTATGGTCAAATTCCATTGACTTGAAGGAATTAAATTTCATCGGCTTGGTGAGGGAATTAAATGCCTTAAAGATAGGAATTTTTGTGATTACCATTTTGCCCCTCACTTCACACAAAAACCCTCGCTGAAATCAATTTCATCGTCGTCTTCGTGATCTCATCTCCTCCCCCCCCCACACCCGCCTACCTCGTCTTCTCCAAACGTCGGCAACGTGCAATCAATTTTCCGGTAGCCCTAGGTCCGTCACTCTCACACACACATACTCTCTCTCTACCTCTCCCTTTCTCATTCTCTCTATCGCTCACTCTCTCTATCCCTAATCAGTGTAATCGATCTTTGGGCATCACGGTCGTGGTCAACAGAGAAACCCTCATTCGATTTTGATGTTCCGATGACTCAACAGGTCAAGCGTCGACTCAACAGAAAAACCCCCATTCGATTTTGATGATCCAAACAGTAGCAGAGATGCCAACCATCTTCCAATCATCAACTTCGACCATTTATTTGCGTATGTGTTTTGATCATCTGATTTCCATTCATGATTTCTTTATTTTATTTTACACATCCGATTTATTTTCATTATTATTTTGAGAGAATCTGTTCAAGTATGTCAGTAGGCAATGTCTCATTCGAGAGGAAAGTTCTTGCAGACAAAACAAATATTTCAATAGAACTGCCTTATTTTATATTTGCATAATTTTGCGTCTAATTATATTATAGTTTAGATATTTAACTAATTATAAAAGCATCATTTTAATCAACATGCTCAACCAAATATAACTGTGTACATGAGTTTTACTTTTATAACATAAATATATATTTTTCTAAAATTTAATTTATTCGTTAATATATATTTGATAACTTAAACAGATATCATATATAAACATGTTTATTTGAATTATAATAAAAAAAAGTTTGGCACAATCAAACCAAATGGGTCAAAGTAGATACCAATAACACATTTGGTATTTACACATATATACGACTAGATAAATGGGTTGCACGTCCGTACATTATAGTTTTTTGATTTGCAAGCATATATGGGTTATTGTCATAATGGCCTAATAATATTTTGTTAAATATTTTAAAATGTCATTATACAATATTTTGTGTGTTCTATATCCTTAAACTGACCAAAAACATATCATTTGAACCCTTTTTGAAAGGTTTAGGCTATGTTTGGTTGGCCTTAATCAAAGGGGGAATGGAAAGGCATATTAAGAGGGAATGCAAAATGGCTTGTTTGGTTACCTTAAGGAAAGGAATAACTCATTCACAAAGGAATCCCATTCCTCCTAAACACAGGATTTTCATTCAAAGGCCTCCCTGCTTTTTTTTTATTCCATTCAAGCTGTAATGGACAAGTTCCAGTTTTACCCTCATTTGATGATCACGTTGAAACCTTATCATCCATTTGCCTCCAAATCAGCAACAATCTCCTCAATACTAGTGCGAATAAATTACGTATACAAACCAGAATAATCAAGATTCAAACCAGCATAATCGTTTTCTTCTTCAGATTGATTGGACTGTAACAGAGATTACCGATCTTCTGTATCCCATCGGCGCCACCACCATTGCAGCAGTCCATTGGCGCCACCACCGTCACAGCAGCAGTTCACCGGCGCCACCATAGTCGCAGCAGCACTTCACCGTCACAGCAGCCACCGGCGATTGTCGATTGCAACTGAAAGCGACGGAGCTTTTTCCCTCTCCACATCTCGATTAGAAATTGCTACTTTTACCTTCGATTTCAGATATTAATGTGAAGCTTCCCAACCTTTCGATTCCTTTTAGAACTTCGTATTTCAGATCCTGCATTAACTGTGTCGTGACATCGATTTTGAGAGGGATTAGGGGGGAGACGTTGAGAGGGATAAGCTTGAAGAGAGGGTATGGTAGGGTAAGATCTGTATACATGTGAATTATATATTATAATGTTATTTAAAATATAGATATGTTTTGTTATCCACCTATTAATACCTAAATAATTCCAATGAAGTTTTGATAATATTTCAAGTGTTTATCATTTGCAGATAAGTCGAACTCGTCTTTTTTGTGCCTTTCCCACTTAATGTGCTAATTTTTTTATAATATGGGTATATTTAATATATTTTCATCTAATATGGATATATTTATTATTGTTGATTAGATGATATGGAAAATAATTAATTTTGTGACTTTTTTGTAGGGGTATTTTTGTCATTATTACGTATTTCCTTTCCATTCCTGTCTGTGTCTGTACATACCAAACAAGATTGTCGAATGACTCATTTCATTCTACCACCATAACCAAACATGACAATGGAATGGTAATGAATCATTCCATTACATTGTCCATTCCATTACTTATTTCATTCCATTCCTTTGTTATTCCATTACACCCAACCGTGTTAGGCTTTACTGTTTATCCGATTGTAATAGTGACGTGGCTATCTAATTATTGGCATTTTAGTATATTGTTAGTGTTGGTCAACTTCAAGGCTTCAACTTTCTCTCTCTACAAACTCCTCCCTCCCCCTCTCTATCTCTTTCATACACACGCACATCAGTCACCGGAGGGATGGGGCAGCAGTCGTTGAGTATTGACTTTGTTTTTCTGATTTCATCCTCCAAATGCAAGATTCGCCACATTGAAAGATGCATCAGAAGCACGAACGGGCCGATTTTGACTTTGTACTTCTGTAAATGCTACAGGGCTCCTAACTTCCGTTTCACCATTCTTCCAAGTTATTCGACCAAAACCACCACCATCTCCGCCCTTCTTCTCCGACACAAAAGTTAAAGTATACCTCACCCTCTCTCCCACCTTCTCGAAAACAAGCTTCTCTGCGGCGTTACCTTGTTAGGCCCTCGAGAGCTAAACGCCGCCACCACCGGCGATGGCTTCACCCCCAACACCGTCCCGCCAAAGCTCAATACGAAGCAACCCTTGCGTGAACCGCCATCGGAGATGGCCTTCTCCATGGCAGCAAGGATATCGGAACTGAAACAGCCTAATTTCCAACAGACTTTGTAAGAAGCAACCCTTGCGTGAACCGCCATTCCCCGCGCCGTGCCGCTAGCATACCCAAACAGACTGGCGTTACCAAACTGAACCCTCGCGGCGGTGCTTGACGTATGCGTGCCGTGACCGTCAAAGTCACGGGGTGAGAGCTTTTCCCCATAGATTTCAATTTCAGTTTGTTTCATCCAATCTGGGTTCAAAAACATTTTTTTATTTTGATCGATGGGAATACATTGTGGGTTAATGTCTTAATGATGGCTGCTTTAATGCTCCTTTTGGTAGCTTTTCTTGCATCTTGCTGAATCAGACCTCACCCATTTTCCCTCTAAACGATTCTGAGATGGAACCATCGGTGAATGAAATTTTTGACAACTTTGCCCCTTTTCCCTAATCCTGCTTCCTTCTTCCTACGCCAATATCATATATGCTTCCTTTTTATCTCTTCTCTTGAATGTCCTAAATACGACTATCTTACCATTGACTCCACCTCCTTCATCAACGCCTCCTAACCATCATCGATTCCAGATTTAGTTCGTTTCATCCGATCCGGGTTCAAAAACTTCAAAGGTAATTCATTTTTTTATTTTGATTGATACAAATGATAACCCACTATTAGTAAATGGTGACAAACCAAGAATTGTGCACGTGTATTCTAGAAGGAATAGAGGGGCAAATCAGGAAAGTGGCTAGTATTTCTGTTAGAAGAGAGAGAGAAGGAGGAATAGAATAAATGGTAGCTAGCATGACGTTAGTGGGCATGATCTGATATATTATTTTTCTGTTGTATTGGCTCTTAGCTGAAACGCTTTGAGAGAGGGAGTCTCCCTGGAATCTTTAGTTTTCCTCTTGAATACAATTTTGCATTTGAGTCTTCTTGGTGTGATAAATTGAATCTCTATCATTGGTCCGACCTACCTTCGATCTGCCGGTGGTGTATTACTGCAGTGCTAATGGAGACACGTTCGGTTCAAATTCGATTGGAGCAACACGAGGAACACATTCAACGTCTTCAAGCTGATGTTGCTGATATCAAGTTATCTCTGCAAACTCTGGAATCCGATAGGGCTGAATCTGCAGAGTTTCGTCGAGTGATGTTAGGATGGATGAATAAACAAGGCAAACCACTTCCTCCTTCAGATGCAAGTGGAGGTTCAGGCTTATCGTTCGGTCCTCAGGAAGGAGGAGATGAAGTGTTTGTTACCGGTGACCGCACTCCTCTCAAATCCTCTGATACTCTTCCTTGGGCAGCGAAGAAAGTGAAACTTCCTGAGTTCTACGGGTTCGATCCCCAGGGTTGGATCCAGAAAGCCAAGTTGTATTTTGATATCAATGGTACTCCTCCCAATTTACGCCTTCGATTGACCCAGTTGAGCATGACTGGTGTGGCTCAACACTGGTTTACCATTCTATTGCAAGTTCACGAGTCTTTAACGTGGGAACAGTTCCAATTGGAACTCCTTCAACGCTTCAGTGGCTTAGAAATACAGAATCCATATGAACAATTGGCAACAATCAAACAAACATCGTCGATTCATGATTATATTGACGATTTTGAGTATTTGTTGTCCTTGGTTCCTCGTCTTCCAGAATCGCAGGCTTTAGGGTATTTTGTTGCTGGTCTCCGTGATGAAGTCAAACGTTGGGTACGATTGCATAGGCCGGCGTCGCGATTGGATGCGATGTACTTGGCTAAGGACGTGGAGGAGATGCTCCGTCCTTCGTCTGGCGGTGTTTCCCAGTTTCGTTTCCGTTACCAGCAATCGGGTGGTCCGATTGTACCTTCTCCCATGGATCGTATGATGGGCCGATCTGATTCTCGTGGGCCAATCTCGCCAAAACCCCCAACTGGGCCGATACGGGGAGAGCCCAACCGTTCATTTAACCCTACCCGTTCCGCTGCATCACCGACAACCGAGTTTCCATCCGTTGGCACTCGCGATAGAGGAGTTCGTTCTCTTACACGAACTGAATGGGAAGAACGCCGTAAAAAAGGATTGTTTTATCGTTGTGGGCAACAGTTCGGACCTGCCCACAAGTGTCCTGAAGGGAAATTACGTGTCCTTCTTCTGGGAGATGACGAAGATGAGGGGGATGAGCTTAAACCTTATCGGGTGGAGAGTGACTTGGTTGACGATTCTTCTCCAATCGAAGAGATTCCTCAGGGGGCGTGTTCAGTTCTTGCATTTTTTGGCACTCAATTGGCACCAAGGGGAGGTACTACTCTTAAACTCGAAGGTATGTTGATCAATATTCCGGTACTTATGTTAGTAGACAGTGGGGCCACACACAACTTTGTCTCTCGAAAGTTGGTTCTCTCTTTAGGATTGCCAATCACGACAGTTGGTGGTATTTCTATTCAATTGGGTGATGGTTATAAAGTTTTGATCACACAACAGTGTAATAATATTCCTGTTTCTTTGTCCAAGTGTTCTTTTCTTATTAATGCCTTGGTGTTTGATACGGGCAACTTGGATTTGGTATTGGGAATGGAATGGCTGCAGTCTTTGGGTGAAGTTACTCACAATTGGCAGGAGTCTTGGATGCGTTTCATACACCAAGGGGTGGGGGTTACTCTTCACGGTATTAAACCCATTATGGATTCCCACGTCTCATTCCAACAGTGGTTATCTAGTTCTGATGGGGGTTATTCGACTAGTTTTTCTCCATCTTTCCAAATGTCCACGGGTTCCGATGGGTTGTCGAGGTCACAACAAGTAACATTACAAAGAGTCTTGGACGGTTGTCAAGCTGTTTTTCAGGAGTTGACCCAACTCCCTCCGACGCGTCACCATGACCATTCCATTATATTAACGAATCCACACGATCCGATATGTGTGCGACCGTACCGTTATCCACATGTGCAGAAAACAGAAATCGAAAAGCAAGTTCACGAATTACTCTCTCTCGGAATGATCCGGCCTAGCAAAAGTGCGTTTTCTAGTCCGGTTATTTTAGTTCGGAAGAAGGATAATAGTTGGCGTATGTGTGTGGATTACCGAGCCCTTAACAAAGCCACAATACCGGACAAGTTCCCTATTCCTATGGTGGAGGAATTGTTAGACGAATTACATGGTGCTCGGGTTTTCTCTAAATTGGATCTTAAGTCGGGTTATAACCAAATTCGCATGCATCCCGACAGCATCGATAAAACCGCCTTTCGGACACATGATGGCCATTATGAATACTTGGTAATGCCGTTTGGCCTCATGAACGCCCCTTCTACGTTTCAAGCGGTGATGAACGATATTTTCCGACCTTTGTTACGTCGCACGGTGGTAATATTTTTTGATGATATTTTAGTTTATAGTGTTGATTGGGAGACCCATTTACATGATTTGCAAACTGTTTTGGAAATTTTGATTCGTAACAAGTTTGTGGTAAACAAAAAAAAATGCTATTTTGGTCAATTCTCCGTTGAGTACTTGGGTCACATTATTTCACATGGGGGCGTTTCTATGGATCCAAAGAAAATAGCCGCAGTCAAAGATTGGCCGATTCCCAAACAACTAAAGGAACTTCGGGGTTTTTTAGGGCTTACGGGGTATTATCGCAAGTTTGTGCGACATTATGGAAGCATTGCCCGCCCGTTGACTGATCTCACTAAGAAAGATGCTTTCAAGTGGAGTGAAGAGGCCCAAATCGCTTTTAATGCTTTAAAGGAAGCGTTAATTTCAGCTCCTGTTTTAGTTCTACCGGATTTTACAGTGCCTTTTGTTGTCGAATGCGATGCTTCGGGTCGCGGTATTGGAGCTGTTTTAATGCAACGAGGGAAACCTATTGCTTACTACAGTAAGGCGTTAAGTGATAGAAACTTGGCTAAATCGGCTTACGAGAGAGAAATTATGGCGTTGGTTTTATCTGTTCAACATTGGCGTTCTTACCTTTTGGGTACAACTTTTTCTGTTTATACCGATCAAAAAAGTCTAAAATTTTTATTACAACAGCGAATTACAACGCCTGACCAACAAAATTGGGTTGCAAAGTTACTTGGTTACAGTTTTGACATATTTTACAAACCGGGACGAGAAAATCGCGCTGCCGATGCTTTGTCTCGTAGGGCTGATTCCGGGGTTCTTATGGCAATACACTCGACTCCGGTGTGGGTGCAAGGCACTCAGATGATTGAAGAAGCCAGGTCTGATCCGGAGATTCAACGGCTCACCACGGCGTGTTTAGAGGGATCCAAAGTTCCGGTGGGGTACGCTTTGCATCAGGGTATCCTTTACTATCAACACCGCCTTGTTATCAGTCGTTCTTCCAAATTTATTCCTAGTTTGTTGCATGAATTCCATAGCTCCGCGTCGGGGGGTCACTCGGGGTATTACCGCACCTACCGCCGGCTAGCTGCGAATTTGTATTGGCCCGGCATGCTCAAAGACGTTCAAAAATTTGTGCAAGAGTGTGACACTTGCCAACGTTGCAAATCGAGCGCCACGGTTCCGGGTGGCTTGTTACAACCGTTGGATATTCCCAATGCTATTTGGGAACATCTTTCCTTGGATTTTATCTTGGGGTTGCCTAAATCGAGAGGGTATGATGCTGTTTTGGTAGTTGTCGACCGCCTTTCCAAATATAGTCATTTTGTGTTGCTCAAACATCCGTATACCGCGAAATCTGTGGCTGAATTGTTTGTGAAAGAAGTTGTTCGCCATCATGGCATTCCAAAGTCCATAATCAGTGACCGCGACCCGTTATTTATCAGCCGGTTTTGGCAGGAGATATTTCGGGCCCAAGGTACATCTTTGCGGATGAGCTCGGCATACCATCCAGAAACGGATGGCCAAACGGAGGTGATCAATCGTTGCTTAGAGACTTATCTTCGGTGCTTTGCCACCGACCAACCCCGCACGTGGTCATTGTGGGTTCCGTGGGCCGAGTTTTGGTACAACTCTACTTATCATGGGTCAACGGGGATCTCGCCTTTTGAGATCGTATACGGGCGGAAACCTCCTTCGGTCATTCATTTTATTCCGGGAGAGATTCGGGTACAAACGGTTGCTCAAGAGTTGCAAGACCGAGATGAAGCTTTACGCCAACTGAAACAGCATTTACTTCATGCGCAATCTGTGATGAAGGAACAAACAGACAGAAAAAGAAGGGAGGTCATATTTAAAGTGGGTGAGTGGGTTTATGTTAAATTGAAACCTTATCGACAGTTATCGGTTGAAAGTCGAATCCACCAAAAATTGGCAGCTAAGTTTTTTGGACCTTACAAGATTATTGACAAGTTGGGACCCGTGGCGTACAAGTTGGAGTTACCTTCTACTTCGAAGATTCACCCAGTCTTCCATGTTTCTCTTCTCAAAAAAGCCGTCTCCACCCCGGCTGAACCAACTTTACCACCAGACCTCGAGTTAAGTGCCACGGATGTGGTCTTTCCCTTGGCTGTTTTAGACCGTCGGACTGTTACAATCTTACAAAAGCCTGTGGAACAATGGTTGGTCCATTGGCAGGGACAATCATCGGAGGAAGCTACTTGGGAGGATGCATCAATTATTCGGGGTCAATTCCCAGCTACAAGTCTTGAGGTCAAGACATTTTCAGAAGGCGGGAGTAATGATACAAATGATAACCCACTATTAGTAAATGGTGACAAACCAAGAATTGTGCACGTGTATTCTAGAAGGAATAGAGGGGCAAATCAGGAAAGTGGCTAGTATTTCTGTTAGAAGAGAGAGAGAAGGAGGAATAGAATAAATGGTAGCTAGCATGACGTTAGTGGGCATGATCTGATATATTATTTTTCTGTTGTATTGGCTCTTAGCTGAAACGCTTTGAGAGAGGGAGTCTCCCTGGAATCTTTAGTTTTCCTCTTGAATACAATTTTGCATTTGAGTCTTCTTGGTGTGATAAATTGAATCTCTATCATTGATCGATTGGAATACATTGTGGGTTGATGATGGCTGCTTTAATGCTCCTTTTGGTACCTCTTCTTGCATCTTGCTGAATCAGACCTCACCTCGTATACAGATCCAAAAGACATATCACTCTCCGGTGACCCTCAGGTGCGTCTGTAAAACGAAGGAGGGAGAAGGACTTGACGGTGTAGAGGGAAGCGGGTGTATGGTGTTATTGTGGAGGTGTTGCATTAAAGCGAGAGGTTTAGGGGAAAAGAGGCGTAAGCGTGTGGTTCAGGCCACGTCATAATCCATGTGGCTTTTTTTGTTTTTTTTCATTTCATACTTTCAACCTGTTAACCTTCTAATAATAGTTCAACTCGTTTAAAAGACATGTATTTTTCGACTTTAATGATTTCGGAGGCCCGAAAATTAGTTAAGGGACCTTTTAAAATTTTTGGTGATACTTTATTAGGCAAATGTATCAATAACCCGCATATATGAGAGGTGCTCGTCATACACGATATGTTAAGACTCCAAAACACGTTGAAAGCTAGTCTCCTAACTACTCCTGATTTAAACCCCTAAAGATTTAAAATTGAATCAACTATAAACAGATACAGACGCTTAACAAGTTACATACAACTACATAAACCACATTATTCAACATATTTACTATTTTTAATGTACAAAATAGACAAAATATGTATTCAGATTAAGCCAACCCAGTATAACCCTTACAAAAACTACTTGTTACTATTTCGTCATGACTGCATATTTCCACCTTTAAGGGTGCACGGAATCGTCAAAAATGGGAGTTGTACCTAAGGTACCGACGATATCGAAGGTACCACCATTCCTTGTGGTGAATGATGTGGGTTTGGTGGCTTCACCATCTGTCTAAACCCACTTAAGTCTTTTTTTTTCTCAGATAAACTTCAGTACTTGTACATGATTTGAATCGTGACATTCATGTAGCAAGTGGGTTACGAGAGTTCCCACATATGAGTTCCTCCGTCCATTACATCCTATAAATACTTCATTTTTCCTTGAATTTCAGTTTAACACAAATATATTACTTTTTTAACATAACATAGCCTTAAAGGACTAATATTAATAATCACGCTGATCGAAAAATCACCGATCTAATGGCGTCTCGTTCATTTTAAGGGCCTTGTGCAAAAAATATAAATAAGCCCCCCCCCCCCCCCCCACACACACATACATACAAACACACACACACATATATATATATATATATATATATATATATATATATATATATATATATATATATATATATATATATATATATATATATATATATATATGAGAGGTAGGGGTGCAAACGAGCCGAGCCGAGCCCGAGCCTGACCAAGCTCGGCTCGGGCTCGGCTCGTTACGAGCTTTATGGACCTAAGCTCGGCTCGGCTCGGGCTCAGGCTCGGCTCGTTTAATTCTTAACAAGCCTAAACGAGCTTTTAAACGAGCCTAATCAAGCTTGGTGGCATAGGCTCGGCTCGTTTAATAAACGAGCCTAAGTCCCTAAATGATTAAATACGTTTTAATATATATATATATATATATATATATATTTATATATATATATATATATATATATATATATATATATATATATATATATATATATATATAAGCTCGTTTAGGGCTCGCGAGCCTAATCGAGCTTGGTGGCACAGGCTTGGCTCGGGCTCGTTTAAACGAGCCTTATATTTAAGCTCGGGCTCGGCTCGGGCCCGTTTAAAATCGGTCTTGATCCGAGCTTTTATCGAGCCGGTCTCGGGTAGCTCACGAGCCGGCTCGGCTCATTTGCACCCCTAATGAGAGGTGTTAACGACATAATTTTGCAAGGGATTTGCAATAGATCTATGATAGATTATCAGCGGGTTTTTTCGTCGCTAATATAATAAACGTAAATATTTCAGAGCCTCTAAAAAACATGGGCCCTATACAGTCGCACACATCATGCAAACTCAAGGCCGTCCATGTGCCAATCCATGCTAAGGCGGTTTGATTGCCATCGACACCCACAAAGAGAATATATAGAGATAGAGAAGAGAGATTGTAGATTGCAGTAAGGGGTGGTTGTTGGCGATTAAAGGAAAAAGAAAGAAGAGTTGGTGATATAGTTGTGCCTACCGCCGACCATGTCGCCAAAACAGAGAGGTGTTGACCATCGTCTTGGAAGGCCATGTAGGATGTCGATGACATCACAACACGCCACACCTTACATCGTTCAGCCTAAGACCGTTCGAAATGCTTATCACGGGAGGAACCATGATTACCACCTAGACCCCATCACACTCGTGAACACCACCCCGGGTGTGGTGTGATGGGTGTATTCATGATACAATGTGATGGTGAGCACGGTTGACCACAACCAATTGTTTTTCTTTTAGTTACCACTCACATATAAAAACAACCAATAACAACCTAGTAGTTTTATTTTTATTGAATTATTTTTATTTGGAAAAGATGATGTGGTGTGATGGGCATTTCTAGTATGGTGTGATGATAATGAGATAGTGCGTGATGGTGAGATGGCGGTGAGGTGCGGGAAGTCTGTGTCGTATGTCGCCCGAAAGTGTGCTTGGGCTTGCTGAAGGATTTCTTCATCAGTTGCACCGGGTTGGCGGTTTCCCCATATGTTTAAGTAAATTTGTTGAAATTTACTTATTGTTCGTGACATATTCCTCCATTTGAAAGAAAGGGGATCCCTTACTCGCATAATTAACTACGCTTATTATAGTTTCAAACGACTGTTTCACAAGTTCCCAGAATGGACGGTATTCGTTGCCGTTGACGTTGAAGTCTTTATTGACGTTGAGCCACGCGGTTGCCAAAGCGGCTTCGTGAGGTTGACTCCATACCCGACGATTATTTCCGTTACCGACGACAACCATTTTTTCAGTGAGAAATAGATGTAAAAACAATGGATTTTAGTGAGAAAGAGATGTGTAGTTTTTTGTGTGTGAATATGGATACTTATATAGTTGGAAAATGTAAAAAAAATAATTTTTTTGACCGTTAAAAGAGATGTTGGGTGGGTGTTTATTTTAAATTCGTCTATAATCCAGGGACCAAAACTATAAATGAAGTGTAGAACACCGGGCGATGAAGCAAACCCCTGCAAGGACCATCACCGCAGGTCACACCCAAGTGGGGCACTGTTCCCGTGCGGTGATGCCCTCCACCTGGACCCCGCCCCTTGATCACCGCTCGCGCTCCAGTCGGTCTTATAATATGATGACAACAAAATATTGGGATATAGAATACAAAACAAATCGAAAAGGGGTTAAAAAGAGAAAAACAAAAAGTGAAAGGTGCAGATTGCAATTGTCCCATTTTATAAACAATAGTAAAATACTTTCGAAATTTTAAATTCCTTCTTACAAAACCGATTGGAATCTTTTTTGAATAAACTTGGTTTTCATTCAAATTGTTTTCCCATAGCTCCTGCAAACGAAGAACTAGGAGAAAATCTCGCATTGATTCTTCTCAGATCTTCTGCATTTCTGATAAGTTAAGGTTGTATTAAGAGCAAACCCTAAAAAGCTAAAAAGTTTAGAAGTAAACGAGATGAAGAGAGTGTTCGGAGTTAAGAAAGACAAAGAACCTCCTCCTTCCCTTAACGAAGCATCGGATCGGGTATTGTTTCTCTTTATCCATGTATTGTTTTCGCTGGATATGTTTAGTTTGGTTTCCGTTGTTGATTACATCATTTTTCATCTGCTTTTGCTCTGTCCGTATTGTGATTTTGTTTAAATTGGGGATTCATACTTCATTTTCAATGTGTTACGGAAAGAGGCTTGAAAGTTTCACTTTTTAGGACCTATTAAATATGATGTTCATTGTGTTTTAATTGGTTTATTGGGGCTATGCATATCTGTTTCTTAAGTGCACAGTATTTGGCTGAAAATGATCCGCTAGTGTGAAAATTTGTGCTCTGAAAATGTAGCTCTTAATCATATTTTTCAAAATACTTTAGTCTTTAGATCTATTTTGTTTGTCGTATTAAATAGTATTTTTTGTTCTAACTACATATAAATAGAAGCCTGATTTATTTTATTTGTTATATAGATCAATAAACGAGGTGAGTCGGTGGATGAGAAAATCAAGCGACTTGATGGAGAACTTGCTCGATATAAAGAGCAGATCAAAAGAACTCGACCCGGTCCGGCTCAGGAAGCTGTGAAAGCTCGCGCAATGAGAGTTCTCAAGCAGAAACGAATGTAGGTGACTTCGTAATATGTCACCTAAAAATCCTGTTTATAGTTTTATATGGTTAGGATGGAATAAATCTATAATCGTTCCTTATTGTTTGTCAGGTACGAAGGACAACGTGACATGCTATACAATCAAACGTTTAATCTCGATCAAGTTGCATTTGCTTCTGAGGGTATCAAAGATGCTCAACAAACAGTACGTTCCACAATTTTTTAATTAATCGTTGGGGAAATTTTCAAAAAAATCACTATATTTTTAACATTTTTATCCAAAAAACAATTACTCTATATCTTTTCCGACCACTAACATTTATGAATGTTTTCAGAAAAACCATTCTCGACATGCTATACCCTATTATAAGACCATTTTTAAACGTCAAAACATTAACTTTTCACTAAAACCACCAAGTTTTGTATCTATTTTCAATAAACCTATCAATTTTTGGAATAACCAATGTCATTTAAAATTATTATTACTATTATTATTATAAGTTAATCTTGTTAATAATAATAATAATTATTATTACTAATATTGTTATTATCAATTGTCCTTTTTTAGTTTGAGTATTTATTTTGTTTTATAATAGGAATCAGTTTTTTGGTTTTGTTTTCCTGTGTTTTTTAAAATGAATACGTTTTTCTACTTTCTCGATTTTTTGATTTTGGTTGTTTTTTATTTAAAAACAATTGCTTGACTTTCTGAAACTATTCGGTTTTCAATTTTTTTTTATTTTGAATTATGAATGTTTTTTCATTAACGACATGCCAATTATTCCATTGAAGCAACTACACACCATCTCATTGATACATAATAGGGATGAGCATGGTCTGTGGACCGGACCGGACCGAAACCGAAACCGAAACCGAACTAGGACCGAACCGAATTAGACTTGATCATGGACCGAAAACAGAACCGATTAGGGGTGTTCGGTCCCGGTTTAGTTTCGGTTCTTATGGTCCACACCAAATTTGGACCGAAGTTGGATGTTGCTGTGTAATTAGGGATGAGTATGGTCCACGGATTGGACCGAACCGGAACCGAATGGACCAAGGACCGAAGCCAAAAGCCAACATTACCGCTGACCGAAAACCGAACCATACTATGTAAATCAGTTCTGGTTCGGTCCGGTCTAGTTCGGTCCATTTTTCTGGTCCATACGCTCACCCGAGCGTAACACATATAGTTAACAAAGCCAACTTGGATACACTTGGTCATGTGTCTTAGTTGCTTTAATGAAAAAGTTGTCATGTCGTTATTGGAAAAATACAATATTTCAAAATAAAAAACTGAAAACCGAATAGTTTTCGAAAGGGATAATGTCATAAAAACCCTTAAATTTGACAGAAATGTTCGATTTTACCTTTTTACGAAATTTATGTCTACTAAACTCCAAACTTTGGAAATTTTTTTCTATTTTTACTTTGGACACCTGCTATCAAGTTTCCAGGTTACCATGAAATGAATTTTGCATAAAAACCCTTAATTTTGCATTTTTTTACGTTATTACCCTAAATATATATTTTTTTCATATTATACCACCACCCACCACCACCGCCTCCGCCTCCGCCACTGTCACCACCACCCACCACCACTGCCGCCGCCGTCACCACCACAACCACCGTCACCACCCACCACCACCACCATCCACCACTACCACCACCGCACTGCCACCATTGCCACCGCCGTCGCCGCCACCGACATCCACCACCACTGTAGTGGCGGTGGCCGTGGTGGCGGTGCTGGTGGTATAATATGAAAAAAATATATACTTAGGGTAATAACGTAAAAAAATTGCAAACATAAGGGTTTTTATGCGAAATTCTATCATGGTAACCTGTAAGGGTAAAAATGGAAAAAGTTCTCAAAGTTTGGGCTTTTAGTGGACATAAAATTCGCAAAAAGGTAAAACCAAACATATCTAGTAAGCTTAAGGGATTTTATGACATTATCCCTTTTACAAATCAAAATACCAAGTCATGTTTAAAAATTGAAAAAAGGTAACTGAAAAATCGGGCCGTTCTAAAAAGAAAAAATGATATGTACCAACGCTAGAAAAAAAAAAGAAAATTAATAATAATAATAATAATAAATAACAATTAATGGTTTCTACCAAAATGGATACAAAACTTAGTGGTTTGTTGAAAATAGATGCAAAAATCAGTGATTTTATTGAAAAAATAATGTTTGACATTTAATATTAAATGCCCATTACAGGGCTATAGCATTTCAAAAATGGTTTTCTGAAAATATCTATAAATGTCGGTGGTTTTTCTGAAAGAAAAATGAAGAAGAGTGGTTTTTCAGATAAAATGTTAAAAGTATAGTGGTTTTTCTGGAAATTTCCCTAATCATTATTATTTATCAGTACACTTAGATTTTATCTTACTAATCGTGCTTTGCTGAATAATTATTTATAATCTTGGGCTTTTTGTTTGGTTTTACCATGGATAAACCATTAGGTCCATTACGTGTATAATACTCTAAGCTCTTGTGATAGTATTAGGAATTAGGATCATCATCTATTCATTAAATAGTATATGTGGCCTTAGTTCGATCATTTTGGTTGTTTTGGGGTTCTGTGTTGTTCACATCAGATTACTTTTGTTGGTAGCGCCCTGTTGGAAAGCATGCAGGGTGGAGCTTTTTCTGTCCTCTGCTTGGAAGTTGCTGCCTACCTCCGTGAGGTAGTCCATTCAAGGGACGGATTTTTCTCGACTTAAAAGACTACGTCTTTCGGTTTTGAGTCAAATATCCGTGTTTCTTCAAATGACACTCAAAATTCTTCTTAACGGTCGATTTTGTATTTTTCAGATGTCAGCTTTGAAATCAGCAAACAAAGAGTTGAAAGGAATGATGAAGACCGTAAAGATTGAGGACGTTGATGTTAGTAATAGTATACTAATTTGAATATATATTCTTTCTATTGTATATAAATTGCAAGTGTTTTGTCTTTTCGTGTGAAGAATTTGCAAGATGACATGATGGAGTTGATGGATGTTAGCAATGAAATACAAGACTCTCTTGGAAGAAGCTATAATGTGCCTGACGATATTGATGAAGAAGATCTCATGGGCGGTAAGTCTAAAATTTACCCATCTTATTCTTACTACAATATAATATCACTTTTCTTTTTTTCTTTAAATTGTACGTGACTTTAACTTTAAAATTCAGAACTTGATGCTTTAGAGGCAGACATGGGGCTGGAAACCGCAAGTGAAGGTGTACCTTCATATCTTCAACCCGACAATGAACTCGATTTGAATGAAGAACTCAACTTGCCTTCTGCTCCAAGTGGCCATGCAGTACCTGCCCGTGGAGTTAAGGTCAGTTTCAGAAGACTTTTTTTTCCTATGTTTTAAGTACAGATTTAGGGCATTTTTGTCATTTTGTTTAATGTTTTACAGGCCGATGACGAGTTTGGTTTGCCTCCGGTCCCACGTGCATCTTTACGTGGTTAGGGAGATCTCAAGTCATTAACATTCATCCGACTCGAACATTATAGATGATATCGTTCATCATTGTCGCCTTAATTTATAGTCTTTCATACTTTTAATATAAATGTGTAGTTTGATTCTTTGGCACCATTATAGCTTGTTGCTTTCTTCGGCATCATGGGAATGGAAAATAATGATACGGGTAATCTATCGGGTGAAAAAATTGGGCCGGGTTAGCTTTAAAGTACTACTATTAATCAAATATCTTTTTTAATGAAGTAAAACTAAAATAATCCATATCGGGAAAAGTATATGTGAAGCACATGTTTTCATTATTTTACGCCTTAAAGAGTAGGTAAATTTGACCGTACAATAATACAATATGTTCCTCTTTGAAAAAAAAAAAAAAAAACTAGTTACATGACCAATTCCCAGCGAAATGAATCTCGCAAGACCTTGAAGCCCTTGGAAACTTCAACAACTCTGCACATAACAACATTTCCTTTTTGGGACGCAAGCTTTCAGATTTAGGCACTTCACTTGTGTTAGGGATCAGATCCTTTGGCCTTTGAATTGAAGAAAAATGCAACTCATCAAAAATCGTATCACGCGATTCTATAACAGTATGAACGGAAACTGACTCATTAGGTTCTATGATATTCTACTATAAGCCTTGGAATGTTCAGCATATCCAATGAATATACTATCAATTCCTCTTTCACCCAAATTCTTCTTTTTGGGCTTGGGTAATCTCACAACTGCTCGACATCCCCAAATTCGAAAATAACTCAAATTTGGTGCTTTCTTGTGCCAAAGCTCATAAGGGGTTACTTTGTTCCTTTTATTTGGAACCCGATTTAGCACATAACTGGTTGTGAGCATGGCTTCACCCCAAAAGCCTTCACTTAAACCCGAATAAGAAAGCATCGAGTTTACCATTTCCTTAAAACTCGATTTTTCCGTTCAGAAACACCATTTTGTTGTGGTGTGTAAGGAGTTGTAGTTTCATGTATGATTCCAACATATTGAAAGTATTGAGAATCCATATACTTTCCTCCCCTATCCGTCCGAAGACACTTTATCGAAATACCCAATTGTAATTTGACCTCGGTTTTGTATATTTTAAACTTTTCCAAAGCTTCATCTTTGGAATGTAACAAATATACATAACAAAACCGGCTTGAATCATCTATAAATGTAACAATGTATTTCTTATTTCCCAAAGAAGGTGTAGCATGAAAATCACAAAGGTCACTATGAATTAATTCCAAAACACCCGATTTCCTACTAGCATTCGGAAACGGTTGTTTTGTAATTTTAGTTAACATACATGTTTTGCATTTTTCAGAATTAATGTCAAAAGCTGGAATCAATCCGGATTTTGACATTTCAACCATTCTTCTAAAATTAACATGTCCTAATCTATTATGCCATAACATATAATTATCAAGATTAGGCGCAGAAGTCATAAAAACGGATTTGTCATTTGATGCAAACATATTAACAACATTTAGTTTCCATACACGTTCACAATAGTAACCAAATCCTACAAATATCCCACATTTAGATAATACAAACTTGTTCGACTCGATAACTTGCTTGAAACCCATACAATTCAGCAAACCACTAGACACAAGGTTCTTTCGAACCTTTGGAACATATAAAACATTAAACAAAGTATTGGTTTTTCCTGAAGTAAACATAATACTAACAACACCAGTTCTTAATATTGGCTTTGATCCCTCGTCTGCCATACGTAACACCGAACTATTATTTATTAAGTTCAACTTCGTGAACCACCGTTCATCATAACACACGTGATGTGTGGAACAAGTATCAAGCCATCACGAACCAATATCAGCCTCCTGTACAAAAGGAACTTCAGGAGTTAGTTAAAGAACATTAGGTACTGAACTAACAAGATAAATTATAAACTGACCTTTAGGTGCAGATTGGTCCTTAGACCCACTGCCACCAGCACCACTTCCACTACCACCAGCATTATTATTACCAAGTTTCACTCAACAGTCACGTTTCACATGACCTTTCAGTTTGCATCTCCAACAAACAAGATCCTTTGAATCCTTGGATTTCTTGTTGGATTTTTTAGGGCCATCAAGTTTTCGTTTTTTACCCTTGCCCTTGTTGTTAGACTTGTTATTTTCAGCTTCAACCATGTGGACTTGGGGCTGTCCAACATCAGATTTTCCTTTTCCCGGTTCCTTTATCATTCTCTTAAATACGAAGTCCCTCTTCGATTCTCAAATGACTCCCAAGTTGATTTTGGGCTTTAATGTAACACCAAGATACTCTTTTTATAAATATAATAAAAAGGGTAAAATGGTCATTTTACCTTGGAAGGGTAAATTGGTCTTTTGGACAGAAAAGTAATTAGTTTGAAATAATATTTTGAGTTTTGGACTTAAAATGTTATAAAAACGGATTTTTGGTCGTTTTACCACAAAAGGGTAGTTTGGTCATTTGACCATGTAAAGGACCAGATGTGAAAAATATTGTTCCTTGTGGTAAAAATGTAAGAAATGAAAGTTTTATTGTAATAAAACTTGATTTAGTGGTCAAAGTTCAAGAAATAAAACTTAAGGACCAAAAATGTAAAAATGAGAAGTATAAATAGAGAGTTTGACTCTCTCTTTGACTGGACATTTGTGCAGCAACGGGAGGAGCTTGAAGGTGTGATTCTGCAGGAATCATGAAGCTTGAGGCAAAGGAATTGGAATCATAGCTTGGAATTGGTGATTTCCTACGTTAATCAAGGTTAGTAAACTTGATTTTAACCAAGTTCTTGAAGTGTTCTTGATTTGGTTTTATAGAAACTGAAATTTATGAATTTCAGTTATGTTTATGTGGTTTAAATGGTTTAATGCTTCCAATAAGTCATGCTAAAAGGACTTAATTCAAGAAAAATGGAAGTAGGTTGTTATTATTGAAAATTTGGAACTTTGCTCAAGAACCCTAGAATACATGTTTGTATGATTCAGTGGATTCTAATGAGTTCTAATGAGTTCCAAATGTTGTTAATGATGAGAATAATCAGTAGAAGTGATTAATTTTGAAGAAATTCGGTTTTTGGACCAAAATGTCAAAAACGGGAAATGTTAGAATTGGATTGGAATTACCAATTCTAATGTTTAAAACTTGTGGAATATGTTGGGTTTTGGTCTTAGAACAAACCCCTACTGATTAAGTCGTGTATTAAGGGCTTAAAATGAGAAAATGGGAATTTTGTAGCATAAAAATCGCATTTCTGGTCTGTCCAGCAAAGATCGGGTCGCGATCTATTAAGGATCGGGTCGCGATCTAGATCGAGTCCCTATCTCTAAGAGATCGGGTCGCGATCTCTGCCAGCAGCAAAAATCAGCCCCCTGTTAAGTTATTTTGAGTTTTGAAGTTGGAATTTGGGGTTACGCTTGTCCGTTTGACCTCAAATTTTAAACACAAGTCCAATATGGTATGAAACTTCATACAAAATTGTCGGAATACGTATACGATCTCCCGAAAGTACTGTAGCAGAATACGCGTATTTCGGGACGTATATTGGAAATTTTATAAAAATGGTTATTGCTTGGAATTGGTTCTATATTAGACTCGTATGCATTAGAATCAATTAAAATGAATATTAACCTATAATCATTGTGTAAATGAATGAATTATAGGTGTGGGACAAAATGGTTGTGGTGCACGCAAAGGCAAGAAACAACCGGAAATTGAAACGCAGCTAGCATCCAGGTGAGTAATCTCACTTATACCACATATGACATGTGTTGATTGAACTGTCACAGTTTGAAACAGTTTTGGGGACGAATTGGACAGCATTAATGATGAATTAAAAAGACAATACCAGATAAGCCGTGAGTCTGAAAAAGACAAGAACGGAGCTGTGAGTCTAGGCAAAGGCGGGGCAAACTCGTGAGCCCTATTTGATTTTGAAATGAATTTTTATGACTCCGGTGCGGCCTTCGGGCTATGTCTCCGATGCGGCCTTCGGGCTATGATTTTGATGCGGCCTTCGGGCTATGATTTGGTGCGGCCTACGGGCTATGACTCCGGTGCGGCCTTCGGGCTATGTCTCCGATGCGGCCTTCGGGCTATGATTTGGTGCGGCCTTCGGGCTATGACTCCGGTGCGGCCTTCGGGCTATGTCTCCGATGCGGCCTTCGGGCTATGATTTTGATGCGGCCTTCGGGCTATGATTTGGTGCGGCCTACGGGCTATGACTCCGGTGCGGCCTTCGGGCTATGACTCCGGTGCGGCCTTCGGGCTATGTCTCCGATGCGGCCTTCGGGCTATGACTCCAGTGCGGCCTTCGGGCTATGATTCTGGTGCGGCCTTCGGGCTATGATTCTGGTGCGGCCTTCAGGCTATGATATTTGGTGCGGCCTTTTGGCTATGATATTGTTACAGGTATATGGTGCGGCCTTATGGCTATGACATCGGGTTATTTAACCCAGCTGGTGCGGCCTTCGGGCTATGATTTATATATTGATAATGTTTTGGTACAGCTTGTATAGCTATGACACAGGGTGCGGCTTATTTGGCCAGGATATACGGTGCGGTCCAATGTGACTAAGAAATATGGGACAGAAATGTTATATATATGATTTTATGTGCAAATAACTGACGTGGCTGATAATTGCAGGTTATCATGTTTTAGTCTGTAAGGCTATATATTAGGATGTGAAATCCTAAGAGATATTGGGTCAGCCAGTAAGGCTAGGAGTTTGGATTCGATATCCAGACAGTTATATAATTGTATTTTGATACATGTTATTCGCAGATACGATTACTCACTGAGCTTTATAGCTCACGATATTTGTTACTGTCCATGCAGGTTAGCATGATACTGATAGGGGACAAGATAGAGTCCGTGACTCTTGAAGTGGGACTTGTAGATGCTGTCAGTAGCAGCCCGGCTTTAAAGGAGATATTGGTATTATATATTCTCCTTGATACACTTGTACCCGTTTTTGTTAAAATATACCCCGTTATTATGGTTTTATGTATTGAAACCTATGTTTTAAATGAAAAATTTTCAGGGGTGTTTTGTTTCAAAAGCCGGGTGTTACATTTAAAAACTTCGTTAAAAAATTCAATGCTCAAATTAAATTCTCTCCTATTATCTCAAAGAAAAAACAAGCTGGAGCTTTTGGAAAAGCATACTAGTAGGCCGCCTGTGATCGGAAAAAACAAATCTAATAGGTGACGGCTATGGGCGTAGTCTCAGAGTTGGGTAGAAGTTAAGAACCGTTGCAACAACCGACTACAACAAAAACATGGCGGAGATTACGTGAGATGAAAAGTGATTCCGGCGACAATAAGGCATCGGGGGGAGGATGATGTCGACAGTCGGCAGTGGTTTTTGATGACCCAAAAATTTGTAAGCCTTGTTATTTTTTATGGTTTTCCCTTATTCGCTTCAACTTTTTTTTTTCCCTATCGTGATATGTTTTTTTTATATATTTTAAATTTTTTTATAAGATTAGAAATAGATCATGAAATCCATATTTATATATTCTGCTAACAGCTTATAAACCTCCTAAAATGTCGGGTATTATTTTTATATAAATTTAAAAACTGTTAGAAAATATCGTTTTGTTTTATCTTTACCACAGGTACAGGTAAACTATAAACCCGGGTTTTAAACATTGGTTCGACAACTTGGCCATCTCTTACTCGGGGGTGTTTGGATAAGCTTTTAAAAATGGCTTATTAACTTATTGACTTTTCTAAAAGTCAATAAGTTAAAAATGGTGTTACGATGGAATTATGCATGTAGTTACAAGTTACAAGAATAATCATTTATAGCTTCTAGACTAGACTTTGACCAACTACTTACATCTATTCTCCATACGTGTAAGGGGAAGAGAGACACTTTGTAATTCTTTATATCATATTCAAAGCTTAAAGCAATTAATACACATTCTTTAAATTCTCTCCTATTATCTCAAAGAAAAAAACAAACTGGAGCTTTTGGAAAAGCATACTAGTTGGCCGCCTGTGATTAGAAAAAACAGATCCAATGGGTGACGGCTATGGGCGTAGTCTCAGAGTTGGGTAGAAGTTAAGAACCGTTGCAACAACCAGCTATAACAAAAACATTGCGGAGATTACGTGAGATGAAAAGTGATTCCAGCGACAATAAGGCATCGGGGGGAGGATGATGTCGACAGTCGGCAGTGGTTTTTGATGACCCAAAAATTTGTAAGCCTTGTTATTTTTTAGGGTTTTCCCTTATTCGCTTCAACTTTTTTTCCCTATCGTGATATGTTTTTTTATATATTTTAAAATTTTTATAAGATTACAAATAGATCATGAAATCCATATTTATATATTCTGCTAACAGCTTATAAACCTACTAAAATGATGGGTATTATTTTTATATAAATTTAAAAACTGTTAGCAAATATCGTTTTGTTTTATCTTTACCACAGGTGTAGGTCAAATATAAACCCGGGTTTTAAAACATTGGTTCGACAACTTGGCCATCTCTTATTTGGGGGTGTTTGGATAAGCTTTTAAAAATGGCTTATTGACTTATTGACTTTTCAAAAAGTCAATAAGTTAAAAACGGTGTTATGATGGAATTATGCATGTAGTTACAAGTTACAAGAATAATCATTTATAGCTTCTAGACTAGACTTTGACCAACTACTTGCATCTATTCCCCATACGTGTTAGGGGAGAGAGAAACTTTGTAATTCTTTATATCATATTCAAAGCTTAAAGCAATTAATACACATTCTTTAAATTCTCCTATTATCTCAAAGAAAAAAACAAGTTGGAGCTTTTGGAAAAGCATACTAGTAGGCCGCCTGTGATCGGAAAAAACAGATCCAATGGGTGACGGCTATGGGCATAGTCTCAGAGTTGGGTAGAAGTTAAGAACCGTTGCAACAGCCGGCTACAACAAAAACATGGCGGAGATTACGTGAGATGAAAAGTGATTTCGGCGACAATAAGGCATCGGGGGGAGGATGATGTCAACAAGGCAGTGGTTTTTGATGACCTAAAAATTTGTAAGCCTTGTTATTTTTTAGGGTTTTCCCTTATTCGCTTCAACTTTTTTTCCCTATCGTGATATGTTTTTTTATATATTTTAAATTTTTTTATAAGATTACAAATAGATCATGAAATCCATATTTATATATTCTGGTAACAACTTATAAACCTCCTAAATGTCGGGTATTATTTTTATATAAATTTAAAAACTGTTAGCAAATATCGTTTTGTTTTATGACTTTATCTTTACCACATGTGTCAGGCCTGACCCAAGGCATGTTCAAGCTGTTCTTTTACACAGGCCCATAATTTTGGAGGGCCCAAAATTTTGTAGGTTTCTTCTACAAGTTTTCAGCGACGGCATGGCGGGAAAGAAATCAGAAGGAAAAATGAAACGAAAAAATTTAGGAAACTTTATCTCGTTCTTGGAAAGACACACAAATCAGAAAAAATCAAATTCAGAAATTCGTTTTATCGTTCCATCGTTCATCAATAATCTCTAAACATCGACGGATCGACTCCCTCCTTTCCTTTCTTAAATCTAGGTTTACCTTTTAATTTTTCCCTTCTGATTTAAAGGTTGATACCTGAAAGAATGTCAGTTAACGACAATTTTTTCTTCTATATAATCTAGCACTGCAATGAAGTTTAATAAATAATAATTATTCATCCTTTGTGATTTTGCTCGTGTTTAATATTCTTGCCGTAATTGATGAGCTGGTTATATGGATTTTCTTTGTTCTTGGCGTTTGTGAATTTCTTTGTGTTTGACGATTAACATTATTGTATATGATTTTTGTTTGTACTCCGGAAAGAAGAGAAAGAAGCTCTAAATATATACATGAAAAATGGATGTAATATGTATAGATAAAATTTATTCTAACGTATAATGTTTTGAGTAACTGAGATTTCCTTTTATCAAAATTTTTAAATCAAATTCTTAATCTCATAGATGAATTAGTGATGAATAGTGGGTAAAGTGATAATCACCTATTCTTATGTTGACACTCATTTTGTTAATTCAATAAGATTTGATTATTTTCCTAATGTATCTATAATATATAAAGTTTTGGTGAATATTCATATAATATAACTGTTGCATCTTATAAAATGATTTTTTTTTTCTAAATTGAAGTTAAAGTATTAATTGTGATATAGAGTGACACAATATTGATCTAATCAATTAACTTTGATGGCAATTAGAGAGACATTTTTGAATAAAAATTATTCTCAAGACGTACTTCACGAATGCCTCAAACATGACAATTTTCAAGTAGAATTAAGACTTTTTTTCATTTTATTTTAGTTTAAAACATTTATCGTTACCATATAATGAAAATTAGATATAAAATGACATATATTACTAATTTAGGGCCCAAAATTTAATAACTTATACAGGGCCTTCAAAATATGAGGGCCGGCCCAGGTGTCCTCTTTACGTTGCTCACATATGTCTAACTGAAAATTGATATATAATCCCTAAAAAAATTTCAAAACAAGGGGTGTCCATGGACACCCTTAGTCATAAGGTGGTCTTGCCTCTACGTCGTATTTGTGCATTGCATATAGGATGTGATTGACTGTGTGAAATTAAGATGACTAAATATGACTTCCCTTAAAGAGGGAATTTGCAGCTCCATGACTCAAGATGACATAAGATGTTTGTTATCCCGGGAAGAGTGGGATTGCATGAGGGGAGTAGCTAACTCTAATGGAGGCTAGTGTGATAGCCACCGGTATTCATTTTGACCTATCGAGTGATTAAGTGGTATGCTTTGTGCGTATCACTTAAGGACCTAGGTAGGTGCCATTGAGGGTGAGGTTGGACTTTTATGAGATTGACATGGATTGGGATAGTTGCATATTGCATTGCATTGCATTCATAAGTATCCATTGATTCTTTGAAATTATGCTTTTGTACAAACCTTTGGAATGAGACTATCTTTCAAACTTTATAAGTATTTTAAAAACTATATTTAGGAGTTTGTCCTGAGTGTGGTGGTTACACTGTCCACTCTAAATGGGTCAACATCGGGTAAGCTCTCTAGGCATTCCATTGCCTGGCCTATTTTCATTTGTACTCAGGTGGACGACTAAGCTTGACATTAGATGATCTGGACATTTTAGAAGGCCTTGGGCTGTGTGGTTTCATTTAAACTATGTTATGCTATTCAGATTGTAACAACCTCACTCTTTTACAAACCAAATCATTTAGTCAAGGCTCAATGTGTTTTCAAATGCTGTTTAAACACAAATCAACCACTGTTGAGATGTTATGAGGATTTAAATTTTCACATGACATAATCTATAAACAATGATGGGAAATTAAGGCATTAAAAAGGTGTTTTATAAATAGCCTTAGCGAGGGGTGTTACATTTTATCGAAAATGAAGACCCTCACAAGTTCTTAAAAGAATTTCATGTGGTGTGCACCGGCATGAAGCCACATGACGTGACAGAAGATCAAATCAAGCTTAGGGCATTCCCCTTTGCTGTTTAAGACTCCGCGAGAGACTGGCTCTACTATTTGCCACCTGGATCCGTTACCACGTGGAATGAGCTGGCTCGTATGTTCCTTGATAAGTACTTCCCTGAGATGAAAGCCTCTGCCCTTCGCAGAGAGATTATTGACATTAAGCAACAGAAGAGGGAAGCATTACATAGCTACTGGGAACGATTCAAAAGGCTGTGCACTCGATGCCCCAAGCACGGTATCACCGATTATCAATTACTTCAATATTTTTGTGAGGGATTAACAGCTTGGGATCGTCGACTATTAAATGCTTCAAGTGGAGGATCAATTACTGATAAAACCCCGACTCAAATTCGGGAGTTGATCAATACAATGGCTGAGGATTCCAAACATACTCTCCAGGAGGAAGAATGGTATCCAGATCCACCAAGAGCAGTTAATGAAGTCAATAACCCTAAATTGGAGTCTCAAATCTCCGAGTTGACCAAAGCCGTTCTGATGTTAACCAAAGAAAAAGCCACCCAACCGCCAGTTCGACCTTGTGGCGTTTGTCTACAAGTGGGCCATCCAACCGATATGTGCCCATTATTGCAAGAAGAAACCGAAGAAGCCAAAGCCACGGGGCCATTTCAAAGGCAATACGATCAACCGCGAGGAAACTCGGGGTGGAATCAAGGCCAGTCATCAAACTACCAACCAAGAAACCATCAACAATATCAACCCAGGCCGCCACCGCAGAATCAACAATACCAAGCTCGTACATTAATCATGATAAACTAAATAACCTATGACAACACATATTAATAAATGAAATAACTTGTGACTAAAAGTAATTTATGGTCAAAGTTTTATTTCTTATGTGTACCTAAAAGTATACATTAATCATGATAAACTAAATAACCTATGACAACACATATTTTATATCCATATTTTAAATTCTTATGTGTTTCTAAATAACAACAATCATGATAGACGAAAAAGTGTGTGACTATACGTATTTTATGGTCACGATTTAATTTAGTATGTGTGACTTAAAGTAAACACTTGTCATGATAAAAGAAAAAACATGCGACTCTAACTATTTAATGGTCGCAGGTTAAATTATTATGTATGTCTTAAAGTAACAATAGTCATGATAAATACAAAGCGTGAGACTAAAGTAGTTTATGGTTATGGTTTAATTTGTTAGATGTGACTAAAACTAAACAACAATCATGATAAAAGAAAAAATTGTGACTACAAGTATTTTATGGTCTCGATTTAGTTGTTTATACATGACTAAACATAAACAATAATCATGATAAACGAAATAACCGGTGACAAAATGTAGTTTATGGTTACAGTTATCAAAAAGATGGTTGGTGCAACTATAAAAATTGATACCATATGATCATGGTTTAAACCTATAGCCACGATTTTGCTTGTGATATAGTCATGGAAATTAAATGTGGCCATAAGTTATCTAAGTGATGGGAAATTGGGTAATGTTTTGAATGAAAAAAATTGTTGCTTAAAGTCTATGTACTAGTGTAAGTATATTGCTATTATTGATTAGAAGTATAAGTACATTGCTATGATTGCTTCAAAATATATTTACATTGATATTATTGTTTTAAATGTAAGTTCATTGCTATTATCGGTTAAAAGTATAAGTATGCAGCTATTTTTTTTAAAAAATCTAAGTCCCTATTACAACACATTAACAAGCTTTAATCTGATTCATGCTTTGCTTTTAGATTTTCTAGAGCTGATACAATATAATAGCAAGATATATTTGTTAATTTAAGTCAAAACAAACATCAATTTACATGGTCTTATGTCTTGAAATAGAAGCATATGATCAATTACTGATGAAATAGATTGTATTCCTTGTGAAAAGTAGCACCAAAGCTGAATTAATTTCCCAAGGTAATTGCAAATGATACAAGGAAGTTCTTTCTTGGCCCTAGACTGATGCATCTCGACATCATTTTGAACATGTTGTCGTCCGAATTCTCCAAAACTGAATTCTCTTGAAGATGAATTCTCAAAGCAACTCTGTATTATTTTCTCATAAGATGGACAAATTAAGGAAATAAGCAGTTCAGAACCTCCATGCTTTATCAAAAACGATTAAGTCGATACAAACTAATATTTAACATACCAGATACTTAAAATCAAATGAAAAAGACCAACTTAATATACCTAAATATGCCAAGTTGATAAACCTGACACTTAATAAACCTGAAATAAACGAAAAAAAGACCAACCTAATATACCAGGAAAAACCAACTTAATACAAAATGACACTTAATATATTTGAAATGAAACCAAAAAGTACAAAATTTACTTAGAAAAGATCACTGATTTTGATAATTATAGCTTCAGATTAGGTTTAACAATCATCTAACATGCATACCTGAAAAAAATCAAAAACATCTCACTCGGTATTACATGAAATGGGTTATAGGCATTTCATCAAACACTTGTTTTCAAATCCCTAAAATCAGTCACCTGTTGCCAACATAAAAGCAAAATAAACAGCACAACAACCTACGCCTTGATACTCAACCTCTAGTACCTCGTCATTAAAAATGGATGCAAAAATCAGTCAATGTTGAAAACAAAGTTCTCTGTGAACGGTTAAAAAGTTATCTTCTTTCACACAATCTTTTAAGATATACATGTATTTGTTTATTACTGTCTCTGTGTTCTCAAACCCAAAAAACCTTAGTTTAGACCCAAAAAACTACGGTTTAAAAGCTTTGAATTAGAATTAGCATTTATTAGCATATAGGCTTAAAAAGTCCAAATTGGGGAGCTGGGTTCACGATCTTCATTCTTCAATATCCCAATCCTTTGTAGTCTTCATTGACTTCTACCAAAAAAAACATTTATCAAATACCTTATTTTTCTTAGAAGTGAGTCCCACAGGAGACTTACACTCTCACTATTCACCACACGCGTTTTCTATACATTATATGGGCGTATAAACTATGTCAACATGCAAGACTAGACCAAAGATGAAAAGAAATGGTGTTCCTAGTTTGTGCTTGCAGGTGCTAATCATACTAGCTCGTTTTTCAACATATAATGCCATTGATTCAAACATCAATTGCCTACGATCTATTAAGGAATCGTTGGAAGACCCTTTAGGTTCTCTTTCTAGCTGGAATTTTAGCAACTTGCAAGAAGGTCATATATGTAGCTTTACGGGTGTCACATGCTGGCATGATAATGATAACAAGATTATGGATGTTCAACTACAGGAAATGGGACTCAGAGGACGATTCCCAGTGGGCCTAGAAAACTGCACTAGCATGACGGGATTAAATCTTTCTAGCAATAACCTCTCAGGACCCCTTCCTTCTAATCTCTTTGACATTATAAGATTCATTGTTATTCTCGATCTTTCCCACAACAGTCTCTGGGGTCCAATTCCGCCTTCCATTGCCAATTGTAGTTACATAAATGTTCTACGGCTTGACCACAACTATCTAACAGGCGAAATCCCTCCAAACTTGTCTGAACTTAATCGCATCAAGGAATTTAATGTCGCTAACAATAACTTGTCAGGACACGTACCCATGTTTTCGGATACTACCCTGCAGAGCTATGAAAACAATACAGGGCTTTGTGGAGGTCCTTTGAAAGCCTGCAAGGACGAAGACCATGATGATTTATATTCTTTTGATCATCATTTCTTTTCAGGCTTTGCGTCTGGAATTTCTCTTTCTACGTTCTTAAGTATGTTGTTTATGTTCTTATTTTGGCCAAGACCAGGTATACGAACCATGAGATATTATCATCTTCTGATCGAGAAAATCAGAAGAAGGAAGCATCACCTGATTCCAAGAAGCCCCGAAATCGTACTTGAAGAAGAAAATAGCAGCATGGAAACGAAGGTAAAGTACTCTGTCCCCTTTTCTCCATCAAGAAGGTAGAAAGATAAATACTAAAAAGTAATTATTCGTTTAACACACAGGTAACTGCCATGGAAAAGTTTATCCGCCGAGTAAGTTTAATGGAACTTCAAATGGCCACCAATGATTTTAATAATAGAAACGTAATCGACCAAGGAGACATGGGACTGATGTATAAGACTGTGTTTCCAAACGGTCAGCTACTTGCAGTGAAGAGAATTCATAGGTTTGAGAGCTTTGAGAAAGAGTTCTTATCAGAAATAGAAATTTTAGGGAGATTGCGTCAGCCAAACTTAGTACCGCTGCTAGGTTTTGGATTCGAAATGGAGAAGAAATTTCTGGTATATAAATACATGTGTAATGGAAGCCTCCATCAATGGCTACATTGTAGGCCACAAGGGGAAGCTATGAAGATGGGATGGAAATTAAGGTTAAAGATTGCGGTAGGGACGGCACGAGGGCTTGCATGGCTGCATCACAACAATGTCCTTCGGGTAGTTCATCTCAGAATCAGCTCAAAATGTATTTTACTTGATGACAAGTTTGAGCCCAAGATATCAAATTTTGGCAACGCAATAATCTTGATGAATTGTAATGGAACCCCTTTAAGTGTATGCAATTTTGTGGTTCTAGATTATAGTCTGTACAAGGAGGATGTTTATAGATATGGGATTTTGTTGCATGAGTTGGTTACAGGTAGAGAACCATCTAAATGGATCAACTCCACGGCAGACCATGTTGTTAAAAGAAATAGTTTAAATGTGGGGTCAGTTTTCCATCATTCCCCTAAACTTTGTTCCAACATTTACTTTATTGTGTTTCCCACTTAATGAGTGTAGTGCTCTTTATGTCTGTAAAGGGTAAATCCCTTATATTAATATGTAACGTTCCAATATGAATGATAAGCAAGCAAATATTCAGAAATCAGTTTTTCTCTTCTTCTTAACATGGTATCATAGCAGTGTTAAGATCCACAACCAACTCATCATCTACCAAAATGTCAGGTGATAATTCAAACACAGATCTAGCTATACAACTAGCAAATCTGATCAAGAGTTCCCAACCACAAAATCCCAAATTATCCGACAGCCTACAAATCAACCTCAAACTCAATAGCCAAAATTACGCTCTATGGACCCGGATGATTCGGGTTGCCATAGGCGGAAAATCAAAGAACCTCTTATCCCACTTAACTTCAAATCCTCCAGATCAAACTGATGAAAAATTCGAGCAGTGGGAACAAGATGATCTAGTCATTTTTTCATGGCTAATACAAAATATAGAACCAGTACTTGCAAGCAACCTGACCGAGTATCCCACAGCAAAATCACTCTGGGATGCCTTGGTGGTCACTTACAGCAGCGGGAAAGACAAGCTACAAACTTTCAATCTCCATGTAAAAGCAAATGAATTTAAACAAGAGAATGCCTCACTTGAAGACTTCTGGATCACTTTACAAGGGATATGGGGAGAAATAGAGAGAATCGACCCAAATCCAATGAAATGTCCAGCAGACATTCAAACTTACACCCGAATCAGGTCTGACCAAAAACTTTTTCAATTTTTAAATGCCATTGATCGGAAATATGATTCTGTTAAAAGAGATATCCTCCGATGGGATCCTCTACCAACCGCCGAAGCGGCTTACTCTGCTGTCCGAAAAGAAGCAGCTCACCAAAATATTTTGGGATCTGTTTCAAATGAACCGCAAGGGTTAGCCATGGGATTACTTACATCCGATTCATGTGGAGGTGGATTTGCCTCAAAGAGTAACCGTCGGCCAGAATATGCGTCAAAAGGGAACCGATTTACCAAAGAGGATAAAACACACCTAAAGTGTGAACACTGCGGGATGATGAAACATACCAAGGAGCAATGCTTCAAACTCGTCGGGTACCCCGAGTGGTGGATCGACGGGCATAAGAAGGGTAAAGTTTCCACTGGACAAGATGGAGGGGGACGAGGCAAAGCCGCCGCCGCCGCCGGTAACATCAGTGCCACCATCGACAGTGACGGCAGCTATGGTGGCTTTGGAGGATTAGCATCGGGTTCGACAAATCGACCCATATCTCCAGCACCTTTCACCCACATCTCCGATCCACAGCGCCACCATCAATATCGACCCACACCCTCTTCACATCCAAGCCGTACAAGTCCCGCCACCGTGAGCAACGGAATCGCCGCTTCGAACGACGACAGGAGCTTCAAACACGGCGGAAGTGGTACGGCGGGTGCAGCAAAAAAGGCTTCAAATACACCGGTGACTAATTCAACCGAAGGCAACTCCACCTCTGAGAAAAACCAGAACCATTCGAACGGCCGGGGGTATGATTTTTTCGGCAGATCAGGAGAAATAGATGCAGGATCGAGAAAGGAGGAAAGCTCCACAAAAAATGAAGATGCAGGTAAAGGAAACAAGGAGTATCCGATTTTTAACCCTAAAAATATAAAAATCGATTTTGACCCTGGAAAAAAAGAAATATCAGAAATAACCCCTGAAGTTTATTCTCTTGTTCCATATATAGAGAAAGGTCTAAAAAACTGCAGAAATGATCCAAAAAAAGAAGGAAATGCACACATAATTTTTTCTTATGATAATATAAGGGATAAAACTTGGATACTTGACAGCGGGGCCACTGACACCATGACGTATGAAGCATCGGATCTTATTTCATTATGTAAACCTCGAAAAGCGCTTATACAAACTGCAAATGGTGAAAAAATGGAAGTTAAACAAGGAGGGACAATTGAATTTTCTCCTACGATAAAACTCTCTAATTGTCTCTACGTCCCATCTCTGTCTCAAAACCTGTTATCAATAAGTCATGTTACAAAAGAACTAAATTGCTCAGTTCTAATGCATCCAACTTTTTGTATATTACAGGATATCAGGACGGGGGCGATCATTGGGCGTGGTACTGAGAAACAAGGATTGTATTATGTGGATGAGGTGACTCAAAATGGTACTGTGATGATGGCTCATGGAACCACAGAAAGAGAAGCATGGTTATGGCATAGAAGATTGGGTCATCCGTCTACGGGTTATTTACATACTCTATTTCCTAAGTTATTTCCTTCAAAAAACCTATCATTGTGTGAAACATGTGTGTTAGCCAAAAGTCATAGACAAACATACAAACCAAACAACACCAGAGTTAATGCTCCTTTCTCTTTAATTCATTCCGATGTATGGGGTCCATCACCAATCATCGGAGGACAAAACCTTTGCTTCTTTGTGTTGTTTGTAGATGATTGTACTCGTATGACATGGATTTATTTCTTAAAAAATAAATCTGAAGTTCTTGACAAATTTGTTATGTTTCATACCATGATTCAAACCCAATTTCAAAAAAATATTCAAATTTTTCGATCTGACAATGGAGGAGAATTCGTTAATGCCTCTATGAAACAATTTTTTCAATCAAAAGGAATAATTCATCAAACTACATGTCCACATACCCCAGAACAAAATGGTGTGGCTGAAAGAAAAAACCGTTTTTTGTTAGAAATAACAAGAGCGCTCTTAATCGAATCAAAAGTTCCAAAAACTTTTTGGCCCGAAGCCCTTGCCACGGCTACATATCTTATAAACCGACTCCCAACCCACACTCTCAAATTTAAAACTCCATTACAAACACTATCCGAATTTGTATCAATTCCTTCATTTCTTATGCTAGAACCAAAGATCTTTGGGTGTACTACCTTTGTTCATATACCAAAGTCTAAACGAAATAAACTTGACCCATGTGCTGAGAAATGTGTGTTCGTCGGATATGGAGTAAATCAAAAAGGATACAGATGTTATAATCCCAAGACTCATCACATGTTCACCACTATGAACTGTGATTTTCTTGAAACCGAATATTATTATGCCTCCCAACATAGTGGTCAGGGGGAGAAAGAGTGTTCAGACGCACTAAGTTGGTTAGAGTATGTTCAAGCAACAACAACAGAAGAATCATCCACACAATATACAAATCCTAACTCTAGTGCCATCCCAGATCAGGCTCCCAACCTGACATCCGAGGTACGAAACACTCAATCTCTTCATACTTCTACCGAGCCTTCTGATCTTGTTGAAATTGTTACCCCTGATCATGAAACTGTCACAGAACAAGAAGAATTAACACAGGAACAACCAATAGAAAGATATACGTTACCTCCACGAACTAACAGAGGAATTCCACCAAAAAGATATTCTCCGGAGAAAGAATCTCGAGGTTCTAGATATCCTTTGGCAAATATGGCTAAAGCAAACCTGACTCAAGAAGCTAGGGCATTCAATGCTGCACTATATTCTGATGAAATTCCAACCACCGTGGAGCAAGCCTTGAAGACAAAGAACTGGAGAGATGCAATGGAAACTGAGATAGAAGCCTTAGTAAAAATGACACTTGGAAAAAATGTGTTATTCCAAACGAGAAAAAACCTGTAGGATGTCGATGGGTCTTTACAATAAAACATAAACCTGATGGTACTGTCGAAAGATACAAAGCAAGATTGGTAGCCAAAGGCTATACCCAAACATATGGAATTGATTACGCTGAGACTTTCTCTCCAGTTGCAAAGATTGATACTATTAGAGTTCTGTTCTCAATAGCCGCAAATGAAGAATGGCCGCTACATCAATTTGACGTTAAAAATGCGTTTCTACATGGAGAGCTAAAAGAAGAAGTTTATATGGAAGCTCCTCCTGGTTTCACGAAGAATTTTAAACCAGGTGAAGTTTGCCGACTGAAGAAATCTCTCTATGGCTTGAAGCAATCTCCTCGAGCTTGGTTTGGTAGATTTACCTTAGCAATGAAAAGATACGGTTTCAAACAAAGCAACTCTGATCATACGTTATTCCTTAAAAGGAAAAATGAACGTATAACATGTTTAATTATCTATGTTGATGATATGATAATTACAGGAAATGATGAAGAAGAAATGACGAAATTAAGAAAAAACTTATTCCAAGAATTCGAGATGAAAGATCTAGGCCGACTGAAGTACTTTCTTGGAATTGAAGTGTTAAGATCAACACAAGGGATTTTTATCTGCCAGAAAAAATATGTCCTGGATCTACTAGCAGAAACTGGAATGATTGATTGCAAACCTGCAGAAACTCCCATGATAACAAACCAAAAGCTATATATTGACAGCAATGCACAATCGACAGATAAAGAAAGATACCAACAAATTGTGGGAAAATTGATATATCTTTCACATACCCGTCCAGATATTTCATATGCAGTAGGGGTAGTTAGTCAATTTATGCACCAACCTCAGGTTACTCATATGGAGGCAGTATGGAGAATTATCAGGTATCTCAAAGGAACCATAGGACATGGAGTGTTGTTTAAAGCAAACGGGCATCTAAAAACCCAGATCTATACTGACGCAGATTGGGCAGGAGACAAAGGAAATCGAAGATCAACCTCGGGATACTTCACCTTAGTTGGCGGAAATTTAGTCACATGGAGGAGTAAGAAACAAAAGGTAGTATCCCTATCCAGTGCTGAAGCAGAGTTCAGGGGAATAGCACGAGGAGTCGCAGAAGCCCTATGGATACGAAAACTTCTCACTGAAGTTGGTCTCTTCAGTAAAGAAACAATTAAAATCATGTGCGATAATAAAGCTGCTATTCAGATATCAGAGAATCCAGTACAACATGACCGAACAAAACATGTGGAGGTTGACAGACATTTCATAAAAGAAAAACTAGAAGCTCGAACCATTGAACTACCGTTCGTTCAATCAAAAGACCAAATAGCCGACATTCTGACAAAAGCCGTAAATGGAAAAATTCTTAACGATTGTTTGGTCAAGTTGAATTTTGGAAATCCTACTATTCAACGTGAGGGGGAGTGTTAAAAGAAATAGTTTAAATGTGGGGTCAGTTTTCCATCATTCCCCTAAACTTTGTTCCAACATTTACTTTATTGTGTTTCCCACTTAATGAGTGTAGTGCTCTTTATGTCTGTAAAGGGTAAATCCCTTATATTAATATGTAACGTTCCAATATGAATGATAAGCAAGCAAATATTCAGAAATCAGTTTTTCTCTTCTTCTTAACACATGTGTCCGGTAAGGACTTCAATACGATTGATGAAAGCTTAATGGGAGAAGGATTCGATGAGGAAATATATGAAATGCTTAAAGTAGCAGATAACTGCATGCATCCACGTAGCGATGAGGCAACAAGCATGCTTCAGGTGTATCAAGCAATGCGTGCCATTGGAGCATCAAGTAAGGAAATTCAAGTTAATTAATTTATGGATGCAGAAAATAGAGACGAAAATATGTAGCATTACGCTTATGATTCAAATTTTTATTCGTACAAATTGTTTACTCGCCACACATACAAAAACATATTACTATGTGATATCTCCTTATCATCCTTTATCTTCACTCCATATATTTCCATCAAATCCTAATTATGTAAAATATTCCTTTTTATGTAAAATATTCCTTTTTATGTTATGTTCATTGGTGTAAAATTCGGTCAACTCGGACGAGTACTTGGACTCGGCCTCTTACTGAGGCAAGTTAAGCCAACCCGTTAAACAACTTGGAAATCGGTCAACCCCGGTCAAACTCGAAGCTACTTGGGTCACACTCGGTAAAAATCAATCCAGCTTGAAGCAACTCGGTCTAATTCGGCCAACTCGGCCAAACTCGGAAATTTTGACTTTAAAAAAAAATTATAACTGTTAAGTAGTTTTTTTAAATATATATCATATATTTAGTTCTTTTTTCAACCTTGTTTAATTTTAATTTTTTCATTTTAATGTAAGTTTGATAGAAAAAAGAAAAAAAAAAGAGACTAAAGCTTATGAAATTTATTCAACTTATGATATTTAAATTAATTTTGTTATGAAATTCAACTAACTTATGATTTTTGACATATATATAATTTTCCTAAACATATTTCTATATAATTTATACAATCCGAGTACTCCCCGAGTAATCCGAGCATTCACTACTCCCAGTCGGCTGGCCGAACGATCAAGTACCGAATAACAAGTTCCGAATAGCAAGTTCCGCAACACTAGTTATGTTCAAATCAACAAAATTCCTCTGTTATTTTTCATGTGTAATTCTGCATCAAGACAGAAAATGTTCAACAAACGAATAAACACCTATATGAAGTTCAAATATCACCGCATACTGCAACCCACTCTCCCGGTCTGAGCGAAAACCAAAAAAAAATTTTCTAAAGAAAATCTAAGATTTCAAAAGTATTTAAAATTTAAACCTATAGGGCACAAAGTACTTAGCATCATCACAATTTCCTTTATTGGTGCCTTTTGTTATTGAGTCGCCTTTAATACTTTGTCGCTAACGCTCTAGCGTCGCCCCAAGTACCGATGTCCCTTTGGGTATTGCCCCTATTGCTAGTTTTATTTTGTAACTTTTAAAATATTATTTTCCAAGCATTGAGAAAATGCTTTAAATGCATAAACAATACTTAAAATGCAGGAAAAACGCATAAACTAGTATAGAAAATATAATGTTAAAGTATTTTTTACACGAAATTGACTACGAAACATAAAAAAAGAACATGAAACTACTCAGACACCTCATTATGTTCATCCTCCTCATTTTTGTTCCCCTCGTTATTGCCCCCACTGGTATTTTGGGTTGAGGACGATCTAAACATGTCTTCAAGTTTCGCTCCAAACTTAGGTTCATTAAAAACAACATCAAGACTATTCATCTGCAAAATAAATATATACAAACATTAATCAATCTGATAAAACGTTAATAAACTGATAAATTATAACGACAGGTTAAGATAAAATGAATTACCAAACTACCAACATAACCCAAAGGACCGATTACCAAACTATCAACATAAATTCAAGTGCCAAAATACCAAAATATCAACATAAACCAAAGTACCAAACTACAAAAGTATTACATAAATCAAATTAACAATTACCAAAGTATCCACATAAATCAAACTACCAATTACAAAAGAATCAAAGTACCAATGTATCAACATAAACAAGAGTAGCAAACTATCTTATAACAAACAATCTACATAAACCAAATTACCAAGTACCAAAGTTAAAGAATATTAAAAAAACTAACTTAAAACAAACATTCACCAAACGGCAAAATCACCAAAGTATCAACATAAATCAACCTACCAATTATAAAACTACTAAACTACCAAAGTATAACATAAGTTAAACTACCAATTATCAAAGTACCAAACAATCTTATAACAAATAATCAACATAAACCAGAAGTAACAAACTAACATGCGTTCATCGACCCTTAGATGAGACTTTGAAATTAGATATGCTAATTTTGTAAAATAAGTACGTTATATAATTTACCTATGTAAGTGCAGTGCATGCGACTGCCCCTCAAAGTAACTATTAGAGCACGACGCTCCATATGGTTTACGCCCAATGCATTTTACATGCCCTCATCGAGGATCATTACCTTTTCAAAGATGGCTCGCTCATCCACCATGCCATAGTTTGCTCGAGGAGGCAAATGCTTGACTTTGTTTAGCAAGTTCGTACACTAAAGTATCCTGTAATTTAAAAAAAGATTATTAAATAGATTAATATTATATATATATATATATATATATATATATATAATATATATATATATATATATATATATATATATATATATATATATATATATATATATATATATATATATGTTTTATTTTTTACTTTAAATAAATACTTACATATGTTCTTCAGCTACCGGGTTGTGGATAATTCATATTTGCGAAGTTTCACTAAAATTATCCCAAAAGTGAATCAAATTTTGATTCAATAAAAAATGAATCATTCAGACGAGACATTTTTTGAATTTTTTTCTGAAATATGTTTTTTGTACATCATTTAATGATTTATTTTGTTGATTCGTCAAAAATATGCAAATGATGCACTTGTTACCCTTCCTACCAAAATTTTCTTTTTATTGAATCAGTATCACACACACACACACACACACACACATATATATATATATATATATATATATATATATATATATATATATATATATATATATATATATATATATATATATACACACACACACACACACCAACACCCATATATATATATATATATATATATATATATATATATATATATATATATAAATATATATATATATATATATATATATATATATATATATATATATATATATATATATATATACACACACACACACACTAGTTGTGAGACCCATGTATTACACAGGTTGATTAAAAGAAAATGTTAAATAAGAACATCTAAACATCAAGCATTGTACTAACTTAAAGTAAATAGCATACTATCTTAAAAATAAACAAAAACACACAAAGTTGAGAAAATTTGGGGTTAAACATTTAATTGACAATTTTGTATTAATAAAAGCTTTGGGAAGATACAAAAGTAAAGTGAAGTATATTGCTACATCTTGCAATTAGTGCTTAAAAAATCTCGATTTACCATTGAGAAAATACAAAAATACCTAACATATATTCACAATTGCAATTTGATTTTTGAAATCGTAAGACGAAATTTGGGGTTAAATATTTAATTGACAGTTTCATATTAATAAAAATGTAATTAGGGGAGATAGAATTGTAACGGCCAATTGTAACCGATCATTAAGGATTAGTAATGAACAAAGTATTTTATTTTTTAAGAAATTCAAAATCATGAGAAAATGACATGTGGTGGTGACATATGGCTTTGAGTTACTTATTTCTTAGGAGATATATATATATATATATATATATATATATATATATATATATATATATATATATATATATATATATATATATATATATATATATATATATATATATATATATATATATGCTTTTCTATTGTAACTTCTTTGTGATGACCGCTATTATATTCTCCCTCCCTTATGGTCCGTGTATACTTGGTTTGCATACTTTGCTTTGTTTTTCACCGAGCCTCCTTTTTATGCATTTTTGTATTTAAAAAAGACTACGAGTAGTGTCATTCTCATTCTTTTTGTATACACTAAAGAAATAAGATAAGATTCTCCATATTGCTCAGCATTAATTGGTTTCTCCATACTAGTGTCATTCACATCCTTTTTGTATAAGCTTATTCATCAACCTTAGTTTGGTGATTTTCTTATAGTTCTTCCCTTGTCCTTCACAATGCTTCTACTTCCAGGATCTCCATGTGTCTCTTCAAGTGCAATAATTTATGTCAAGTTTTCTTTAAGTATTATACTTTTTTTTTGTTTTGGCATGCTCATCTACATAGGCTAGATTTTGTAGTTGACCATACTTTCTCCCTTCCTTTGTTAATGATACATCATATCCATCATAAACATCCTTATTTCCTCTAAAATTGTTAGAATTGGTTTCTTTATAGCATCTACAAGTGTTGAACTGAAAGATTCTAAAATGCCATTCTAAATTGTATGACCACACATATCCTCTTCAAAATAAGCCATACATCATGTTTTAGGCTACCATTCCATCAAATATCAACATTTGTATCTATCAACCTAATTTGATTCATTGTATGTAACATCCTAAAAAATTATATTAATAAATCTTTTAAATAATAATATATTGATTTACAAAAAAAATCAAAAATAATTAAATAAAATATATCAGAGTACATGGTGTTACTACTAAAAATAAAATCCAAGTCATTTAAAAAGGTGGAATCCTTAAACCTATAACTCTAAAATATTGTAGAAGCACGAGGCAGTCGGGTCATGTTCTTTTCTAAAATTGTCTCATTAAATCCTAAATATGTTAAATATCAATGGGTAAGCGAAAAGCTTAGTGAGCACATATATCTACACATACTATGACATGTAACGTAGCACATAAACAAGTGATGTTCCTCATAAAGATTCATCCCCATAAAGAGAACTTAAAACTATGACATCTCACTAGAGGAAATTTTAATTGCCCTGTCTCACAAAAAGGTAAAGTATGCCTGACCTCACAAAGAGGAACCATAAAAAATGACTTGTCTTATAGAGAGGTAATGTATAGTTTGACCTCACAAAGAGGTACCGTAACATGTGCCCTGCCTCACAAAGAGGTAACATATAGCCTAACTCTACAAAGAGGCATCAAAAATTATCCCCACAAAGAGGTAGTAAACATACATATCATAACACACAAGCACATACACACAAAGACACATAATGGCACGTATAGACAGTGAAACTCGCGTGATCCAACTGAGCAGCTAACACTAAGTCCTAATACTAAGATATCACAAGAGCACGTAACAACCTACAAAACTTTAGTATATTACTTATTGGGTCATAATAAACAACTTCTTAACTTGTTTCATTATTTCTTAACATTTTATGTTTTATTGCTTCTGTGCACACAACCGTTGTCTTATTGTTTTGAGCCTCTATACTTTAGATTTGCTCATTGACTTTATAATTAAAACTTATTCTTTCATATCTTTCAAATGTATCTGATCTTGTAGTTTTCTCATTTTTATACTATTTTATATGAATTTTACAATGTTACAATTACAAGTTGTTCATTGTTGATCCGCTTTACAACCCTAAACAAATTGCACTAAAAACCCCTTTCGGATTGAAACCAAGCTTTGAGGTATAGAAACAAATGAAACTAAACACGCATAGTTTTCTAGGACTACTCGCATAAGAAGTCTAATTCCAATTCACTCACGAAAAATAATATTAAAAAAATAAAAAACTAAAAAGAATACATCGACTTAGGTCGTCCAAACAATCCTCTCACATCTAATATCATTCTCCCTTCTTCTTTTCATTTATTTTATTTTTTATTTCTTTTTTTATTTTTATACTTTATTTTATTAAAAGATAAATATAATATTTATTGAAAAATAAATAAAAGATCCTAAAATATGTAATTTTTTTTTCTTTACAAAAGGAGGCCAGTGTTGATATAGTTTTGTATTTTTTAAAAATAAAATATAGGATTGTGTTGGGTTGCCAATGTGTGTAAAAACTTGGGTTTAATTAGGTTGTGTATGTGGAAGAGAAAGTTATCAGTTTTTCAATAGACAATTTAGGTTGAGTTTGCTCACTAGACTCCACAAGTCCAACTTTATTATTTTTGACATGTATCGACAGGTGGTGACTTAGGTGGTTAGGAGCTCCTATGAAGTTTTAGATGGCCACATCTTTTGTAGTTACTTGAACTCATGTTATGATGTTAGACACCCTTGATTGGAAACACTAACTTGGTGATAAAATATTATGGGACATAAATCCGTAACATTTTGAAAACTTTGAAAATTACAATGGTCTATAAAAAGAATGGAAAATTAAAGGGGTGTTAGAATTGGTATCTGAACATTAGTTTAAGTAACCTATGTGGTTAGATTTGTACTTAAAATAAAAAATTAGTGCTTATTTGGAATTGTTGATAGGAGCAAAAATTCTCTATGTCTAACTTCTAAATGTTTAATTATTATTTAGGGATTAAACATGTGGGATTTTTCAAAATGGTGAAAACTTATGGTAACTGCATACATCATAGAATTGGCAGTAACGTTAATATGAATATGGAGGATGTGAAAAATCCAACTAAGCTGGATAATTTATGTGTTATGATTGATGTGGTTACGGCACATCAAGATGAAAATATGAAGGAACAATTTCAAGATATGCTTGATAGACAAGAGGGAAAGATTAAAAATGAAGTAAAGAAGATGTTTGAAGGAAGTTCCAACCAATAGAAGTTTGAAGCAAGTGTGAAGGGTATGGTGATTTGTATCATAGCAGGTCATGGGAAGAATACCCAATAACTAATTCCTATGAAGAGAAGAGGGAGGTAACAAACCGGGTTTTCTCTTATAAGGATTATATCATATGTCAACCCCCTATTTTTGAATCAACACTTGATCCCATTGTGGTGCATAATTGGAGCACTAAAATAGAAATTGCTTTTTATGCGCGTTAATGTAAAGTAAAGTAAAAGGTAAACTTTGCAATAACAAACTCGAAGCCTTGAGATAGTGGCTAGAACTTAAGCAAGACTTAACCCCATGGGAAATGAATCACTTGGATTCAGAAGGATTTCTTGAAAGGTTTAAGGAGCACGCGTGTAGTATTAAAGAAGGAACATGTTTGTAATATTGAAGAAATTCAACAATTTAGAGAAAGATTTCCTTGAACTTATGAAAAGAAATATCTCAGAGAATGAGTAGAGTAATAATTTTCATAATCTCTTAGTTTGGTAAGAAGTTTGGCACCGGACGAGGCCATGAAGATAAGTCAATTTGTTGGTGGATTGCCATGGAGCTAGAAGTTCAAACTTTGGAGACCAAACTAAACTTGATCAAGCGATAAGGAAAGAAAGGAGACTTGATAAGACACTTGAAGAGAGGGACAAAGAAAGACATGTTAACCAATGAGGAAAATGCAAAAACGGAAGTGGAGTGAAAAGGAAGGGAAATTATGATGGCAATAAGTGAAAGTTTAGAGAAAAGAGTAGGAGTTAGCATGGGGCAACCTAAACTAAATTAGATGTGACTTGCTTTAAATGCGGCGAGAAGGGGTATTTTGTTCATAGTTGTATGAATGACCCAAGAAAATGTTATTAATGTTGTGAAGAATAGTCACATTTCATAGGTGTTTCGATGAGATGTAAGCGTGGTGTTGTTGGAAGAATTGATTGAACCCATTTTAGTGAAAACAAGGATTTAAGAACAGTAGTTTGAAAGAAACCTGAGTGAATTTAAAGTTTAAAATGTTAGCACTTTTAGATGGTAAAATAAATATATAAATAAATAAAACTAAAAAATTAAGTTACTTTGAAAATCATGTTGATCGAATAGCCACCGATCCATGCTAACCTCTCACGAGTCATGCTGGAGAACTCATATTAATGTATGATACAATGATACCGACCAAATATTTGGCATATAATAGAAAACAAATCGAAAAGGGTTAAAAAGACAAAAACAAAAAGTGAAAGGTGCAGATTGCAATTATCCTAATTTTATAAACTGTAATTTTTTATTCGAAATTTCAAATTCCTTCTGACAAAACCGACTGGAATATTTTTTGAATAAACTGTGAGCTTGGAATTCACTTTTCATTCAAAATTCAAATTGTTTTCCCATAGCTCCTGCAAACGAAGAAGAGAAATCTCTCATTGATTCTTATAAGATTTTTTGCATTTCTGTTAAATTAGGGTTGTGTTAAGAACAAACCCTAAAAAGCTAGAAGTTTAGAAGTAAACGAGATGAAGAGAGTGTTCGGAGTTAAGAAAGACAAAGAACCTCCTCCTTCCCTTAACGAAGCTTCGGATCGGGTATTGTTTCTCTCTATCCATGTATTGTTTTTGCTGGATATGTTTAGTTTGGTTTCTATTGTTGTATTACATCATTTTCATCTGTTTTTGCTTTTTTGTCCGCATCGCAATTTTGTTTAAATGGTGGATTAATACCTCATTTTGGATGTCAATCTGTTACAGAAAGAGGCTTGAGAGTTTTACTTTTTAGAACCTATTAAATATGATGTTCATCGTATTCTAGTTGGGCTATTGAGGCTATGCATATCTGTTTCTTAAGCCAAAAGATTCTAGGCTCTCATGAACAGCCAGCCTTCGGTATTAAGTAGACATTATTTGGCTACTGTTACGATCTCACATCCGTCGGAAGTAAATTCTATTGGTGACTTATAAGTCCAAGTGTTCCCTTTTTCTACAAGCTAGCTTTTGAGAGAGAGAGAGTTCTACACTTGGGCTTGTGGCTTGATACAGGCCTAGTATGGGATGAGTTCGTATCAATTGTTACGATCCCACATCAGTCGGAAGTAAATTCTATTGGTGGCTTATAAGTCAAGGTGTTCCTACAAGCTGGCTTTTGGTAGTGAGTTCTACATTTGAGCTTATGGCTTGATACGGGCCTAGTACGGGGTGTGTTCGTATCAGCTACTGTGTAAACTTGCGCTCTGAAAATGTAGCTCTTAATCATATTTTTTCAAAATACTTAAGTCTTTAGATCTGTTTTATTTGTTATTTAGATCAATAAACGAGGTGAGTCGGTGGATGAGAAAATCAAGCGACTTGATGGAGAACTTTCTCGATATAAAGAGCAGATCAAAAGAACTCGGCCCGGTCCGGCTCAAGAAGCAGTGAAAGCTCGCGCAATGAGAGTTCTCAAGCAGAAACGAATGTAGGTGACTTCGTAATATGTCACCTAAAAATTGTGTTTATAATTTATACGGTTAGGCTGGCATAAATCTATAAATTATAATCGTTCCTTATTGTTTGTCAGGTACGAAGGACAACGTGACATGCTATACAACCAAACCTTTAATCTCGACCAAGTCGCTTTTGCTTCTGAGGGTATCAAAGATGCTCAACAAACAGTACGTTCCACAATTTTTTTCAATTAATCACGCAGTTGGGGTTCCGTTCACATTAAACTACTTTTGTTGGTAGCGCCCTGTTGGAAAGCATGCGGGGTGGAGCTTTTTCTGTCCTCTGCTTGGAAGTTGCTGTCTACCTCCATGAGGTAGTGGATTTTAGGGACGAATACGTGTGTAAACCATGACTTAAAAAGACGAGTCAAATATCCGTGTTTCTTTAAACTGCAGTTAAAGCTGTTGTTAACGGTAGTTTTCGTATGTTTCACAGATGTCGGCTTTGAAATCAGCAAACAAAGAGTTGAAAGGAATGATGAAGACCATAAAGATTCAGGACGTTGATGTTAGTAATAGTAATAGTATACTAATTTGATTATATTATTTCTATTGTATATAAATTGCAAGTGTTTGGTCTTTTCATGTGAAGAATTTGCAAGATGACATGATGGAGTTGATGGATGTTAGTAATGAAATACAAGAGTCTCTTGGTAGAACCTATAATGTGCCTGATGACATTGATGAAGAAGATCTCATGGGCGGTAAGTCTAAAATTTACCCGTCATATTCTTACTACATAATATCACTTTTCTTTTTTTCTTTAAATTGTACGTGACTTTAACTTTAAAATTCAGAACTTGATGCTTTAGAGGCAGACATGGGGATGGAAACCGCAAGTGAAGGCGTACCTTCATATCTTCAACCCGACAATGAACCCGATTTCAATGAAGAACTCAACTTGCCTTCGGCTCCAAGTGGCCATGCAGTACCTGCCCACAGAGTTAAGGTTAGTTTCAGAAGACCTTTTTTTTCATAAGCTTTAAATACAGATGAAGGGTATTTTTGTCATTTTGTCTAATGCTTTACAGGGTGAGGACGAGTTTGGTTTGCCTCCAGTCCCACGTGCATCTTTACGTGGTTAGGGAGATTGCAATTCATTATCATTCATCCAACTCAAACATTATAGATGATATCGTGCAAAAACGATTTAATCATTGTCGCCTTAGTTTAGTCTTTCACACTTTTAATATAAATGTTGGTTTGATTCTTTGGCATCATGGAAGTGAAAAAATTATGATATGGGTACTCCTGTAGGCTGTAGTATCGGTTGAAAAAGATTGGGTCGGGTTAGCTTAAGGTATCAAATATCTTTTCTAATAATGTAAGACTAAAATAATATGTAGAACATAATTAATTTCGATCCACAATTGTAATAATATTAAGGGAAAAGTATATGTGAAACACATGTTTTCTACGTCTTCAAGAGTAGGTAGATTTGACCTTACATAATACATATGTTCTTTGGAAAAAAAAAAAAAAAAAAAAAAAAAAACTAGTTAAATGTAGAATGAGACCAATTCCCAGCAAAATGAATCTCGCAAGACCTTGAAGCCCTTGGAAACTTCAACAACTCTGCACATAACAACATTTCCTTTTTGGGACGCAAGCTTTCAGAAGTGATTATTGTTAATGTCTTCAAAACCTCCGAATTCCCCAACATGTATTCTAGGAATTGTAAATCCCACTTCTGCCCTTTGCATTTTCTAAATTTCATGGTTTTAAGTTTCGAAAGCATACAAGTGGGAACTAACTGCGGCTCAACCCACAAAGATTCTTCAGGCTTATGTTTCATCACAAGACACAAGAACGGAGTGTTACGTGTGGAAAAAAGAAAATTGGAAGCATAGAATAAAACATGCCAAAGGTTAAATTACCTCATCAATACTTAAATGCTCCAACTCAGATGAGTTTTCAAGAACATTAAACATTGATAACCATTCACAACATGACCCTTTCAACTCCAAGTGCTTCAAATTGGGAAATTTTGGCATTGGTGAATTCAATAATACCTTCAACAAAACACGTAGTGTTGAATAAATGAAAACAAGAACCATGCAAATCTTTACACGTTTTGAAGTTCTCAAAAGGAAACTTACATCAACTCTTGATGTGGAACATGAAAGTGAACATAAGATATTACCAACAAAGAGGTATTCAAGATTAGGGACATTCAAAACAACTCTGTTGATAACCGATACACATTTTAGTGTTCTTAGTTCCAATCGCTTCAAAGTAGGAATATTGAAATTGTATTCTTCTTTATCGTTGTGCCATGTTACTTCTAGAGATAAACTTTCAAGTATTGGGCAGCCATTGATAAGTTTAAATGCATTCATAGAAGGTTTGGTCATAACACTAATTTCAAGGGTTTTCAAACAAGGAAGTAGGACTTGAGATGGAAAGTTCAAAACATCCGAATCATAACAACTCACAATCAATCTTAATTTTGTGAGTGTCTTGCAAGTGAACAAACTGAGAGGCAACTCAAGAAGCTTGACTTGTATGTCAACCTCACGAACATTTAACCGAATTGCTTCGTTAATCCACTTTGACACACTCGAATTTCGAACCCAAATGTTAGAAAAGTGTATGCGAAATAGTTCAATGTGGGATGTTTTTCCCTCCAATACCGTATCCACAAATTTTGTTAAGGAATCTCTATCAAAGACAAGTGGATAATCATTAAAGTCAAGCTTCTTGAGCAACGTCCACGTGTACCTCCATCTTTTTGATAAAATGCAAGTTTGCACTGCCAATCTTATAGGTATTAGAGAAAGTATATGTGAAGTAATCTCTTCAGGCAAGCACGTAAGTCTATCTGCATTTTCACTTATGGAACTCATTTTCTTCGGACCTCTTTGCTTCCTAATAATTTAAACACACAAACTTCAGAATTTCACAAGACCTATACTTTTCAAACTTCTTAGGATCCAAAGATTTGTTATAAAGTACTACAGCATCTTTTTCACTTAAGAATATCCTAGGGTTCTTATGAGGTTAGTTAATAATAAAAGTGTAACATTGCAGCTGTTTAAAAAGCAAACGGGGCATTCGAAAAACGTACTCCGATTCAACTGTAAACTAGGGTTTGATGATGCATACCTGATTGATGGATGATTTTCACCTGCAAAGAAAAGGAATCGAAATTTAGGATTTGAAAGTATATCTGGAAATAAATATATAAGGAATTGGGATCGCTTACGTGAAATTGGATGTTAGCTTATGAAGGAATCCAATTGATTGTGGTGGAAGTTCCAAAGCTCAAATAGCCCTGATTCAGAAACCGACAGAAAGAAGCAAACAGAGGTTAATTGGCACCCCAGATCGAAGCTCGGACAGAGCCATTTGGACAGGGTAATTTTTTTGTTTCTATTGTTTGTAAAGTTGCAGTGAAAACAGAGATATGCAGCCATGCAGGTGCGAATTGAGTGAAGTGGGCTGTAGATTTTTGTTCCTCGCCGGTGTTCACCTCCATCTCCAGTAAGCCCACCCCTCCCCACTGTCCTTTCTCCCATTTCCGTTTTTAAAACTTATGTTACGGTCCACAAATCTTGAGCCAAATTTGGTAAATACTTGGGCTGAATTAGAGGCGTGTGTAAAGTTGCTGAGAAGAGCGATGGAGATGTGAATTGAGTAAGAGAATTGCCTTCCCATAAAAAAAATAAATTTTGTTTTGACCTTTTTCTTGTTGACAAAAGACTCCACATAAAAAGTAAAAAAATATTAGCTAATTAACAAATTCCTCTCTCTATCTCCTTGTCGTGCTCCAGCCACATAAATTCTACCTCAACAAGTCAACATCCTAGGGATACTTCTGGTCTGGTATATTGGAAATTTCTTGGCAACTCGTATCATCTCTCTCTACATATAGTTTATTGCATTGAGAGGCTCAATCCACATACATGATACATTCTATCTCAACAAATCAACTCATAAATGGCATCTTCATCATCATCTTCTTCCGCTCCAGCCTTTTCCTCTCAATCATGGAGTCATGACGTTTTCCTTAGTTTTAGAGGGGAAGATACCCGCAAGAATTTTGTAGACCATCTCTACTCGGCTCTTGTACGACAAGGAGTCGACACTTACAAGGATGACGAAACACTTCGTCGGGGTGAATCAATTCGTCCATCCCTTATGAAGGCGATCCAGGAATCACAAATAGCGGTCATCGTATTCTCCGAAAACTATGCAGATTTGTCCTGGTGCTTGGATGAACTTGCACATATTATGAAATGCAAGGATAAGAGAGGGCAGATTGTTATGCCCATATTCTTTGATGTTGATCCGTCTGAAGTGCGAAAACAAACACGGAGAAGCATTTGCGAAACATGAGTTGGAGAACAAGAACAAGGTTGAATCTTGGAGAAAAGCACTTGTGGATGCAAGTAACCTTTCTGGATGGGAACCCAAAAACATTGCCAACAGGTATTTTTTTTTTTTTTTTTTTTTTTTTTTTTTGCACTTTTTATGCTTAAGATATGTGTGCTTCACAGGAAATCTATGCTTGTACCTTCTAAGTTTTTATAAGAATGTCTTAGTTGGTCTTGGTGATCTTGATAAACAGAGGCTTTGACTAGATCAACTTGCCAGTTTGGTAAGTTCAAAATAATTCAAGTCCTTTGATTATGGGTCAGCTTAAATTAAGTAAAGCGAACTTCATTGAGTTCTATTTTTAATTCTATAGTTAACGCCTTGCTTCAAGCTATAACAACAAATCCATCTTGTTTTACTTTTTTTTTCTACTTGAAACTATTTGATGTTTCCCAAGAATATCGTTACAAACTACTTGTGTACAAGTTATATTATGAATCTGAAATATAAAGAGTCATCAGGGCTCCTTTTTTTCTTAGAGCATACGTGCGTTACCATTTTTGTCAATGTGAGCATGTGTTGATTATGCTTGTGTATCCAATGTGTAGGCATGAATCAAAGGTTATTAGAGAAATTGTTGACAAAATTTCATCGAGGTTGCAGCTAGTAACTACAAGTGCAAACGAGAAGCTGATAGGAATAGCGGCTCGCGTACAACGTCTAAAATCGGAGTTACAAATTGGGTTGGGTGGTGTGCGCATGATTGGAATATGGGGTGTTGGGGGTAGTGGTAAGACTACTCTTGCATCTTCTATATACGATGAAATCTATAGAAAGTTTGATGGTTGTTGCTTTGTTGCAAATATTTGAGAGGAATCAAGCAGGCATGGTTTGGAAAACTTGCAAGAAAAAGTTCTTTCAAAATTGGAAGCAAACAACACTGGAGGAGGAAGATGTTTGATAAATACAAGGCTTCACAATAGAAAGGTCTTAATTATTCTTGATGATGTCAAGCGTTAGTTGGATCACCTGATTGGTTCGGAGAAGGAAGTCGAATAATAATCACAACTAGAGATGAACATTTATTAAATGCTCACAAAGTTGTGATACACAATATTAGTTTGTTACACAATGATGAGGCCATAGAGCTCTTTCGCAAACAAGCCTTCCAAGGTTACATACCTTCGGAAGATTATGAGCAACTTTCAAAAGAGGTGGTCTCTTATGCTGGTGGGCTTCCGTTAGCACTTAAAGTTCTCGGTTCTTCTTTTTGTGACAAAAACATCGACTAGTGGAGGAGTGCGTTAGCTAGACTGAAAGAGATCCCAAATAATAAGATTCTGGAAAAGCTAAAAATTAGCTTTGATGGACTTACAAAGATTCATAAAGACTTTTTCCTTGATATTGCATGTTTTTTTAGGTGGGAGAAGAAAGATATAGCAATGGAGAGACTTGATGCTTGTGGTTTTCATTCAGTAGTAGGAGTAGAGGAGTTGAGACAAAAGGCTTTGATAACTATTTCTGATGGAAAGTTTGATATGCATGATCTGGTGCAAGAAATGGGGCACCACATTGTTAGAGGGGAACACCCTAAGAATCCCGAAAAACATAGTAGAATTTGGAAGATGGAAGATGTTCTAACAATATGTGCTATGGATGCAACAATGGTAACAGTTAAGCTAGCTTTGCATGTCAATATATAAACAAACACTTTTAACTCAACATTGAAACCATTTTGCTCCTCTATCACAGGAACTTGACAAGATTGAAGCAATACAAGTTAATCTCTATGGTTTCCAAATATTTGAAGAACCTCCTCCTCCTCCGATTATTGCAAACATGAGGAACCTTCGGTATATTCAATGGAAAGGTGATCCTGCAAATCCGTTGCTTAATAACTTTCCACCAAGGGGGCTTTGTTGTCTAATATTAGGCAGAACCATCCAATACCAACTTTGGAATGGTTGTAAGGTAATTCTTATTGTTTATCTAATTTACAAATGAAAAAAGTGGATGATGAATTATAGACTTGACTAATCTATTGAGTAAATTTTAAGTAGTTAAATGGATAGGAGCACACAGTTATGTCACCTTAGTGGAGTCATTAGGCAACTTCAGTTGTATTTCTTTCATAACTAGCTATAGTAAGGAAAACGTGAACAAAACATTGATATATCATGGACTTTGGTTTTAAAAGTATATATAAATTTGTTTTTATTAAGTGAGTTTTAGATATATTAGTTGAGATCACTAACCACAAATGCATTACGTATTAAACAATGAAACACGCAAATGATTTCCATTCTGATTTTCGTTAAAGTCTTATTATCTATATTTTTGACTTGTTTGCACTTATATACAACAGTATCTGCCAAATTTGAAGGTAATGGAACTTTGGCGTTTAGATAATCTAATCATGACACCAAATTTTAATGGGATTCCATATCTTGAAAGATTCAAGGTTTCTGAATGTCCGAAATTAGAAGAGCTTCATTCATCGTTTGGTGGCTTGGACAGGCTTGTTTGCTTATCTATAGAAGATTGTTTAAGCATTAAGAACTTTCCATCCATTACCCGACTAAAGAAACTCGAGACCCTTTCTTTCGGATGGTGCCCTAAACTAATTGAGCTCTCAGACATCCAACAAAAGATGGACAATTTGGGAGATGAAGACATCAACTCTGTTATTCGGGTTTATCCAACTTGAACCATATATCATTATGTTTTTCTCACAAATACTTAAAAAAGTTAGATCTTAGGGGCTGCAATTTGGGAGATGAAGACATGAGCTCTGTTGTTTGGGACTTACCCGCCTTGCAAGAACTCAATCTTAGAGCAAATAAGCTTTCAAAATTAGATTTTAGTCTCATACGAACTCCTAAACTCAAAGCACTCAACGTGACAGGTTGCAGAGGCCTTGTAGAATTGTCAGGGCTCCCATCAAGCATAGCGGTTCTTAAAGCGGTCTATTGTACCTCACTTGAAAAGTTTGGAGATATTTCAAACTGTAAATGGCTGTGGAATGTCTCGCTTCACCGGGCACCCAAAGTATGTCCACTTGATGGTTACAAATTACTAAACTCCATGCTCAAGGTTTAGCCATCTCTACATACCTTTGGAATTTCAATCTTTGTTATATAAACCAAAACATATATAAGAATCATAATTGAACGTGTTTTGTTTACATGGCTGTAGGGAAATGCTCTTGAAGATCACGTTATCAGTGTCAGTCTTGAACATGAGATTCCAAAGGGGATTGTAGGTAGGCTCTTTACGGGGGACACATTTGCACTGCGTCTTCTTCCATGTAATTCGTACACTGACTTTTACGGGTTCTTAATACACGTTGTTACCGATGCCCGATTTCCGGAGATTGAAATAACCATCAAGCAGGAACCAGATGAAGATCCTTCATTTGAGCTTTGGCAAGAGTCTGATGAAGAACTGGACCCTGAATATGATGGAAGAAGGACATATGTGGCATATGTTTCCTTTAATTCACTGAGGCAGATCGCATGCTTGAATTCAACATGTATTAAGAACCCGTAAAGATGATGCGGTTCAAACAACAAAAGTCGCAACAGATTATTCACAATTTTATGAGGAAGTTAACTCTACACCGACATTTAGGGTCGAATCTGATTTAAAATCTTTTATCAAGATTTTGTGGTGCCCTCAGTAGGACAACATATAACAAACCCATACCCCATATATGTCTGGACTATTTGCCAATTTGTAGTTCATGCTCCCAATGTTTTCTTTAATTAGCATTATTATTGTTAAATTATCAGTGTTAAGAATTACTTTCCTGAACTTGGTAAATACATAAGGGATCCCTTGAGTATGAATGTCTAAATGGTTTGTTTATATGTTTGCATATTTTCTAATTTGACCGTCTTGGGATCTTTCTTGCTTTCCCTCCTACTTTTCTATTTTTCTCTGTTTCAAGGATTGTTTTGCTAATTTTGTTTTCGTTTTCAAGCATAGTAGTTTCTTTTTGTATTTTAAAAAAAATAACATAATACGTAGAACATATGAATATATGGATATTTCAGCATAATTTGGTGTAATGGGTTGAAAAGCTATTTTGAATATGTAATTTTGCAATTTTTATCACATAAGATTACTCGACTTGGTTTTTTCCAATAACCTTAAAGATTATAACTCGAAAATATTTGTTGGGGTTACCACATCATATAACTTTTAGTTTTCAATCTACCACATGAAATCTAATATGAAACTCCTATTTTTGCATTGATACTTTCAGGGTACCTTTCACCTCCTTCAATTGTTACAATTTTGTTTAAAATCTCCCAATTAATAGTATTAAAAATGTACCAATTATAGCCGGGACACTAAACTAAATGAAAATTGGTTTGCATATGCATCATATTGCTATAACTAGGTAGATTGTTCAAATTAAAATTTTGTAATTGGAAGAAATGAAAATATGACGCTATAATAAACAAATCGATGGAAGTATGTTGTTATTTCTTGCATTTAACCCTTTATGTACTCATTTTAAACCACTTCTAACCTCCACTCGATTCTAGAAATATAATATTGGTGTAAAAATTGAAAGTAAGGTTAAATAAACAAAATATTCAATGTCATCCAAATACAAAGCATTCACAACATTGCACTTTCGTTTTTTATTAGGACATTATACTTCAAAAATCTTACTTTATAGCAATGTTATCCAAATACAAATCAACTATAGCATTGTGCTTTCAATTTTTTTTCTTAATCGGACATTATACTTTTAAAAAATCTATCCAATTACATCCGTGAAAATTGCTTTATATTCGGAATAACATTGTTATAATTTGGTAGATTTTTCAAATTACAATGATGTAATATGAATAAATGAAAGTAGGATGCTATCATAAACAAATTAATGAAAGTACATTGCTATTTCTTGCAGTTATCCCTTTAAATGATTTATAGAAGTATTAATTTAGACCACGCTTAATGATCTCTCAGTTCTACAAATAGAAACCTTTATAAAAATCAAAAGTAACGTTAAAATAAAATAGAAATATAGAAACATGCTCCACGTACTTTGCAAGGGCCACATGACCACTAAAGACGCTAGAATTATATGATGAACCTCTTCAACTTGTGTTGTATGGCCTATAAGAAGAAGCTATTAAAAATGAATATTATATAATTTTTTAATCTAATATAAGGGAAAAACTTAACCAATGGATCTTGAAAAATCAATTCTTTGGCGATAGCATGTTAGCCAAGGTTCTTTTTAGGCGCCAATCTGTAATTTAAAGTAAAAGGCAAACCATAACCCGATTGATTCATTTATTTGTGCATTAAAGAATCCTATTTTTGTTAATTTCTTTACAACGTTGTACTTTGAATTTTTGTTGCTAAAAAACCAAATGGCGATAGCATCTTCTAGGCCTTTATAACATCCTACATTTATTTCTTTCTATTACACCATTGTTCTATTATCTTTTTACTTATTAAGAGTCGACTTTATGATTCTAACTAGTTACAACACTGCTAAAAGGAAAATATGCACAAATACATGGAAGTAGTACATGAGTTTATACAAGGGAAAATGTTTATTGTACCGTAGCACATGTTTGAGATTGATTGTTCAATTTAATAAGCACTTTTTGCTAAAAAAATTATTAGCTTATGTAATGATAAAAGGTTTTTAAAAAATTGTTTGAATTAACTTATGTGATGACAAAAAACTATGAGTTGACAATCCCATTTAAAAAAGTTTTTGAATGAACTTATATATGGACTATAGTCTTTCTAAGATAATAAGCTATTATAAGGTGTGTTCAAAAAGTCAAGAGAATCTAAATATGAAAAGACTATAACACCACCATTAAAACTTAACTTTTTAAAAGGATTAAGTGCAAAATATTATATGTAAAAATACTAAATAGTTGTAGATATGCAAACATGCGTTTTTTTGTTATTTTACATATATAAGCATATCCAAACACTTTAAAAAAATACTTATCAACTTATAGATTTGCCACACAGATAAGTTAATCCAAACAATTTTTAAAGAAAATTATTTAAGTCACCACATCAACTTCTAATTTAATGACTAGGCGTCCACATCAACAAAGAAACCGGGTAAATAATGAATTACCGAAAGAAAGGGTCATTTTTTTCATAAGCTGACCCAAATTAGTATTAATATTACTGATTACATTATTTTTCATAAAATGACCCTATTGGATAACTGAGTTACCGAAAGAAAAAGGGTTGAAGTAGATATGTTAGCCGATATCCTATCATTTTGTGTAAAAAAATTTAACATTAAGATGTTTTTATAAACTGATCCAAAATAATAAGACTTCACTGAAGATTTAGTTTTTTTCTTATTATTTATCAAATATTTATATAATTACATTATTTGAAAATACAAATAAGAATAACAGAGTCAAAATAGCAATGAATGGTCAAGCCATCGGTAATCCTTCGATGTTTATTGATGGAATACCAACAAAATATATAAGTAAAGTGTTAGGTGAAGTTTGGTGAAGATTTTCCTTTTTTTTCAAAGATTAGGTGAACACATTTTCAAATATTAGGTGAGAATTTATTATATTTTATACACTCAAATGTGTATATATAGGGGCCTTCAATTGAGGAAAATATACACAGCATCACACAAACACAAACACACAACAAACACAAATAGATAGATAGATATATCAATAGCCTTTTGTGCAGAGTCCAGTTTGGCAGCCAAAAGTGCGAGTGATATTTTCTTGTGAGTGGTCAGACTACAAGTGCAGTTTAGCATTGTATGATTGTAGTGTTTTCTTTGTGTTAATAAAACTCTCTCTCTCGTTCGCCCGTGGACGTAGGTCGTGATCCCGTGACCGAACCACGTTAAATATTGTGTTCCGATTTTACATTTTCGTTTACCGTTTATTTCGGTAATTTTATTCCACTCGTGTCACCGAAATCAAATATCTATTTGTTTGAAGTGCTTAACTCGTTTTGTTATATCCCAACATAAAGAATTTATTTTCATTTAGTTTTGCACCGGTATTCCGTCGGAAATTACCGACGGCCAAAAATCCGTCTCTATATTGTCGCAGAATTAGGGCTTCCATTTTTGTCCATGTTCTCAGTGGCGGATCTACTTTGTGTATGGGGGTGCCCATGCACCGGCTCAACTTTCGCGGGGCTTTGTAAATTTTTTTTTCTAGTAGGTTGCACCCTCTCGGAAAAAAAAAATTTTTTGCACCCCCTAATGGTAATTTCTCGATCCGCCGCTGCATGTTCTGTCGGTAATTACCGACGACTTTTTTCCATTAAATAACTTTCGGAAATAGTAGGGGTGGAGTAGTGACCAACGATGATGAGACGATAGGTTCGTTAACTCTGATACCATAATATGGTTTGAGAGTAGTTACTCTCCCGTTCTCATTGATGATTGGTGTAATTATACATAAGATCCTTGCCGACTTACCAAGGTATAACGAGTTAACGACTACAACATAGTTAACTGTTTACAAAATAATGTATATCTAATATTGTAAATTATATATAAATTATGTATATATAATATGTCAATCTAATACTAATACTAATTTCATAAAATGATGTAATCAGTAATATGCGTTCTTCTACTTAAATACAATTATATATAATATAAAAGTACAATAGCGTGTCTTCTTGTGTGTTGTCATTGATCTTAGACGGCAACCTCGCTTTCGAAGTTGTAAGCTAAAATGACATATTTTGTTTCATAGCAATAACTACGCCAAGTGTTAACTTATATGGTCTGTTGCTAAAATATGTTAGCTTTTACAAGTATCCATCTATTAAACACAAAATAAATATGACCATGCTTGCCATTTGATAAAGTACATGGTAATATAGCATGTCTCTCTCTCACTCAGAACTCCATTGCATTAAAAACCCAATAGATTTTACATTCTGTGACCCTCTAGAAGGAAAATATCATCAAAAACACGATGGAAATGAAAATACTTCTTCTTTTTCATCACCTCTTTGGTCGAAAAACATTCATACTAATTACACTTGTCCATCATCTCCCACGACAACGTCCATGGTGGAGGGAAGAAAAGAGCTTATGGAAATGATCAACACCTTGCCAGAATCGTGTTATGAGTTGTCGCTTGAAGACATAGTGGTGAAGAATCCAAATAACTCAGAATCGATGATGGAAGATAAGGTTAATATGAAGATCGAGTTGGAGGGAAGGAATAAATGTACCAAAAAAAGTCGAATTTCAAGGAGTGTGAGCCTTGATACTGGAGTTTTCCTTCTGAAGACTTTCGTCCCTAGTTCCTTTTGCTCAAAGAAACATAAGGTTTCTCAAAGTACATTAGTAAGTGATTTGAAAAAACCTCCTGTTGATGTGTCAAGATGGACGACCTCGCTTTTTGTTGATAACAATAATAACGTCGGTAGTGGAGCATGTAACAACGGTAATTGCGGTGCTACACCCAGCAAAACCAGGTAAGTATATATTAACCTTTCCTTAATGGGCCTGTAACAAACATCAACATTATTATTCAGCTTATTGTTTAAAGAATTTGATTATAACCAAAAACAGGGAAGTACCATTTCCCAAAACAAAACCCAAGCAAATTACTATGACTAGCTATAGCTACGAGTCTATCCAAGATTTTGTTCAGCCTTTTGCTTTATATTTCAAGATTTCATTCTCTTAAAATCAAGAGATATGGGGCTGTAAATGAACTGAACGAATACTTATGGGGATTGTTCATGTTTGTTCGTTTAAATTAGCCGAACAAACGAACGAACACGAACGGATAAACGAACGAGTTTTTTGTTCATGTCCGTTCGTTTAACAAATTATTTTGTTCATGTTCGTTCGTTTATGTTCGTGAACAAACTAAAAAAACAAACATAAACGAACAAAGATAAATAAACACAATTGAACATATATAAACATAAACGAACACATAATATTGTAATGTAATTAAATACAAATGAACATATATGAACACAAAAGGAACTTAAATGAACAAACATAAACGAACATCATAAACGAACGTTCACGAACATAATTGGACGAACGAGACCATTGTTCATGTTCGTTCGTTTAACTAAATGAACGAGGATTTGTGTTCATGTTTGTTCATTTATTAAATAAACGAACATAAAGGAACTTTCTGCCGAATAGTTCACGAACAGTTCGCTGAACGTTCGGTTCTTTTACAGCCCTAGATATGGCCTTTCAGATGATTTTGTGTATGGGATTCAATATTCATGGCAAAATATCTTTCTAACATGGTTAAAGAGAACTTGAATTCTTTTACCTAACAAACATGCCTTCAGAAATAATTTAGTTTTTAATTATTTCTCTTTACCTCCAAAATTGATTTGAAAATATTCATAGTTTGTTTGGTCTACTAATTTTTTTATATTATATTATTAATAATTATTGTTTTCGTGTCCATGTAGGTACGGTGAAGGGATGTGGAAGCTTTATGGATGCTTGTTCACAAGTAAATCAACAAACCAAAAGGGGTGCATGTTTTTTAGATTCAATAGGAACAACTGCAAGTCATATGATTCATGTTTGACTAGATTTTAGAAAAAGTTGGAAGATATATAAAATATTGACCTTACGCATATTCTTCGGATGAAAAGATTTAATTTATATCGATACCCCATATATTCTTACTAACAAAAGTTCAAGTGACCGAAAGAAGTTAACATTCACCTTTATTAATTTGAGCCGAGTTGCAACCCGAGTTCAAGCTAGAGCCTATAAGATTGACTGAAAATTCACAAACGTAGAGCTTTCAGAAGTCAAATATAGTTTGCTGTATTTTTACTTTATATCATAGTCATAGATGCAAAGTGTTCTATATATATTTCCATTGAGTCAACAGTTGATGCAGCTAAGAATTTAATCTAATAAAACAGAGATTTAAATTTTCCATAACCCAAGGCCAGGTTTGATTCAGTCCAAACGTAATCCTGTGACGAAAACAAAGTTGTTTCAGTTATTCCCATTTGTCTTAGTAAAAATCAATAAATACCATATATAAAGTCATCTACAAAGCAGTTAGAAGTTCTTTGCTCAAACATAATCTTTTTAGTTACACATGTTTATTCTTACTAGAATTTCTGTAACAACCTAATTTCATTGATTTGTTTATTATAAGACCAGAGATTCATTTTACAACATATAATACATTAAAAGATTTACCTAATTATAGCAACGTTATCCACAACAAAACAACTTCACCGCTACATTTCTAAATTTGTCAAGTATATATAATCTTAAAAAAAAAACTAAAAGTAGAATTTTATACAACTGTGACGATTTTTTAAAATAAAATGCTAATCAAAGATATTATATTGTATTAGAAATATATGAAAATAGAATGTTATAGGGAAAATGATCCAAAATAACAACCAATAATACAAAACTCACCCGTTAAGTCATTAAAATTTTAATTGTACCTGATAAACAAACAAACTTTAAATTTTGGTTTTATAATACCATTCACTTATACTTTAACCGGTAATACCCGGTTTTTAACCCACATGTCATCTACATCGATCAGTAAAAAAAAAAAAAAGAACCCTCATTTTAATCCTTGAAAGGAAAAAATACGTGGACTTCAATAGAACATTCGTTGATTCACATGGTTTGCTTAACAGTCGCGATGCCTTAGTTCTTGAAGTGGTGCGATTGCCATCAAAAAGTTGATACCTTGAATGAAACGGATTTTCCCCTTTGAAGGAATTTAATTGCACTTCTGTAACAAACCGATTTGCCCCTGTCGTGAATCAACATAATAATATCTATAACCGCTTGAATGAAATCGAAAACTGAAGCTCTAATAGGTGGAATCAGCGGAATTTTAGAAACTCTTGAATGAAATCGAAAAATGAAATCAAAAATTTTAAACTAGACGTAAACTTACTGAAAAGTTTGATGAAACACATACCTTGAAATCGCACCCTTCAATAGCAAAACACTTGAAATCGCATCCTTGAATCAAACCCTTCAATCGAACATTTGAAATCGCACACATGAAATCGCACACTGAAAATCGAACACTTGAAATCGCACAATTGAAATCGAACACATGAAATCGAACGCTTCAATCGAACCCTTCAAGAGCTATGTTGAATCGCATCCTTCAATCGAATTCTTCTACAGCTACGACATCGCTTTTGGCGTGAAAGAGGGTAAAAAAATGGCGTGTCCTTTTTTTTACGTCAATGCCGTGTTGGTAAGAAACCGGGCATTACCGGTTAAAGGAGAAGGAAATGATATTTTAAATCTAAAATCAAAAGTTTGTTTGTTTACTAGGTGCAATTAAAATTTTAATGACTTAATGGATGAGTTTTGTGTTATTGGTTGGTATTTTGGATCATTTTCCCAATGTTATAAAACACAAATAAATAGAATTACATTGCTACTTTTTGCCTTTATCCCTTTTCGATAATACCGCGAAACTTCGGCTAAACATATTTGAATCTTGAATGGCATTTAGCAAGCACACGCTTTTTAAGTCAAATCTTGCGGGCATAATCATGAATTTAATTTTTTAATGCTTCGTGAAACTCATGGCCTTTTACTTCAATTATATATTTCGTTTACCCTGTTTTTCTTTAAAAAAGAGCTCCACACGAGATTTACACTCTGGTTCAGTGGTTCTACACAAGAGATTAACAATGGAAACCAATGGTATTCATAGTTTGCGCTTGGGGATGCTAATCATGGTAGCTTGCTTTGCTACACACAATGCCGATGAATCAGACATCAGTTGCCTAATATCTATCAAGGAATCGCTGGAAGACCCTTTGGGCATTTTGTCATCCTGGAATTTTTACGGCAAGGATGAAGGTTTCATCTGCGGATTTACTGGTGTCCAGTGTTGGCAACAGAAAACCATAGTTATTAGTATTAAGCTAGCAGGCATGAGACTCAGTGGACCACTTCCAATCGGCATAAAAAACTGCACCAGCATGACGACTCTAGATCTTTCCAGCAACGATCTCTCAGGACCCATTCCTTCTGATATTGGGGAAGGTTTAGGGTTCATCGTAGATCTCAATCTCTCCAACAACAGTCTCTCAGGTCCAATTCCGCCTAGCATTGTCAATTGGAGGTATATCAATTTTCTGAGGCTTGACAACAACAAGCTAACAGGACAGATCCCTCCGGATTTGGCTGGACTTGATCGCATCAAGGTATTCAATGTCACCAACAATAGATTATCAGGATCAGTTCCCATGTTTTTCAATAGTAATGTGTCTGCAGAAAGCTATGCAAACAATCTCGGACTTTGTGGAGGTCCGTTGAACGCCTGCAAGGATGATGACCTTTTTCTTCCGGGGTTTGCAGTTGGATTTTCACTTTTTACGATCTTAAGTATGTTGTTTATGTTCTGCTTTTTCCCCTAGGCTAACATAGCTGATTTTTTCCTTGGATGTAAAGTAACTATTAGGTTGCTCTATGAGTAAAAATATTAACCGTATATATGCAAAATCTTATTTTCGACTGAATAAATTAGTACAAAACGTTAAAATATTTTTTTTTGACTAAAATATCCTGCAAAATATAAATACAAATGAACCATTTCTGTAATTTTTACTCTTACACGAGAATCATTTCTATAATTTGTTTTAAATTGTTACACAATGGCTATTTCTACAACTTAATATTATATAGGGATCATTTCTGTAATTTTTAATACTTCACAGACAATTTTTGTAATTTTACTATTACATAGTGACCATTTCTATTATACATTTTGTCGATACATGTGTGCTATTATACAAAAATATTTTTTTATAGTTTTATTATTATACCATGGTAAGTTTTATAAATCTACAAATTAAATAAAACACTATAGCATGTCACATGAAATGACCTTAAGAATGATTGCATCAACGTGACAAATGTTAATGTATATAATTAGATCAACTAATACAAATTTGGTAGGTAAGGAACTGAAAAAGAATGAATAAGGAACAATGGCGATCTGAGTATACCTTGTGCAATTAGGCCATCCGGTGTGGGTTCTCATTAGCTCTCACTTTTTTCCTGGCACATTAGCGTCCAGTCAGCATCCCTCACTCCTCTTCTCACAATTGGAAATGGTCACCTCTCACTTTCCTCACATTTGGTACAACTGATTATGCTGAATGTACAAGCCATACTTCTCTTCATTCTTAAGCTCGCACGATGTCACAACGTTGCACGGGAAGAAAAGTAAGAGGTGCTCTCACTAGGGGGTGGTGTTCACCCAAGAGCTCGCACAGTGACATAGGCGTCGCACTCTCCCGAGCTCTTCCATACCGGAAGGCCTTAATGTATATATTTATTATAAAAGAAGCAAAAATATTAATATTATATTTGAAACTTTAAGGACTTTTTAAATTTTTTCTAATAATGATTATAAATTAATTAATAAATATAAAAAATAAAACTCTCTACAATAAACTTATAACTTTTAAAATTAGTTAACAATAATAATTAATATAATAAGTGGTTTTATAATGAATATATTAAGTGATATTAAAACTTAGGGTGTTCATCAAACCACATAAACCACTCGCACCTCATAACGCGGTTTAAATATTTATGGCACGGTATGCGGTTTGAAATTTTCTCAAACCACATTATACGGTGTGGTTTGTGGCTTTTAATTACAAAACCGCAGTTTAAACCACGATTTTGAGTTGGTAGATTCTGGTTTAAATCAAACATATTAGAACCCATATAATCTGGAGTATACGTAGAAACACTATATCTACGAGGATATTGAGTTAGGTGGATCTTGAGCTGATGGATTATGGTTTAAATAAACATGTCTTTTCCTGAAAAACTTATTCTCATGAGGATGGGCGCCTACAAGTACTTTTGTGATCAGCAGGTTCACATACCGAAGTTGTTGATGGTGTGATTATGTTTATCAAATTCTTTATTTAACTTAAGGTACCAGACATTGATGATGATTTGAATTGTGCATTAAGCATATTTAGCTCAACGCCACAATCTAAATCATCATCATGTAACAATGCCTATTTTGATCAATCAAGTTTATTTTTTCCAAAATTTGTCTACTAATCAAGTGATATGCGTGTAGCTTCTTTAACAAGTATATATTGTTCATGCACACATGGTAGCCCATAAATTTTACGTACTTGACATCCATAATTTTCAAAAACGAATCCAAAAGATATAGACCGTTGGTATTCATTGAAAACTATATCAAATGAATAACTTGAAACAAAACCACATAAGTGTCTAAAGTGTGGTATGTTGAACCGATGACAAACCATAGTTTTATTTTGTTGAAGACTCTCTTTATTAGCTACGTCTTGTGATTGAACAACGTCGTTAATACGCTTTAATGATTTTTGCGATAACTGCTTTTGACGTGTCAGTTTATTATTTTAACTTGGAAAGTTGACTTTCAACTCTGTTAGTGGTGTAATTGCCAAAGTTTAGAAACTTGTTATCCTATTGAAATTGCTAAATGGAAATTATATAACTTAAATCAGTATTAGTGATAAATAATGACTGATGTGGCAACATGTCATTCCACCATCTATAATCTATAAAATCCTATAAAAGAGGCCATCCAAATGAATATGGTTCAAGATAGGTCTCATTATTGCACCATATTCATTTGAAACATCCACAACCCTTCATCTTTCAATTAGTAAATGGAAACCATACAAGAGTTTTTTTTAACTTATGCCTTATAATTACAAAGTATTTAAACTAATATGAAGTAATTTATGAATATTAAATGAATTGTAGTTGAATAGTTTTTTGTTTACTATAAAAGAGGTGAATCATTTGACTAACATAAAAATACAAATCATATATAAAGTGAGAGAAAATATCTATAAAGAAGAATAGAAAAGTTTAAAGATTTTTATGTTTGTTTGAGTATTTTTTTGTTATATTTCGAGCCATGCTACGTTGTTAAAATTTTGAATTTGTAAGTTTGTTATATATTACTATAGTAACTTAATGGTTTTATGTTATGTCTTATAGATTAAAAACGATCATACAACATTATAGGCGAAGTAAACGTGAGAGTATGAAACAAATTTCACAATGAGATGATTTTTGTGTTGGTTTGAGTATTTTTTGCTATATTTTGAGCCATGTTATGTTGTTAAAGTTTTGAATTTGTAAGTTTGCTATATATTACTAGATTAACTTAATGGTTTTTTGTTATGTCTTATAGATTAAAATGATCATACAACATTATCGACGAATAAAACGTGAGAGTATGAAACAAATTTTACAATGAGATTATTCTGTTTCATCACGTTTTATGTTTATTTTGTAACTAGAAATCAAGCTTATATAATTAGTTGATGATTTGGATTTTTATTGAGATTTTTGGTATTGTAAGTTATCAATTTAATAGTATACTTCTGCTTATAATACAAGCTTCTAAATTTTATTATCATGTGTTTATGTTTGTGATTTCAAAATAAAATATTATTTATATACTTCAGTGTTTAATATTTTGAAAGAACTTGATACATAATTAGTTACCTAGATATTATTATATTTTTAGTATTTCTAGTTAAAACGATATTAGGACCATTATAAAAAAATGCATGAACATTTGAAGAAATTGTTGGAAAAATAAACATTTACATCAAAATAAATAATTATTTTTAATATACTAAATCTAAAATTTTAATTTAACTAACGTATTTAATTGTTTAAACTTTTCGACTTTCAACTATATAGTAAATAATAATTTATAATAATTAACCTATATTATTGAATTAAGTAATGTAATTAGTTGATTGAAATTTTTTTGACTTTCGACTATAAAATTTTGAATTATTATATATTTACATGAACTTTTCAATTACTTCATAATCATGGTGAGATTATTGATTATTAAGTAATGAGTAGTTGAATAAGTTTTTATAAAAAGGTAAGTTAATCAATTAAGTAGCTAATAAAAGTTAAAACTCATAATTAACTTTTAAAATTTCTATCTAAAACTGTAGATAAATTATCTATCATTTACCATATTCATTTGAATTTTTAATTTTTTTAATTATTAAAAACAATATTAGCATTTTCAGTTACTTCTACTTATTATCCCAACAAATAATTATCTTCAACAATATATTTGAATTTATTCGATCTCTATATGATTGTCAGTATTTAAACCTAAAGATATTAAATATAATAAAACTCATTTAATTTGTACAATTTTTATATTTAACTCATTGATCAAAATTTATTTGATGATGATAATGTAAAATCTAATAATAATGATAAAATATATCTATGTTATCTTTCGCTTAACATAGTATTCACGATAAAAAAAGTTATTATCCATATAATTCTAGCAAATAAGAAATGTATTAAGGTTGAAAGCAAAAGCTAGGAAAACTTTAGGTTATATTTCAAAGGTATATATATTTCAAAGGTATATATAAATTCAAAGGACTAAACATGAACGTTTCATGTTTTATGCTGAAAACTCTTGTTGTATAAGAAAGAATCATAATTATGTTTTGTTGGACAACAGAAGCACCAACAAACATGACCAAGTACTTCAATAAACAATATTTGACTATAAGACTAGTGAGAAATACAAAAATTGAAACTGATAAACACAATGATATAACGTGGTTTACTCGACAATGACTCAAGCTACATCTACTGTGAGAATCGAGAGAAATCTACATTGATAATCTTCAGTGTTTTACAAGAGAAAACCTATTGACTACACTACACCAAGTTTACAACTAGAACATTAGATATTTTTGACATATTGCATAGTGTAGAGATCGAGATGTATAAATAGCGAAATATGGAAAGCTGAACATGCAAGGTCTTAGGCTGGAAAGAGGAAATGACAAACTAGCCCTAAACCTAGTCACTTTACAGGCTATGAAGTGACTGTTCCATGTTCCCAAGATACTTCTGACTGCGGAAGTGACAACACCAATGCAGGGTTTGACCAAGTATTTAACATGGATAGAGGACACCCAATTGGTCTTCGCCTCTTCGGTCAAGTGCATCCCTTCGAGCGAGATTGTGACTGTCCGACTACGTGTCTACACTTCTGTCGGACTGCACTTCGTACAAGGGTCAACTCTTCCTTGTGAGAAAACTCTTCTGTCTGAACTTCGTATTGGCCAGAGGATATTCTTGTTACATCTTCTTCTGCTGATGATGCATTCACTACTGTCACCGTAGCCCAAGCTACAACTGTCACTGTGAATTGAGGCCCGCATAAGATACTGATGATTGGCTTCCTCGGATACAACTCCTTGGTCTGGGACTTAGTACTCACTTCATCACACACCTTTGGTCTGGTAACCGATCTAGGTCACCAGCTGACTCCTGCTGTCTATCTTGTATGCCTTTTTCGTATGCCTTAACCAGGAACATGACTTTTGATCCGAACGAAGAAGGCTGCTTCGGTCATGCTGATCTCATGCCTTTAGTTTCAACCTTTTGCTGATTTTCTGAAAGAATACTTCTTCCAACTGTCAATCCGATATGGTTGGTCTAACCGGAGCGAAGAACCCGCACTTGACTTAAAGACTGAGGACTTGTCCGAGATGCATACCTCAACAACAGTGGCTAGTCTCGCCTCTGTTTTTGGATGCTTCAGAGTTCAGACAGCAGATCCTCTTCTGTTGTCTTGGATTGCTCCGGTTCGGATTAGGCTCCACATTTGCTCAACATGTTTTACACCATTCATAGTGTAAGTAAGAGTGCCCGTAAAAGAATAATATGAAAAAAACAATTAATCCTTTTCTTGTCATGACAAGGCCAATCGTAAATGTAATAATGATTAGATTATCATGTGTAGTATGTATAAAATTTTTGTAGTGTAGATAAAATAACCCTTAATCACATATATAGATTGTTTGGATTACCTTTTCGTTTAATTAGTTATCCTTATCATATTGTTTAAATTATAGCTTTGGTCCCCGGGTTTGGGAAGGATTTTTGGTATGGGTCCAAGTATTGGATTTTTACTTTCAAGATACATGTGGTGGGATTTTTATTGCACTTTTGGTCTCTCGGATCGTTATCACTTGTTTAGCTTCGTTAAATAATTTCAAATGACAAAAATAACCCTAGGGACCAAAAATGTAATTCACCTAAAAATTAAAACATCACACACACACACACACACACACACACTCTCTCTCTCTCTCTCTATTCTTATTTTGATGCAAAACAAAAACGATCCAAAAATTACCGCCTCATCTGACAACGCCTAGTAATATCAAGTATTTTAGTCGTTGTTGAGCTCTATTCTTGGTGAATTTATATCATATATGCTGTGGTATTCTCACTTTTTGTGTCAGTGCTTGTTTGGAAAGAAAAGATGTAAACAGGGGCTAAATACGTACAAAATGGAAGAAGTTTGGAGATCAAGCCAAAAAGAGTCGAATAAGCACGCGCGCCGCGGAAATGTACAAGGGCGCGACGCGCTGAGTCAGAGATGAGACGGTGAGAAGAATTCAAATGCCGAAAAACGGGGATAAACTCGTACGCACGCCGCGGATTCTAAATGTGCGCGACGCGGCTTCTTATTTTCTAAAACTATAAATAGAGGCTTCTAGGTCAAAATCAGTAGCAAAGAGACGACCCACAAGGTAGATATCAGCCTTCTTTGACTCCAAGATTCGGTTTTCAGTCGCCATTCGTGCTATTTATTGTTTTCTCATTTAATTTTCAAGTAGTTTAGTAGTTCTAGTAGCTTGGCTTGATGTTCTTGGGTGTGACAACCATTAGCATTAGATTTTAAGTCTCTGAATTTTATGTTTTCTATTTTGAACAAGTTGGATCTGAGTTTTTATAAAGTTAATCATTCAATTATGTTTAATTGCTCTTTTTACATTTTTAATGCTTGGAATGAGTTTGGATGTTTGATTGTTTTGGCTTGATCTTTATTACTTTTGTTTCTGAATTGTATTTCTGATTTCAGTAAGTAATTGGATTGAGTTTTGGTTTTGATTTTAGTTTGAGTTTATGTTTGAATTTGGAATTGTTGGATTTTATGATTTTGGACTGTTTTTGGTAAAAAGTTGGAAACTAGATCCTCTGGTTGTAGAGTGACACTACAATTGGTAATCTGTTGCCTACCTTGACCACGTAACTCCTGTGGATCGACCCTGACTACCACGGTACGAGTGAGAGTGAGGTATTTTACTATTTTTGACCGCACGACAACCTAGGCGTGTCATCATCGTTGAAAAGAAGTGAAGCAATGGGAGAAATCGTTATTCAATATTCATCATATCTCAAACTGTCGCTTCCGACCCTAGCTAGGGTTTTCATCGCCGACATCTGCCGATTAAGTTCATTTTCGTTTCCCCTATTCTCTAATTCGAGCTTTCTATGTGAATCTTTGGAGCGACATGTACGAATCGAAGGGGTAAGTTCTCCAATGATTAGTTTCATATTGGTAATGAATTCGACAATGGATTCTCAATTATGACATGCTTACCTCATTGGCTTATGCCTCCCTGTAATCACAATCTCAATGATGCCTAACCCCACCATATTCTCCGGTGGTGCTACTTTTTTCAGCAATAACAACTTGGATGCACAACCTTTGCGGACTGCTAACATTGGGGAGCAGAAAAACTCGTTGAGTTCACATTCACACTCCACCACAAGCCTCTTTTTTCCAGCGGCGAGAATTGAACCCAGCCATCACCGACACCATCCTTTTGCCACCCATATGATCGCAAGTTTCATACTCTTTATATTACCGACGACCCACTCAGAAACCTCACCAAGACACCATTGTCATATCCCGTCCCTACATATGTTCTATTGTCGTCTCCCAAAATCCTCCCCCACCCTTTTCTCCACCTTGCTACCATCACGTTCGAGGTAATCATTGGGAGCACCCTCAAAAACTCACCCCTGATGACTACCATTTTCTCCGTCTCTCTCTCTCTCTCTCTCAATCAGTTCGGTTTTCTTCAGAATTCAATACAATATTATTGGCTCAAATAACATCGACGCAGACGTCGACGCTGACTTTGACTCCGACTCGGACTCGGACTCGGACTCGGAATCTGACTCCGACTCGGACTCCGACTCCGACTCCGACTCCGACTCCGACCGGTAGGAAATAAGGCAATAGAGAACAAATTTTTGGAAATAACAAAGTAGTCCCTGAATTTACACCTTTAGTTTAGAAATTAACAAAAGAAGACAAAAAGGTTAAATATAGGGGTAGAATGGTCTTTTTTACTCCCCACTTAACAGAATAGACTGACGGTAACTTCAATTGGGTTAGGTCGGGTATGGGTAGCATAAATAGGGATCATGTTCAGGATTAGGAGGGGTTACATTCCCTATATATTATCCGCCCTATTTCCATCCCTAGCTAGTGGATGCTCTAATTTTAGGTTATGTTTGACAAACTAGCTAAAAAGCTAGCTGATAGCCCAAAACCTAGCTAATAGTTGAAACATAGCCGATTGCTGATAAAAAATGAGGTTTGTTAAAAACTAGCTAATTAGCTAGCTGTGAAATTAAAGTGACATAAAATGATAGTAGAAAAATGAGTTTTTTTATAATTAATTAATGGTGTATTTTAGAGAATTCTAGAAAAGCTTCATAAGCTTGTTGAAACGCTAGTCTAATTAGGCCTTTAAAAAGCTAGCTTATATACCAACTTTTGTATCGTTAAACATGACAACCTAAAAAACTAAAAAAAAACTAATTTGTCATCCTACTATGACATGTAAAGATATCTTTATGGAGGAGGGGTAGACTAAGAAAAAGCAAAATTGATAGAGGCGACAAAGGAATACTTGCAGGCCCCTTAAATATCTCACCTTGATACTCCATTTTTTGCACAATTCCAAAAATTTACCCAACATATAATTTTTTTCTAACATGATGACTAGCCTTCCAAGATTTTTAATCCCCTGTCTCTCAGATATATTTAATGCTTATTAAATAACCATAATATTTATTTTACATCCATATAAATAAAAAGGAAGTATTCTCTAGGGAAAATAGAACATATAGAACATACTTAAGATCGTAAAAAGTGAAAATCCAACTGCAAACCCTGAAATGAAAATATCATCATTGTCTTCATCATTACAGGCCTTCAAGGGACCTCCACAAAGTCGTGAGTTGTTTGCATAGCTCTCTGCCGAAAAGTTATAACTACTACGAAATATGGGCACAGGTCCCGACAATCTATTGTTGGTGACATTAAACACCTTGATGCGTTCAAGTGCAGTCATATCCGGAGGGATTTGACCTGTTAAGCGGTTGTTGTCAAGCCTTAGTGAATTGATATACTTCCATTTGACAATACTAGGCGGAATTGGACCTGAGAGATTGTTGTTGGAGAGATCAAGGGCTATGATGTATCCTAAACCATCACCTATATTTGAAGGAATGGGCCCTGAGAGGTAGTTGCTTGAAAGGTCCAAATACGACATGTTGGTGCAGTTTATTATGCCAATTGGTAATGGTCCTCTGAGTCTCATGCCTGCTAAGTCTATACTATGAACTTTGTTCTTATTCCCCCAACACCGGACACGAGGAAATTCACAGAAACCAAATTTAGACATGCCGGTAAACTCCCACTTAGAAAGAGTACCTGAAGGGTCTTCTAGTGATTCCTTGATAGATTTTAGGCAACTGATGTCGTATTCAGTGGCATTGCATGTAGCAAAGCAAGCTAGCATGATTTGCATCGGCAAACGCAAACTAGGAATACCTTTTCTTTCCATCTTTAATCTAGTTTTGCAGAAAGCTTCTTGAGTATAAATCTCTTGTGCGTCTCATCATTTCGGAGAAAATTAGGGTAAATGAGAAGTGTTTCAAGTCAAAGACAACCAACATGTAACGGTGAAGGACGGGAACCGAACCACTAGGCCCTTGCACACTGTCCCCTATAATATGAAAAACCGTAAATCTATTTACTTATAAACGTGTACTTCACCCCATTAAATGTTTAAAAAATAAAAGGAGTCTTGAAGTAGAAAATTGAAATCTAAATTTGTTGCTACCACCTACGAGAGAAGAAAAAGAAAATTGAAAGGCTTCTGCTTTTTGAAAAGAAAAAGAAACGTTTCTGTTGATTTAAAAATAGCAGACATGTAGTATTTATTTTACACAATTGGGGTCTGATCGAACAAGGATTCGAATTGTAAGACTGATGCTACACATCTCGCTCAGTTATTTTCTACATCCATAAATGAATTAACAGAAATTTCGTTTCTTAATATCCCAATGGAACGCATCGCTTGATACACCTGAAGCATACTTGTAGCCTCATCTCCACGTGGATGAATGCAGTTTTCTGCTATTTCAAGTATTTCATATATTTCCTCATCAAATCCTTGTCCCATTATGCATTCATCAATCAGATCGAAGTCCATACCACACACATAATCTGCCATGGAGTTGATCCACGTGGTTGGTTCTTTGCCAGTAACCAACTCAAGCAACAAAATACCAAACCTATAAACATCCTCCTTGTAGAGACTAGAATCTGGAACTACAAACTTGCAAACACTTAAAGGAGTGCCACTTTCATTCATCAAGATTTTCGCATTTCCAAAATTTGATATATTAGGCTCAAACTTATCATCCAATAAGATACATTTTGAGTTGATTTTCAGATGGGCTACCCAGAGGACATTGTTGTAATGCAGCCATGCAAGCCCTTCTGCTACCCCTACTGCAATCTTTAACCTTAAATTCCATCCCATCTTGATAACTTCTTCTTGTGGCCTACAATGTAGCCAGTTATGGAGGGTTCCATTACACATATATTTGTATACCAGAAATTTCTTCTCCGTCTCAAAGCAAAACCCCAGCAGTGGTACTAAATTTTTGTGACGCAATCTTCCTAAAATTTCCATTGTTGATAAGAACTCTTTCTCAAAGTTCTCAAACCGATGAAGCCTCTTGACCGCAACCAGCAAGCGGTCTGGAAACAATGCCTTGTACATGACCCCCATGTTTCCATATCCAATGACGTTTTTGTCGTCAAAATCATTGGTGGCCATTTCAATTTCCCGCAAACTTAGCCGGCGGATATACTTTTCCATGGCAGTTACCTGCATGTTAAACGAATAATTAGTTAAAGGAGTATGTATTTTCTTACATTCTTGATAGAGAGGATCGAGATTTTACCTTTGTCTCCATGCTGCTAACATTCTCTGCAAATAGGATTTGGGGGCTTGTTGGGATCAGGTAATGCTTCCTTCTTTCTAGTAATTTCTTGATCAAAAGATGATAATAACTCATGGTTCTTGTACGCAGTCTTGACCAACATAAGAACACAAACAACATGCTTATTAACGTAGAAAGAGAAAACCCAACCGCAAACCCAGAATAAAAAAAATACGTATCATGGCCTTCATCGTTGCAGGCTTTCAAGGGACCTCCACAAAGTCCTAGGTTGTATGCATAGCTTTCTGCAGAGAAGTTGGTATTGGAAAATATGGGTACGGGTCCTGACAATCGATTGTTGGCGACACTAAATATCGTCATGCGTCTAAGTGTTGCAAACTCTGGAGGGATTTGGCCTGTTAGGCTGTTCTTGTCAAGCCTCAAAACATTGAGAAAGGTAAAATTAGCAATGCTAGGTGGAATTGGACCTGAGAAATTGTTGTCGGAAAGATTGAGATCAACCATGTATGCTAAATCATTACTGAGATCAGAAGGAATGGGTCCTGAGAGATGGTTTCCCGACAGATCTAATACCTGCAAGCTGTTGCAGTTTATTATGCCGATTGGAAATGTTCCTTTGAGTCGCATACCTGGTAGCTCAATCTTCAGAACCCTGTTATCTTCAGGGTTCCAGCATTCGACACCAGTAAAGCCACAGATGAAACCTTGAGTGCTTTTGTTAAAATTCCATGTGGAAAAGATCTGTAATGGGTCTTCCAGTGATTCCTTTATTGATCTTAGGCAACTGATGTCTGACTCAACGGCAATGCTTGTAGCAAAGCAAGCTAGTATGATTAGCACCTGCAAGCAGAAACTAAGGCGACCAGTTCTCTCCATCATAAAAATCTGGTGTTGCATGATGACATAGTGAATACGGTCTTTTAATGTTTACAAAACATATGGTGCGTGGACCAGCGTCTTAAGTCTCCTGTGGGACTCACTTGTAGGGACAATAGCGTAAAGGATAAGCGTTTGTTCAGTCAAAGGCAATAAAGTCTATCAACGGGTGGGGAAATTGAAGATGATGACTCCAACCCCCAATTTTGAATTCTAAAGTCTCTATTCTCTATATGATAAAATACTAATTGTAATTCGAAGCTTGTAAACTGAAGTATCGAGTGTTGGGGACCCTGAGTGAGAACAGAGTGATATTGTAATAAACAAACAACATATATGTATCTCAAAATATCATGCGTTAATAATTTTTTGCACAAAGTAAAATTACTATACTTCGTTAACTTTTTCAGATTAATTAATGGTTGTTTTTTAGAATTTTCAATAAAATCATCAAATTTTAACAATTTTTTTTTAAATTCGACCACTTTTATCTCTTATCAAAAAAGAACGAATTAATTTTTTTATGACATTTCTAGAAAGTTAAAATGGCATGGTAACTAGAACATATAGAAACTAATTTATAAATTATTAGCTGAATATTTGCTTATTGCGTAAAATACAATTATACAATTAAAATATTGATAAGCATGTGTTGGTAATTAGTAAGTATTTCATTGTCATCAACTTTGAATTAATAATTTTTACACTGAGTCTTTATAAAAAGTTGTAATTATATATATATATATATATATATATATATATATATATATATATATATATATATATATATATATATATATATATATATATATATATATATATATAGGGTCCGGTTCCGGTGAGGACTCGCGAGGACACCATAAAAAATTGAAAAAAAATAAAAAAAAATACAAATCATAAAATCGAGAATAGTACTATATCATTATCAAAAAAAAAAAATTTGAAAAAAAATTTCATCATTGCAAAACGTAATGATGCAATTTTTCTGTTTTTATTTTGGATCATTATTTCATTATAAAAAAAAATAATGATCGAAAAGTTTTTTTTGAATCTTTTTATTCTCCGATATAGTACTATGATCCATTTTATTATTTATATTTTTTAATATTTGTTTTCAATTCTTTTAAGGTGTTCTCGCAAGTCCTCACTTTAAGAAGAGTCTTCACCCGATCCTGATTTTATATATATATATATATATATATATATATATATATATATATATATATATATATATATATATATATATATATATATATATATATATATGTATGTATGTATGTATGTATGTATGTATGTATGTATGTATGTATGTATGTATATATATATATATATATATATATATATACATATATATATATATATATATATTTACAACCAGATTTAATTATTTAACAATGTGTATCATTTTTTTATTTACAACCAGATTTAATTATTTAACAATGTGTTTGTTCGTATTTTTACAGAATTTAGGTTAAAATATTTGGATAAAACTAAAAAATGTAGGTATTTACTCATATTACGAAGAATACATGTCATCATTGAATCATTTTTAAAAAACACGATTTCATTCTAAAAGAATATTATTACCGCATATAACATAAACAATAAATATACAATATTTTGAAAAATATTGTCAACATTCAAAACTAAACAATAATATATACAATATTCTTGAAAAATATATAAAAATTCGATATCAAGTATAAAAACATAAATGACAATGTACACATTCTGTGATAATGAAGCATAACTATTGTATCACCACGTTCATTCCGAAAGAATATTGCTTATTTTGATAGCTCAATCTTCAAATTCTGCTAAATTCTGAAAGAATATATCCATGTCATGATACATTTTAAAAGAATTTGTTGATGATAGTTGGCACTGTCCATTCACCATCTTCTTCATCATCCTGATCTTTTGGCTGAAATTTTAACAAATTTACTAAAAAACTAAGAAATCGAAACAAGAAGTATAATAACGAATTTCTGTGAAACAATTGTGTAAGAGACCCAAAAAATAATGTAAGTCTAGACGTAAATAGTTGAAAAAAAACTTTTTGACAAAAAGAAGTCAAGTACGACAAATGCATAAATCTAGTAAAAGAATTAATAACAAAATTAGGACAAAAGAAAGTAAAATTTTGAAACCCGAATGAGATTGTGGGAAGTTTACAAAGGTGTTTTTGATTTACTCTTTTAAACTTTATTTATATATGTAAAATAATCATAAAAATTAGACTTTATAGATCACATCCAAAATAGGTGTGCTATCAGCCACAAACTTTCTGGAAAAGTAAGACAAAGAATTCACCTTGCGTTGATACTTGGAGACCATTATCTTTGATTTTATAAACAAAAGGGTGATATATATTCAAACTAAAACCAAACCTTCAACGTCGATGTCTTTATTCCCGTTTTCCGACCATTTGATTTTCGCAGTGGTGCTGGGGTTATGAGAAGAAATAGAGAGAGATGTATATGTTGGCGATGGGTGCTTAATTAGAGTTTGGAAGATGATATTTATAAAAAGAAATAAAATTTGAGACAAAGAAGGGTGAATGAGATTAAATTGGATATAAGTGTTGATTACCTAAATTATCATAGAAAACTTAAAATATAATTCATTAATAATTAACTTAATTTAGCATTATTATAAGGTTTGTTACCATATTGATCGGATTGTAATTAAGGAATTAAATAATCAAGACAATTGAATTGTCGAAAATGCCCTTTAAAATTGATTGACTGATATTGTCTCACACATTCACACAATATTTGGTCTCAACATATGAACATATATATATATATATATATATATATATATATATATATATATATATATATATATATATATATATATATATATATATATATATATATATATATATATATATATATATATATATAGGGTCGAGATCATGAGAGAACCTAAAAAAACTAGGAACCTAGGAACTTTTTTTCTACACAATATTTTTTAAAAAAAAATTGCATTCAATTTTTTTATTTAAAGCGTCTAAGAGATTTCTAAACCCTAAACCCTAAACCCTAAACACTAAACACTAAACCTAAACCCTAAACCCTAAACCCATATGAAAAAAAATAAAAAAAAAATGATTTTTTTGCATCCAATTTTTTTATTTAAAGTGTCTAAGAGATTTCTAAACCCTAAACCTAAACCCTAAACCCTAAAACTAAACCCTAAACCCTAAACCCTAAACCTTAAACCCTAAACCCTATACCTAAACCCTAAACCTAAACCCTAAACCCTAAACCCATATGAAAAAAAATTAAAAAAATGATTTTTTTTTTGAATTTTTTTTTTTGATATCTTCTAGATGCATCATAACAAAAATTTTGGTATATTTTTTTTTGAAAAATATTGTGTAGAAAAAAAGTTCATAAAATGTGTTCTTAGGTTGTAAATTTTTTATATCAACAAGGGACTAAAATTATCCATGGTACCAAGGGAATAATCTCGATCGTCGGAATCAAAATCATCAATGACTAAAAATTAGGTTGTAAATTTTTTTATATCGACGCACATGTAGATGATTATAACAAAAAACCCACTTCATTTTTTTAGTTTTTTTAAATTTTTGAAAATATTCTTTTTCAAAAATAAAAACTGAATATACCAAAATTCATAATTTTTTGTCCTCTACAAATAGACATCCATATTGATATACAAAAAATAATTTTTTTTCATAAGTACAGCTCATAGAGGATTATAACAAAAACCCACTTCATTTTTTTAGTTTTTTTAATTTTTTGACAATATTCTTTTTCAAAAATAAAAACCGAATATACCAAAATTCTTAATTTTTTGTCCTCTACAAATAGACATCCATATTGATATACCAAAAACAATTTTTTTTTCATAAGTACAGCTAGTGTAGATTCATAATGTGAATCTGAACTGTAAAAATTTGAATATTATTAATTGTTTTACTTTTAAAACTTTTACTACTTCAATATTATAACCATTTATAAGTAATTTACTTGATTCACAAGTGGACTTACTCATATTTACACGCAAATTTACTCATATTCACATATCAATATCATATAGTATTGAGAATTTACTTAAAAGTTTTTTACTATTTCAACATTTTAACAATTTATAATGAATTTACTCTGATTCACAATTAAATTTACTTACATTCACACAAAAAATTTACTCAGATTCAGATATGAATATCATATGGTATTTTAAATATACTCTGAAATATGAATTTGATTAATTTACTTAGAAAATTTTTAATACTTCAACATTTTAATCATTTATAATGAATTTACAATGATTCATAAGGTAATTCCGTTTACATTCACACAAAAAACTATTCATATTCACATGACAATATTATATGTCATTGTGAATGCCAACAGTGAATAACAAAATAACAGTTCAGATTCACATGTGAATCTCAACTAGCGGAAAATTTGAATCTGAAGTGTAAAAATTTGAATATGAGTAATTATTTTACTTTTAAAACTTTTACTACTTCAATATTATAACCATTTATAAGTAATATAGTTTATTCACAAGTGGGTTTACTCATATTTACATGAAAACTTATTCATATTCACATATCAAAATCATATAATATTGAGAATTTACTTAGAAGTTTTTTACTACTTCAACATTTTAACCATTTATAATGATTGTACTCTGATTCACACTATAAATAGTTTACATTCACACAATAATTTATTCAGATTCACATATCAATATCATATGATATTTTAAATATACTTTAAAATATGAATATGATTAATTTAGTTAGAAAAATTTTTAACAATTCAATATTTTAATCATTTATAATGAATATACTATGATTCATAAAGTTAATTCCATTCACATTCACATAAAAATTTATTCAGATTCAGATGACAATATCATATGTCATTGTGAATGTCAAAAGTGAACATAATAACAGTTCAGATTCACAGGTGAATCTCAACTAGCGTAAATTTCGAAAAAAAAAATCATTTTTTGTATATCAATATGAATCTCTATTTGTAGAGGATAAAAAGTTATAAATTTCTATATATTCAGATTTTTTTTTCGATAAAAAATAAGACCTAAAAATTAAAAAAAAGAAAAAAAACGAAGTGGGTTTTTTAATAATCCGGTAGATGCACGTCCACCGTAAAGTGTAGAATCGTGTGGATGAGATTAGTCCCTTGGTACCATAGTTTATATTAGTCCCTTGTTGAACTTTTGCCTATATATATATATATATATATATATATATATATATATATATATATATATATATATATATATATATATATATATATATATATATATATATATATATATATATATATATATATATATATATATATATATATAAGGAAGAGTTCAAATGAGAACCATTAAAAAGTTAAGAACCGTGAGAACTAATCTCGGCCCTTGATGCAATTCATTGGAGGGTTGTATATATATATGGAGTTTAACAAGTGTGAACGCATTGTAGACGATCAAACTCCATAACCATTAGATCAAAATAATGTGTGGCTTGGATTGGTTCTTTTAGTTCTCAATCTTATAATGGTTCTCATTTGAACCTATTCCTATATATATATATATATATATATATATATATATATATATATATATATATATATATATATATATATATATATATATATATATATATATATATATATATATATATATATATATATATATATATATATATATAAAATAAGTATATCATATCAATAGTCTTAAGTGAACCACGTTGAATCTTCTTGTGTTCTTGTTTAATTTTCTTGGTTGTTTGTTTTCATTATTGTGGTTAGGTTTGTTGAGGTTGCATATTAATTCCTGACAATACCTATTTGAGCAATCATTCCTACTTTTTTAGAACCGGCAATTTAGTGGTCTCACCAGATGGTACTCGACCCCGCCACCAGGACGGTTGGCGATTACCATAGGCGCAAGGCCTTTTCCCAAAACCATGCCTCGCCTCCAGGGAAAATCCCCTACATTGGGTTAGTCAGATTCGAACTCCAGACCTTCCACCACGCGGGTATATAACCCGGGTGCATCCACCCAGCTTGGCTGAGCTTCACTTGCAATCATTCCTACTTCAATTCACAGTTTCTATCATCACCTTCAACTGTGGAAATTCTTGGTTTCTTTATATTTTTCCTTTCTTGCAGGTACATGTCATGTTGATGATTCTATAGATGACAAATTGGTCAAGGACATTGAATATATCTCACCAAAATATAGCTTTTCTTGTGTTCCTCATTGTTTATAACTTGAAATGACACGAATCGATTCAATAAGATGTTAAAGTTGTCGATCACTTTTATCTTCAATTGTTTTTCCACGAAAGGTTCTAATAAACTGATGCAGAAAAACTTGTATTATCATAAAAGAATAGGTTTTATGCTATTACTGTATTTTTTGCACTGTCTCAAGTTCATACCGAAACAAAAAATTTAAAAATCACATAATTAACGCTTTTACATTCAAATTGTTTACATCAGATCAACTAATATGAATCGTCAAATTGGAACAGGTAGATAAGAGTCGGACAATTTGAAGAAAAAATTATTTGCATGCAATTGGTAATTTGATTAATATTTGACGAAAATTATGTAATTATTATGGTTATTAGAGTATAACTATATAATTCATAATTTCTTTAATTAAAATCCCTAATCGAATAAATAAATAATAATAATATATCACACACCTCTAAAGACAGATTTCCAACAACTCATTATATTATGAGGTCCCAAACCCTTTGGTAATATATTTATCTATGTTACCTTCAAAGAAATCTAAACCACAAGTTTTAGAACACGAATTCCTAGTTTTCCCTCTTGGATCAAAAGAAGACGCAACCCCTTTGATTAGCTGGTTTACTTCTAAACAAGCATCCATGAGGCTTCAACATCCCATTACCAAACCTACATGCACAAAAGAAAGCAATAATAATAATAACAAGTAATATAGAAGAAAATAGCAAAGTAAATGAATTATTCTTAATATTTTCAGTCATAATTTTAGAGGGTAGAAATTATTGTTAAATCCATATATAGATCATGATGTTTCGAGCTTTACTTGTGCTATTAATTTTGTGAGACTAACTCACAATGTACAAAACCTTAAGTTTGTTTAAACCATGTAAGAAAACATTTTACCATATACCATGATTTAGAAAGGGAAAAATAAAATCTCAAAATATATAGCACAAAGGTTAAATATAACTCTGAGAAGTATTGTAGTTTTGGTAACAGCTTGCATTAAATAACTAAATATCAAAATATATATAGCACAAGGTTAAATTTAACTTTAAGAAGTTTTGTGGTTTACTAATTAACGGCTTGCACAAGGTTAAAACCTCAAGAATTATGAAAAAATGGGTGAAATTGCTGTGGTTTAGTAACGGCTTGCATTTAAATAAAATGGACATTCTTGTTTTCATAATCCTCTTTTTTTCTTTCTTTTTATAAATCAGTAAATTTCATAACAATAATATCGATGGTTTTCATCCCGTGGGTGATTCTTCCTTTTAAGAAAATCGATTCATTCATTTAAGGTACAACATCATTGCAGTTGTCGCACAAGTCACTGAATCATATATTTTATGTGGATGAATCAATTTTTAATTTACTAAACTGACATTCATTGTTAGAATACATACCGGTTCTTATTGGCAGTAGCACAAGAGCTATTATTGTTGCCTGACTCGCTGCTAACCTTGTTGCTTCCAACAAAACGCCAAGCTTTACGTTTTTCAACATCAGCAAAACGCTTCATCGAACCATCCATGGATTTGCTTCGAGAAACCTTGTGTTTCTTGGAGCCCAAGGAACTCGGGACAAACATCTTAAGAATATAAACCCCGGTATCAAGACTCACGCTCCTTGAAATTGGACGGCTTTTTGTTCCTTTCTTCTTTCCCTTTAGCTCGGGTTTCGTGTCAAGTCTGTCTTCCATCACCAACTTTGAGTTATCTGAATCTTTTATCACTATATCTTTTAAAGACAACTCATGACACAATTCTGGCATCAATTCCATGAGCTCTTTCCTTCCTTCTGACATTATGGTTGAGGGAGATGGTTGGTAATTGTAACTGGAAAGAACGTTTTTGGACCAAAGGCGTGGTGAAAAGGCGAAAGGGATTTCATTTTCTTGGTGTTTTTGATGATATTTTCTTCTTGGGATGTCGCAAAATGTAAAATCTGTTGGTCTTTTTGATGAAATGGAGTTTTGGTTGAGAGGAGATGTATTAGACATGTTATTCATGTCATCAATAAGTTAGTTTATGTTGAGGAGATAGATACTTATAGGGGAAGTATACACTTTAATTCACTTTTGACCGTGTATATATTTTAATAATATGGTTATTAATTGTAAATTATAATAATAGAACCATATTAATTTTATTATTTATAGCTCAAGAACTAAACCGAAGAGCACACACGTAAAAAACTTTCTGTTTAACGGAACACTGAGCTATCTAATGAATTTGTTAGATAAAATAAGTAACAAGATCAATATCAGAAGATAAAATAAGTAACACGATCAATGAATTCGATATTACATAATTGAGTTAATAATGAAATTGTTTTATTAAAATGAAAACAATATTAGAAGTCTTATAAATCAATTAATTTTACTTCTAAAAAGTAATTGTTAACGAATAAATTAATATTTAATAATATGTATATAGAAGCATCATATCTCTTAAATAAAACATTGTATACTTTTAATTAAATTTTGATGTATATAAATATGTGGAATATGAGGCTAGCTAACCCAATGGACACTCCAATACGAGTTGACTAGACCCAAGTCTTTCCCTTTGAAAGTGAGGTTTTGCCGTCTAAGACGGACATGACAAGGGAGAAAACGCAACTCCCCTTTTTTCCAAATGAGAAGCGGTATTGTCAAATGTCAATAATACATTTTTTTTTCAATTTTTAATAAATACGTTGGCATTTTTTAAAAAAGGTACTCAAACTATTTTCTTATGATATAAATTGTAATATGGTCTTATGATATAAATTGTACTCAAACTATTTAGTTGTACATAAAGAATCAGTAGCTAGAGTTAGCAATTGATGTGTAATTATATAAAATTGATCGAGCATCTCACTTGTACAAACAATTAGTGAAATATACATATATTTGTATCTGTTCAACGAGTTTATGAAAAAAAAAATTAATAAAATTTTAAGATACTTTATAAGAATATGAAAAATTTGATTACTTTTATTGAGAATAAAGTATGACGATATTGATCATGTAGTCCAAATTCATATTCTGCAAAATCAAACTGACTTCACCCATTCATGGTCTATTGTTGGATCATTATCATGTACATCTGATTAAATATAGGTATTTTAGGGATATTTGAGTAACAACACTACTACTTGCATTTTTCTCGGTTATTTCTAAGTTCTTCCAAATAGAAATTTATTTAGAATAATTTCAAGTGTTGTATTTTAGACTTAACAAAAATCAATACGGCGATTCGTATTGGGAAATATCAAATCGTTGGTAAAATAAAGAATAAATAGATCTACATACAAATAATAAATCCAATTATTATTATGATTATCAAGTTTGGTCTAGAAATCTATTGTTCTTTCATAACCAGATTTGATTATACGAAATGTAGAAATAGATCGTCTCGTTATCGGACAAATTAAAATACAAGACAATAAAAGGTAAAACCAACATGAAGATCACATATTTCTTGACTTAACTGCACTGAAGAACAAGTTAGGGCTAGTCCACTTGGCTAACAAGGTGATTACTAACAAGGAGGTCATGGGTTCAAACCCTGACACTAACATAACAAGGAGTAGGAGTAGGATAGATTTGCCGTTCAAAAAAAAAACTACACTGAAGAACATATATCCTTGAGGAAACTTACACGCTCGAAATGATGTAAGTGTCAACATAATCCCCTAGGATTTAATGAGGATTATCGTTTGTTCCAACAGATATAGAAGAACTGATAAACGCAAAACGAATAAAACTTGAAGAATACATAGGCATAGCGGGAGAGAGAATTCTTGGAAGAATACGCTTCAAAAGAGTGTTGTACTTATAGTACAAAGTGATCCTAAACTACGAACCTCACATCCCTGACCCAACGTTAGACACGCATACGAGTCTGACCCGTTACTTAACTCTTTAAAGACGGCTAATGCCACTTGTCACGGACGCGAGTTCGGCACCACTCCTTGCCCGTGCGGCGTCCCGATGTCCCCCATAAAACCCCAAGACCAGCCCTCCCGTATACGCATGCCAACTGGTTTCGCCCTGCCATGGGCTCATTAGGGAGGCGACACTAGCCCCCGACCAGTTGTATCTAACCCGCTACAGTCCCCTTCACAGTCTTGCCCTCCTGGCCCCGAACGACTCGGCCAGACAGCAGCGACTAGACAGAACAACGCCCTTGGTCTAGGTCGCCCCCTTTTGAACCCAATGACAGTATAATCCAGTGGCACGATCTTCCTTTTCTCGGTCTAACACGGTCACGGAATTTTAGCCCGTGACACTGACCCTTTGGTGATACGCATGGTATTATTTTCTTCAAATGAGTAGGGTCGCACCTTGTCTAGAAACTCCATTTCTAATACCATACGATAATCGTCCATCGGTACTACCGTCAGCCATACGATATCTTTCTCTTTTCAAAGCCCCGTCTGGTGTGTTGGAATGTTTGGAGAAGATTCGTAGAAGATTTCTGTGGGGTGGAGATGAAAATTCAGCAAAGATCAACTGGGTATCGTGGGCAAAAATTACATTGAGCAAAGAGAATGGAGGCCTTGGCATAAGCTCCTTACGTTCACTGAATATATGTCTCATGGTAAAATGGTGGTGGCGATTGAAAAATGATAGTGGAAGTCTCTGGTGTCGTACAATCTCAGGGATACACAAACTAAACAACAAACCCCAAGATTATCTTTCTAACAAATTTTTTGCAGGTGTATGGAACAACATCGTAGCCTCCAGGCGCGATTTGCAGGAGTTAAACCTTGATTTCTATGATATATTTATAAGGAAGATTGGAAATGGCAACGATTCAAAATTCTGGTTAGATAAATGGACAACAAGTGGCCCCTTTAAGACCAGGTACCCCAACACTTTATAAGCTTGAGAAAGTGAAAAATTGTTCAGTGGCGGAGAGGATCAGTAACTCTGGGCTGTCTAGTGCATGGTGGACCGCTCCTTGTTCGAATGAAGCAATGACGGAACTTAATCAACTAAAAGAAGACCTTAGACATTGTACGTTATCAGACAGCCGTGACTCGTGGGGGTGTGCTCTAAGCAGCAAAGGCATCTACTCGGTGGGATCCTTGCGCCCCTTCATAGACAACATTGATCCAGTGCTACCAGGAGTTTCGATTTTATGGGTGAAAGAAATTTCTATCAAAGTCTCATGCTTCGTGTGGAGGGCACAACTAGGAAGAATTCCTACTGCTGAGGCGTTAATCAAGAGAGGTGTTCGATTGTCCTCTTCTATATGTTCCATATGCAATTCAAATATTGAATGTTATAATCACCTACTTGTTGGCTGTGATTTCGCTACGAATGTATGGAGGCTGATCAAGCAATGGTGCGGCGTTCAATCATTGGAGGACAAAAATATAGATGACGTGCTTAATATGATAGAAGTTTGGGGAGACAATTATAGTAAAAAACGGAGGACAGCAGTGATTGTTTATGGCACTCTTTGGAGTTTATGGAAAGCACGGAATGATAGGGTGTTCAAAAAGGTAGTCCAAACTCCCTCTAGTCTCACTGAAAGTATTAAGAATTTAACTCATTTATGGATTACTTATCGTGGGGGACATAGAGGTATAGACGGTGTCCAATGGTGTTCATCCCCATTTTGTGATTTGTTGTAATGTAATGGGTATGTTTGTATATTTTCGCTAGTCTGGTATCTCGCCAGGTCTAGCTGTTTTTTAATATATGTTGCCGGTTTCAAAAAAAAAAAAAAACGAATCCTTCAAACTTTAAAGGCTCTCCCACCTACCAATGTGGAACAAAGAGAAATTTGTCTTCTTGCAATTTAACCTTCTAAATTTCCAATATTAGTTTTCATAGATTCTTTGTTTTTTTTTTATCTTGAAGATATTAATGTCTTTTATTGATATTTCATCCCCTATCAAAAAGGAGGAAATAATCCAAAACTTCGGAATCCTCAAGCATTGTTTTGGTCACTTCCCTTTTAGAATCAAACCAGGTGTCTTTATAGTGTTTTGTTTTACTCTGAGCGGATAGATTTGGCTTGACCTTGTCTTATCACATGGTATATAGCATAAAGTGGTGCAGATATATTCTGATGTTTTACGTAATGATTTTTCTCAAGTAAGTCCACAATTATAGAATATTCGTGCATTAGCGATTTACCAGTGATAGATGCTTCTATATGGATGTTTCACATGACACGTTTAAATGATTAATGGATTCACAAAGTTTTATACTGTACAAACACGTAATATGTGTCCATACAAATATGAATATTTTAATATTACAATCCATGTAAAGATCAAGATACCATGCTTCAAAAGCTTTTGCCATGTAAACAAACGCTCATAATGCTATATTAAATTTTGTTTCCTTTTTTTTTCATATCTTTTGCATAAAATAATTGAGCGAATAAGCCAATTTGAGTCATGATTGCATTATTTGTATCTGTCCAAATCACTTTTTTTTTTGTAACAAGATAATTTACTAAACTATAATCGATATGATTGGCTCGTAGATCATATATGTGTTGAATTGTTACGTTGTACACATTCTTTATTCCGTTCATGGAATACTCGTTTAGGAGCCCATTTTGGCAATGTTTTAAAAACCAGTTTTTTATTTCTGATTCAACCGCTGATCAAACCATTTTCCCGAATTTTTATGTAATTTTGTATTTTCCTACATCCATATGTATATATAAAACCAAAAATTTGTCACGATATACAAAATCTTTGTCAAAACTAGTTTTGGTTTACCAAAAACACAATGGTTGCTAAATACACATTTTCAAAAGCACAAAGCTTTGCTAATTGAGCATGAAATAGCCCGATAATTTTCTGGCATCGACCAAAGATACCATCTAATAAAATGTACATGATAAAAGGATAATTTAGTTGAACATTATCGAAAATAAGACCAACGACATAGATAATATCCCAAAAATCATGTCGATTAATTACAAGTATGCTCAATTTATGTTAAAACTGGATTCACTGAATCCCATATGAATTTAAAGAAGAAATAATAAACTACCTGTGATCTTCATTATGCTCACAATGTTAGCATCTTCATCGAATTTGTGATGAACATTCAATTCATTCTAGCTTAATTATAGCACCCATAAAAATGTTCAAAAACAAAGAATCCATGTGATGTTGCGAGGTCAATAACTAAATTAAATATACACCAAAGAAAGCAGAAGACAAATCCAATGTTCAAATGGAGTAAATATGTATGTACAAGAAGAAGAACACAATAAATTAACATCGATTTTTATAGGAGCAACGAAAAACCAACACCCAAATTATGAAGTACAACATCAATGAGGAATGCATACATACCGCTTCTTAATCACCACCACCTGAACTCGAAGAACAACCTTGATCAGTTGCTGTATTAGTCATGGTCATTGATCTCTTCTTTCTATCTTCTTCATACTCAGGATCATCTGTCGGTAACTCATACCTGCAAACAGGACAAGTATTCCTCGAACCCAACCAAGGCACTATACAGTCTCCATGATACATATGCCCACAGCCCAATTGCTTAGCGATCTTGTCTTCGTTATTGAACACTCTGTCTTTACATATCGCGCATATTTCCATATCTGTTGACTTCACGTCAACTGTTTGCAAGCCTTCGATCGCTGATTTTGCGGCAGGCGGCGCTCCTCTCCTCCCGCTGCTATCACTCTCTGCGAGATTTTGCAGTAAGGCTTCGTATCCAGCTGCGTCGACATAGTCTCCAGGATTGCCTACGTAGCCATCATCATCTCCTGGAACTTGTAACCTGAATTCGATAGACTGGTCCTCGAGTCCCATTAGGATCTCTGCCCAGTCGAGAATCCGGTTACGACGGTTTGCAGCTCGGCTCGCGAAGTCACGGAGGCGGAGACGGAGCACGTCACGCCTTTCTCTTCTAACGAAATCCTCCTCCGTCTCCTCCTCTTCTTGATTTCGATTCTCGATCTCCTCTTCTTCTTGCTCATCGTCGTCTTCGTCGTCGTCGTCATAATAAAATCGAGCCCTATCTTCATCTACTTGAGGATCCTCCTCTTCTTCGACTTCGTTGACGTCAAGGATACGGTTATCCCATCCATCGAGCTCGATACGGAGATAATCATTGTCACCGACAGGATGGTCGGCAGGTGGAGGAGGCGGCTCGTCGTCCTCACGCGCCGACTGAGCTATTAACCTAAGCACCTGTAAGAACTCGTTGCCGAAAGCAGGAGTATCTTCATCGCTAACTTGTCGAGCGTGAGAAGGAACTGAGATCGACTCGACAAATCCGTTCTTACACTCGAAACAGATTATATCGGGATCATCGGGTCGGGTTTCGACTGGGACTCGTTTGTCGCACTGGTAACACCAGTATTGTGTGGGATCGGGATTATTGGACCCAGACAGTGGCGGAGACGACGGTGGTGGCGGCGGCGGCGGAGGCGGCTGCAACGGTGGTTGGTTTTCGGCCATTACCACCGTGGGAGGTATGGTGAGATAAGAAAAAGAAATTGGTGGAATGGTGGGGGCATTTTTGTTTTGTATGGTGAGGGATTCAGATAAACATGAGCCATCCGATGGCGAGTGAGATTGCAATTCATCGGGTGTGATCCCACCGTCAATTTAATTCACTGTACAAGGACAAGACTAGATCGGTGGATACAATCGGTACACTGTGTAAAATAAATATCATGCAGTAACATATCTTCGAACATTTAATGATGTGGTTTGATTTTTTCTGTTTAGATAAAAAAAAAAAAAACAAACCCAGACTAGCTGGGTGGATGCATCCGGGTTATATACCCATGTGGTGGAAGGTCTGGTGTTAGAATCCGACAAACCCTATGTGGAGATTTTCCCTGGAGGCGGGGCATGGTTGAGGGAAAAGGCCTTGCGCCTATGGTAATCGCCAACTGCCTTAGATAACAAGATCGAGTACCCTCTGATGAGACCACTAAATTACCGGTTTCAAAAAAAAAAAGGATAAAAAAAAAGTTTGATTCATACTTTAAGGTTTAATTATATTTTTTGGTTTCTTATATCAACATCATTGATAGATGGATGTTAAAAAAAGCGACTTCCTATGGAGTTTCCAATTATGGCAACATCGAATTTGATCATCAAGGTAACAAAAACTAACATGACTAACATGACATGATAATTTGATATAAATTTGAAACGACTTAAATGTGTTTTGATAAGAGATTTTATTCATTAATTAAATATGTTCATACAACACGACATATTTATACACAACAAGTAACATTAAGGTTGGAAGTTGAAAGTTTTAACTCGAATTGGCTAGTTTATTTATATTCAAGTTTTTTTAATAACTAAATAAATTCTGAAGACTCGGAACCTAAATGAGATATAGAATATTTTTTTTTCATTTTGGTTGAGTTGTTTTATAATGTTAAAACGATATAGCCTTTTTGGTCAAAATTTCATTTTTAGTTTTTTCTTTCTCTCTCATATACTATCACGTCCTCCTCCTCATGACCTCATTCATCGTCTCTCTGGCTCTTACTTTCTCCACCAGTCTCCCAACTCCTACTATTTTCAATTTTTTAGTTTTCCTTTCTGCCTCCCCAAATCATACTTGTCAACCTCTTTAACATTTCAATCTCTTTAATATTTTAATCTGATACAACATGACATATTTACAATGTCTAAATACAAACCCGCTAATTCGACACAATAAATAGGTTGACATTACATGACACAATGATTAAACAGGATGTGTTAGGATCAAACTCTCCTAACATGCTAATGTTTGGACTCGACACGAACCCGGCACAACACAATACGTTTGCCAGATCTATCTTTGTGTAAACTCTAAAGAACTAGGGGGTTTTATTCCCCTGGTAATTAAGAGGTAGAAAAACAAATATTCATCACCAACACTTAAAAAATCTGATTTTGAAAATGAAGATTAATGTTTAAACTTTCAGATGGAAATTTGGTTTTGGCATCCTAGACGTGAAGCAACCAAATTTCAAATTCTTTCATCGTGTTTCAAAAAGAGCTAAATGGAGTTATGAGGGTGTCTAACTAGGGGTTTGAATGTCTCTAATAAAAGGGTTTCGCATTGGAAATCCTATGGAAACACCAAACAATATCTCATTAATACCCACGTCGAAAACCATATAATGGTACTCTTAAACTCGCCTTCATAACAGTCTCGTCGAAATATGATTTTACGGTGAAGTATCCACCATTCTCCCACTCTTCCAAATCTATTCAAACGTTTCTTATTAATCTGATTAATCATTATTTTGGGTCATACCCACTATATATTTGATAGATCTGGGTCAAGCCTACACCATATTGACAAACAGAAGCAAATGCATTTCTAGTGTTATATATTTCCTTTCTCTATGTTGTGTAATTTTATCTTAAAGATTTCATGTTTGTTATCATTTTTGTTTCAAAATTATGCAATATGCATTTCTTGTCGGTTTTTGATCATTCGTGGTGGTGTGATACTTTGTAAAGTGCTTATATGGGCATGATTTATGCAATTTAGTTTCTCAAAGAAATTAGGGTTACCATATGAGGTGAAAATGGTGTTTAGTTATGGAGCCTGATCTACCATTTCACCTCATATGCAATTTAGTTTGAATCCAAATTCCGCTTCTCGGTAAGATGTCTGCTAGTCCTAAAAATGTCTATTGGTACTTGGATAAATGTTTATTGGTACTCAATGAAGATCTGTTGGTCACCTGTTGTAGCAAACATGTAAGGTCTACTGGTCGCCTGTTGCAATGTCTGTTGGTGCTTGAGAACAAGGTCTGTTTTTTCATGACTATAGGCTAGTTTCATTAAGGAAATCATGGGCCTATAGGCCCCTATCAACAAGTCGTTTTAGGTCAACTCGTGGTAATAAATAGGTCTTTCGTGTATGAATGTAACCCCATGCAGAAAACGTGTGTTTGTGAGCTATGCTAATAAAACCTCTATCTAGTTCATTTGTGGACGTATCTTGATTACCCTAATTGAATAAACCACGTTAATTTCTTGTGTTCTTTATTTTATTTTACATCTCTAATTGTCAGTTTGTGTGTTTTTGATCCTATAACCCCAACAAATGGTGCCTAATTTGGTAAGTGAGGGTTGTGGGTGAGGGTGTTAAGGAAATATACATTGGCATGAAGGATGGTAATTGGATCGATAATAGAGGCGATGTGACTTGATAAGAAAAATCTTGTTTTAACTCGAAAAAACCAATAAAAAATGTTGTTTTGCTTCTAATGACAATATGTTATCCCCATTTCATTATTAGAATTTGATGATTAATAACCTCGTAATAATCTAACATTTAACTTGCTCTCTTATGGAATTACTAAATTTTCCTACTTATATTGTTTTTAGTCATATGGTGGTGTGTTCTTTCCAACATGATCTGGCTTGGAGACTTTGTATATACAAGTTTTCAATAATATTCAACCTCGATATACTTATTTGTAAATTGTAATGTTTGTAATTGCTCTAAATTTGTCTATTCACCATCTACCATAACTTTGTATGTTCATGTTTGCATAGTATGCTTTAAGAGGTGTGTTGTCGAAGTAATATTGATAGCATTTAAAGAATTAGGATACAACATAACTGAATAAAGATTGATTGTTAGATTCATCTGAGTATGTCACATACACACACACATACATACATACATACATACATACATACATACATACATACACACATACATACATACATAATCAACAAGCGGGATGTGAAGAATACTTTCATCAATGACTCAATCAAATAAAAAAACAGTTATGATGATTGTTATTAGAACATCGAGTTATTCAATCTTCTTTGATAAAACCTCAACAAATCAATAGGTTTTCAAAAAAAATTTGTTCAACAGAAAATGATGGTTACTAGAGGATTTAAGCGATTCAACGTCATAACACCACGGATGCAATAAAAGGTATATTCAAGCCTTAGTTTTGAACATATGAGCAAACATGTGTGACATTTACGTCATCCATTCATTGAATATACCTTTTAGTCTATAATATCTTTTCTATTTCATAAAGTATCATTTATTTCCACCTAAAAAATAGATTTACTGTTGAGTCATAAATGAAGATTGAGTCAAAGATGCTGGTCGGATTTTTTGCATGATTTAGTGCCATTAGTTTAGCTATCGGTTATGGAATGGGCCTGTCCTTCCATACTTAGTTTTTGTATAAATAGCATGCACGTACCCTAATTAGGGTTAACTTTAGTAATCTTTTCTACGGCACTCATACAGAATAGTTCACATCGAATTGTTCTTGAGTTGCATAAATCATTCGACATCAGTTCTTCATATTGCTTGTTCTTGATCTTGTTTATTTTCAATATTCTGCATTTTTTTAATCTTGATCCAACAATTGGTATCAGAGCAGGAGTTAGTGTTATTCACAGATCTGTTCTTGAATATCCTCATCGTTTTGATCGATTTCTGGATATCAGAATTTGATCTTCTTTTCGTGAGATTCTTCTTTTGATTCATTTTTACACTTTCGATTCAAACGATAAACAAGTTTCAATGGCTTTTGATGACTCTCATACTCAGTCATTCAATCTCTCCAGCAGCATTGGATCCACCACTAGAACCCCAATCCTCGTTACACAAGAATATGAGGTTTGGGCACTGCACTTTGAAGATTATGTTCTTGGCATTAAAGAACATGGAGCAACAATCTGGCAAGCCATTACAAAAGAAACCTTTGCTCATATGGCCACAAGAAGGGTTATCAAAACCCTAAAAGAATACAACAATCTACTTGTTGCTCACAAAGACATTCCTCAAGACGAGAAGGATAAACTGATGTGCAACATTAAAGCATTCAGAATTATTAGATTTGCTCTCCAAGCAGACACTCTTCGTCTGGTTAGTTCCTGTGAGACGGAAAAAAAGAAATATGCGATAGGCTCAAAGAATTGTACTCTGGAGATGCTGACCTTGAACATTCAATTCAAACTACTCTTCTTTCAGATTTCGGATCGTTTGTACAAGGTCCGTGTAATACCGTAAATTTTAATTGCGATAGAATAATAGAAACTTTAATATAAACGAGTTTAGATAAGTTAAAATATGAGTTTAGACGTTTAAAAATCAGTTAAGTCAAACCGGGTCGAGTTTTGAAAACCGGGTCGAGTCAAATCGAAATGAAAATGAGAAAATAGCCAACCCGGGTCGTGTTATTGAGCCCGGGTCGTGTTCGACTGGAACCCGGGTCGGGTCACAGAAACCGGAGCGGGTTACGACTGGATCTAAGCGAAAATTTGCGTAGCACAGCCCGGGGCGGGTTGAGCAGCCCGGGTCGGGTTGCGGGTAAAAACCCGGGGCGGGTTTGACAGCCCGTGTCGTGTTTCGTGCAGGTATAAATTCGATTTTTGCTTCATTTGAACCATTTCTCGACCCGCAAACACCCAAGGGCGATTTTTGAGAGCTAGAAGCGTAGAGCTGGTCATCTAGATCGAAGGTTTTTCCAAGGAAAAGGTTGGAGAAGTTAGATTAACACCTAAATTGTGTTCTTGAGCTCTTGATTTCCAAGGTATATGATTTTGACTTCTAGAGTTACAAACCCTAGATGTTCAATTTCGAGCTTATGCTTTGAACTAGTTAAATTGTTGTTAATAGCTTGCTATTACTTGTTGTATTGAGTCTCTATTGTGATTATTGAGAAGTTTTATCGGTTGATTTGGTAAGAAACCGCAAAAATTGGGAGTTATGACTAAATAGTGTATGATGTTCATAGATTGTGATCTTGTTAGCTATAAATTCTTGATCTAATGAGTTAGATATGGTTAAATTGTTTTGAGAATGTTGAAATATGATATGAGATGTCGTTTTGAGCAGATACACATAGGAGGGAAGGAGATACACGAGGTACGGGTAGACCACGGACTGAACAGACATCAGGTGAGTAGTTAATTGTTAGATGAATCATGCTTGTTGAGATGTTTAATACACAAGAATTATGCTATGTTTTGATTGGTTGAGTATAACCAAATTTGAATATATAGAACAAAGAGTTATAATGTGTATATTACACTTGGGACTGAGATAGTCCGTTGAGCTTAATTAAAATGAGAATTTATTTAGACTATGGTGATATGACCAAGTCTAGCGAACAGGAGCCGGTACGCGTAAATTGAGGGTCTTACATATTAAGCCGATATCAAGTGAGTACTTTCTAGTACTTGAGTAGAGTTACACTTGTTTGATGCAGAGTATATATAATTTTGTTTATATATTTTTATGTGTTATGTCATATTTTATGAGACTAAGTGGTAGAGTAATATTGTTATTTTGGATTATGAATGATGAGTTGAGTATAAACACTGATTAATAGAGAAGAGTATATGCTAGCGTGACTGAGGTAATGAGATCTTGCATTTGATTATTATAACAATGATAAACATTGTAAGTGAGTTCATATATAGTTGTGTTATATAGTTTTGTGTGGAATAGTATCGCTATGAGGGCTATTGAGTTTAGTAAATTGTTAAAAAGGAGTATATGTGAATTGGAAATTGAGTTTACGAGTATTACTGATTATGATACTTATGATTGAGTTGATGTTGCTAACATTTAGCCAGAGTTTATAAAGCTAATATGCTTGCAGGTTCCTAATTAATAGAAGAGGGATTTTGCTAATGAGAATAGCAAGAGAGGAAGTTGAGGATGTTTATTGAGAAAGACTCGTGAAATATAATTGAAATTACTCACTAAGCTTTATAAGCTTACACTTGAGTTGTATGTTGTTTTGCAGGTATCTGTAGCAGTGATAGGGGAAGGCATGTGATAAAAAGAGATTGACAAGTTTAGAGCCTGTCCTTTAGTTGAATTAGATTATTTGTAATGCCTGGTAAATTTGTAAGGACCTTTTATGTAAATATTCATGCTGATAACATCTTGATCCTTAGTTTGAGTACAAGTATACCCAATTGGATGTATAATTGTTGAAAATTTTTTGGTGTACTTCGTATGAGAAACTGGGTGTTACAGTCCGGAAGAAACTCTAACCCAAACGTTCAATCGATACAATCATCTTCTCAGTCGATTGTTAAAATACAACCTGGCTCGGACTGTAATTGAGCAAAAGGTCACTTTTCTTGACGGTCTTCGTTCCGAATGGAAGGCTATAGTATCAACCATAAAAGCTCATGAACAGTTTAAAGCCTACACTCTGGCTAAAGTTGTGGGAATCCTCAAGTCCCATGAAAAGGAAGTCAAATCGGAAGCCAAAGCAACTAGTGGTCTTGGTTCACTTGCATTGGTTGCTGCTGGGAAGAAATCAGCTGAAATCGATTCCGATTCAGATTTCTCCGACGATGATCTGACCAGAGAAGACAAAGCCTTAATGGTATCAAATCCCAAGATGTTCTTTAAGAAAAACTTCTCCAAATACAAAAACCGAAGTCGACAAGGGGGTTTCAATTCTGAAAAATCATCAGAGGAAAGCTAGAAAAAGAAAGGTGATGAGGAGCAGAAACTCGTTGGTGACTCAGGTTAAGATTGTCATTACTGCAAAGGTAAGAACCATTTTGTGAAAGACTGCTTGCTCCGAAAGCAAACTGAGAAGAAGGAGCATGTAAAGGATGAAGCTTATTATGCAAAGAAGATTGTGGAACTGAAAAAGAATGATGCTTCATCTACCAAAGCAGCCTTTGTGGTAAAGGAGGATAGCGAGTTTGGTGCCGTCGAGATCTGGTCAACGGACTCGGAAGATGAAGAGGTGAGAAATCTGACACATGGCCGTTGTTTGATGGTGAAGGCTGATCATTCCGACAGCAGGGGGTACTCTACTGATGGGTGCCAAACCTCAGCAAGTTGTTTTGCTGCGAAACCTGTTTTGGAACAGGTAGAGGAATGTGAGGCTGTGGTCAACAAGGTACGCTCTATCCTTAAATCTTTAAATATCTGCTCTTCCAGTTATGATACTGAATTAGATGATCTTAGATTCACTGTCTCTAGTTTGAGTGATAGCTTAAAACGAACACGTCTAAGCAATTCTAACCTAAATGATCAATTGAGCAGGGTATCGAATAAGAATCGAGGCGTTGGATAGTGAGTTAGTTAGAGCACGAGATGATATCATTTATGTCAAAAGGGATAATTTAGTTCTTGTCAAACAGAGAAATATTTTTTGTTTAATTGCAAAGCGACTTTACAATAATATTACTCAATTGCATCTTGACTGTGATATAGGCAGGGGTTTACACAAAATGATTTTGCCCTTTCTTGAATTGAAAGAGGATGAAATCGATGCTGAATGCTACAGGTGTGAAACCATTGTTTCATCTGATGAGGTTTCGGAAGCTTATCGAACCGGACTTGATAAAATTGAAAGTTATATTCAGTCCAAAGAACATAAAAATATGGTTAAAGAATATTTTTCAGAAAATGATCATGAGGAAATTAAAACAGCAACCTTGAAAAATTTTCACTCACTATGCTCTAAATTAAATTCTGATAATACTCCCATTAATGAGAATATTTCTGATTTTGATGAAAGTGAAATGAGTGAGATATCGGTTGAGGATGAAATTGACTGTTCAGAATTCATAAACAATTCCACTGATACTAAGAAAAATCTCATTTCTGAAAATTCAGTTGCCTTTGCGAGAATTGTTGAAAATAATGGCACACACACTTTAAACGAACAGGCCACTGTTTTTCCAAAAATTCAGACAGTACCAAATCAAGTTTTTATTAAACCAGGCCTGAATTCAAAGGATGTAACTGAACTTAAAGTCCTAGTCGATAATGATAATTCCGATGTCTGTGATTCCTTCTTTTGGTCGGAACCGATTGACAACTCGGATGAGACCAAAGGTCTTTCCGAAATGACCTCGTGGAAGTCTCGTGGCAACTATATCTCTGGATCGTTGAATTGTAAAAATTATGTTTCGCAAAATGGTTCATGGGGTACAAAGAATTTGAAATTCGATTCCTCAAACTCTAAGACAAGTACCTTCAAATCAGACTCTAACCACTGCTCAACATCTTATATTCAAAAGTCTCCCGAAGAGTTGATAGCCAAAAGGAAACAAATGAACGCCAGGTACAAAAAGAATTTGAAGGAACGAAAACAATTTTGGAGAAACAAGAACGACTTATCCCTAAACCAAAAAGTCAATCCAATTCCTATTCCGAAATCTGAGCATACTCTAAAACCAAAACCTAAAGCCTCAGCTTCAACAAAAACAAAGAATCCCACTCATGTTCTCAGCCCAAATGATCCAAAAGGGAAAGCCAAACTTTATCCTGAACCAGAAATCAGCCAGAATCTCAAACCCAACAAGAGTTACCCAATAGTTATTTCTAAACCAATCTCCTCATCTCGGTCAGTAAAAATTCCAAATCCTACTTATCACTCTCGAAGTCAGAAAACCCATTATTATCAAGTATCCAACACGTTCACTCCTACGAAATCTCGCTTTGCCAACGAACAATGGTAATCCACAAAATTGAAAGTGTTCCGAATTGATAATAAGAAAAATCAACCTTCTGTGAGAAAATCATTTTGGGTTGAAAGATCATCCATTTTTCCTATCTCTCGTAAATTCTCACATGGGCCCACATTAGTTTGGGTTCTTAAATCTCTCTAAATTGTGCAGGTACTTCGTGACGAACAGTATGATCCGGAATGGTATATCGATAGCGGCTGTTCACATCATATGACAGGAAGGAAGGAAGAATTACGAGAATATCGATCTCTGACGAATGGAGGAAAGGTAAGATATGGAAACAATGCGACTGGGAAAATCAAAGGCTATGGCATGATCACAAATGGTGAAATTTCTATTCGAAAAGTGGCATATGTTGAAGGACTTCAGCACAACCTGATCAGTGTTTCGCAACTGGTTGTCGGAACTGGTCTTAAAGTCTCTTTTGATGAAGATGGTTCCGAACTGGTTGAAAAAGAATCCAAAAGGGTTGTTCTAAAATCGAAACGGAAAGGAGAAATGTTTCCTTTGGACATGAAACCCATTCAAGGAAAACCGGCCATTTGCTTACTCACAAAAGCTGCGAACGATGATAGTTGGCTATGACATAGGCGCTTATCACACATAAACTTTAGTGATATTAACAAACTGGTACTTGGTGATCTTGTGCGAGGATTACCGCTACTCAAGTACGATAAAGACCGTTTGTGTGATGCGTGTGAGCTGGGAAAACAAAGTCGCAAGAGTCATTCTACAATCGTCAACACCAAGATCATCGAACCTTTGGAACTTCTGCACATTGATCTATGTGGTCCGTCTGTCATCGAAAGCGTTGCTCACAACAAGTACATTCTGGTTGTGGTAGATGATTTCTCTCGCTTCACATGGGTATTCTTTCTCAAGCAAAAGTCTGAAGCAGCCTTAAACATGATCAACTTCATCAACAGATAGAAGTTCTTCTCCGAAAGCAAGTTCGGATGATAAGAAGTGATAATGGTACCGAATTCAAAAATAAAGTTCTGGATGACTTTCTAGTCAATAAAGGAATTTCGCATAATTTCTCTGCCCCTTATACTCCTCAACAAAATGGAGTGGTAGAAAGACGCAATCGTTCTCTTTGCGAAGCAGCTCGTACCATGCTTTCATTTGCGAAACTTCCTCTATACTTCTGGGCCGATGCCATCGCAACTGCATGTTTCACCCAGAACCGTTCCAACATCAACAAACGCTTTCACCTCACTCCCTATGAAATAATCAACAAAAGAAAACCGAACGTGAAATTCTTTCATGTTTTTGGATCTAAGTGCTTCATTTTTAACTCAAAAGAAAAACGAGTTAAATGGGATGAAAAGGCTGATGAAGGTGTTTTTCTTGGGTACTCTCTTACTTCAAAGGCCTATCGTGTTTTGAACAAATGTTCTCGGAAAATTGAAGAATCCTACTACATCACCTTCGATGACAGCTACAATTCAAGAGCAATACAACCTATTATGAAGACTCAAGAAATCTTTACAGACTCAAATCGAACGACCATTCCTCTTATGGATCTATATGAGGAATTCATGAATCTGTTTGATGAACCGGAAAATGCAAAGTCAGCAGAAGCCAAAGCAAGAGACAACCAAGGGGATGAACTGTTAAAAATAATAGACAGTGCCATCAGTGAAAATGACTCCTTACCCGTCAACTCCACAGATGTTCCGATTCCGGTTAGTGCTCCCCATTTTGATGCTCCCACTCCAACTCCCATTTCCGATGCACCAGTCCAGGGGGAGAGCTCTGCACCTATCCAGGGGGAGAATTCGGCATCTTTTCGGGAGGAGAATGCTTCTTCTAACTCAGAGACGAGCACACCTTCAATTGAAGAAAGCAACTCCAATCTTGTTCATACAGGAAACGATGCAAACTTCTAGGGGGAGAATGAGATTGAAAACAATGATCCTGACACTCAGTCAGAGGTACAATCGGAAGCAGAAGAAATTATTCCAGAGATTAATCCTGAATATGATCCAAATTATCCTCCAATGCTAAAATGGACGAAAGATCATCCACAATCTCAAATCATCAGAGAAACATCTGTTGGCGTTCTCACTCGAGCTCAAGTCAAAGAAAAACAAGCAACATTATTTTCAAAGGTGGAATTTTGCATGTTTCACTCGTTCATCTCCAAAATCGAACCTAAAACAGTCAAAGTTGCAATCGATCATGCTGACTGGGTACAAGCAATGCAAGATGAGCTAAATGAATTTGAACGCAACAAAGTTTGGAGATTAGTTCCGACTCCGAAAATGACATCTGTTCTCGGAATGAAGTGGGTATTCCGAAACAAATAAGATAAGGAAGGCAAGGTTATTCGGAATAAGGCTCGACTGGTTGTCAAAGGCTATTGCCAAGAAGAAGGAATTGATTATGAAGAAACGTTTGCACCAGTTGCTAGACTAGAGTCAGTTCGGATCTTTCTTGCATATGCAGCACATAAGGGTTTTGACGTCTATCAAATGTATGTCAAATGTGCATTCCTAAATGGAGAATTAGAAGAAACAATCTATGTTGAACAGCCACCAGGATTTGTGAGCACCGCACATCCCGATCATTGCTATGTGCTAGATAAGGCTGTTTATGGTCTGAAGCAAGCTCCAAGAGCATGGTATGAAACTCTGACTCGTTTTCTCAAGCAATCTAAGTTCAAGCAAGGCTCTGTTGATGCAACCTTGTTTCGCAAAAAGGAAGGAAGTCATCTGATGATTGTTCAAATCTATGTCGATGATATTATTTTCGGATCCACGCATCCAAGCCTAACAGCTGAATTCCGAAAACTGATGGAGACAAAATTTGAAATGAGCTCCATGGGTAAAATCAACTTCTTCCTTGGCCTTAATATCAGACAAAGTTCAGAAGGCATTTTCATCAATCAAGAGGCTTACACCAAGTCTCTCTTGGAGAAATTCGGAATGAAAGGAGATTCCAAAGTCAAAGTTCCGATGGCATTCGGAACCAAACTCACTCCATCACTAGACAAACCTGCAGCAGATATCACTCTCTACCGTCAAATGATAGGTTCACTTCTCTATCTTACTTCAAGTAGACCTGACATTATGTTTGCTGTATGTTACTGTGCTAGATTTCAGGCTAATCCTAGAGAGCCACATCACAGTGCTGTGAAAAACATTTTCCGATTGTTAGTTCTATATGCTCAAGGATGATCATAAAATGATATTACTAATAATACATGATCCTATAGGGTCACACCAACAACAAGTTTGACACCAATTGATCATTTAGAATGTTAAATTTTGATTTAACATCAAATGATACTTAACTTGCAATTTAATCTTGTAGGTTATTATTATTTGAGGTAAATAATAATAACTACAAAATTAAAGGTTGATTAGTAATTCATATGTGATGAATTAATTAAGTGTAACAATTAAATTGTTTAAATTGTTAAACGATTTAATTGATTTATAATTAAGCCTTTTATTTAATTTAATTGGTAAATTAAATAAAATATATATATTGTTATATATATATATATATATATATATATATATATATATATATATATATATATATATATATATATATATATATATATAATTATACAATTAAGATTGTATATTTAGATGGTTTATTTATATATATAATTATGGGTTAAATGTTATCCCATTAAAGAAATAAGAAGATGTATTATTTATAAGCTTATAATTATCTAAGTTTTATAAATAATAAACCTACTAACTCTCCATGTGACATCAAAGATTCAGCCAAGATGGAAAGAAAAGAATGCATTAACTACTTAAAAGTGGTTGAAGATGCCTTGTGTCTTCTAGCTTTTGATTATAGAAATCAAATGGATCTTTCTTTTAAGCTAGTTGCATGTGCTTTTCTTTTGCCTTGGTGGGATATAATGTGCATGGTTTTGAGGGGGTTTGTACATCATTCTTGCTTCAAGAAATCAGCCAAAAACTCTCCTAAAGTTCTTAGAAAGAATTGGTCTTTGGTTTCATAAGAAAAGGAGTTATAACTTGCAAGTTGTGGAACTAGCATTCAAGGGTGTTCAAGCTTGTGGTGGATCAACTATAGAGGGATTCTAATTTGATTCCTAGCTATCAAAATCATCCAAACCAAACCCAAGAACAAAGGTTATGATCTTGAACTTAATCTATGTTTGTTCTTCATCTTATCTCTACATGCATGTAGCATGATCCTCTTGAAAATGGAATTTGTGTTCATGATTTTATGCTTCCGTTGCAAACTCTTGTTTTTGAAACTAACTACATGAACCATCATTTCCAACAATTGGTATCAGAGCCATGGCTATATTGCATGTTTAGATAATAAGTTTATTTGGATAAACTTGGTTTTTGGAAGCCATGAATGTTCATCTTCTTGAATGAAAGTTTCATGCATGGCTTCTTTGGCAACATGCAAGTATATTATCTATGATTTTATGTAACCAACTATAGTTTATGTATGCATGCATTTGGTTACATAGATGTTGCCTTAGAAAAACAAAGTGTTGATTTTCTTATGATTTTATGTGATAAAATGGTGCATAAACAAGCCAAGGACCATATGATGCATGTTTTGTGTTTGTATTCAATTTGGTTGTAATCTATTCTTTTATTCAAATGGTTTGTAATAATAATTAGTTATTTACTTCTTTTATTCATTTTGTAATTGTTAGAATAGTTGTATTTTATTTCATTCACAAAATGTAACAAGAGAAGGAAGTAAGAAAAGATTGCACCCAACAGCAGCACATTCTGAAGAGCTGCTGTCCAGATTTGAAAAATGTTTTGGAAGTGTTTTATAAATTCATATCTTGGTCATTTGGTGATATACTTGTTGGTAACTTTAATATCTAGTATATACATTAAGTTTCAACAAGTATTAGCATCAATATAGCCAAGAATGAATTGAAAAATGCAACAAAAACAACAAAAATTCCTTCCTGCTGCCCCTGATTTCGAAAATTTTGAGGGCTCCATAGAAAAATCACATGTCACTCAATGGTGTCAAGAAATGGTGGTTCAAGTATCATTTGGTGATATAAGAAGCTTGGCAAAATTGTAGCCAAATCGGAGATCATTTGGTTGAGTTTTTGTCACCTTTTTGTCCCTAGGTTTGGACTTGATATTTCATGTGTGGCTCACATGAAATATCAAACTAGTTGGCTTGTGTTTATGCACCCATGCATGCTTGTGATGTTTGAATGTTTTATTATGTTATGTTGTGGATGAAAATGAGATTTTGCATGCTAGACAACCTAGATAATTAAACATAATCATCAAGGAGTTTGTATTTTCAAAAGTTGACAATTAAAACATAAGATGTGAAAAATGGGTTTTATTAAAATGGGTTTTGTTTAAAACCTATTAAGTCAAGTTTTGAAAATGATTGAAACAAGAAATAAAATGGAGATTTTATAAACTCTTACAAACTCCAACCCTAAGTAATAATGGTAATTATATAGGATAATAAATTGGTTCTAATATATATGTGATCAAACTCAAACTTAATATAGGATATTAATTGTTATCTTGACCACAAACAAAGAATCAATAAAATGGAGATTTTATGATTAAGGAACCAATTAACTAAATAAGATTTAATGGTACCATGTTTATTGGATGCATGCAATCTACATGATACCATATGTTTTTCAAAAATTAGAATTGTAAAACATTCAAATCCCTTATGAAATACGAATCTATGCCGTCCTTCTTAAAGACACTCATGTATCACTTGTATTTCCTTGTGGGATAAAGGATACCTAACCACTTGGAGTCTTCTTGTGATACAAGAAGTAGTTTTTGCAATATTGATGGGATAAAGGACACCTAACCATTAATAGTTGTCAAAACTACACGTCCGTTTAAGTAGGATGATTCGTTTGGAAATCTCTTGTGATAAAGGTCACCTAAGCATTAGAAATCCAAGGCATAGATGGGATCAAACATGCCAAACTTATAAATGTTATAATGGGATCCCATAACTCTAGAAATTATATTTGGATATAATTGGTAAACCGTTACCTACCTTGTTGATTCGAATATGCGGGATAAAGGATACCTAACCACTTATTCGTGATGCAACTTGGATTCTAGACCTTAATTAATTAAAGTTTATGAAACAAGAAAGGGTATTAATTATTAAGGACTTAATATCATAATTTACTAAATAGAACCTTGTTAAAATTTTGTAGATGGCACCAAACAACACACACTCGGCTCCTAACAAAACCTCACTACGGTCTCTCCTTGAAGGAGAAAAACTTAACCATACCAACTTCTTGGATTGGTACCGTAGTGTGAGAATTGTTATCAAACAAGAAAAGAAAGAATATGTTCTCAATGAACCACTTACAGAAGAGCCTCCTGCCACTCCTAAGCCCGCACACGATGCATGGCTTAAAAAGATGGATGATTCCATCGATGCATCATGCCTCATGTTGGCAACCATGATTCCCGACCTTCAGAAGGATTTGGAGAATCATTCAGCTTATGACATGATTAATCAACTAAAGGAAATGTTCCAACAACTTGCAAGAACGGAAAGGTTCGAAACTGTTCGGGCTTTCCATGCTTGCAAGATGGAGGATGGGCAGTCGGTAAGCTCTTATGTGCTCAAAATGAAGAGTCACATTGATCATTTGGCACGTCTTGGAGTTGTGATGCCCGAAGAGCTAGCAACGGATTTGATCCTTAACTCCTTGACAAAGTCCTTTGATCCTTTTGTCATGAATTTTAACATGAATGGTTTAAACAAGACTATCCCGGAATTACATGGGATGCTAATTACCGCAGAAAAGAATCTGCCTAAGAAAACCACTCAAGTTCTCATGATCAAGGAAGGTGGCACAAAGAGAACTAGACCAGAACACCCCACCAACTCCAAGGGCAAGGGGAAAGCAAAAGCTTTCAAAGGTAAGGGCAAGAAAGTTGTCCAACCTTCCCATCCGCCCAAGAAGAAGGCAAAGGTTGCCAAAGATGAAACATGCTTTGAATGTGGCAAAGCTGGGCATTGGAAGAGAAATTGCCCTACCTATCTTGCGGAGTTGAAGAAAAAGAAGGCCGGTGAAGGCACTTCAGGTATCTATGTGATAGACCTAGAACTTTATAATTTATCTCCTAACACATGGGTATTTGATACTGGTTGTGGAACTCACATATGTAATATGTTGCAGGGGTTCAAAAGGAGTAGGCGACTGAAGGCAAATGAGGTAGTACTTCGAGTTGGAAACAATGCAAGGGTTGCGGTGGATTCAATTGGAAGCTTTAATTTATTACTACCTAATGGCTTGTGTGTAACATTGTTGAATGTTTACTATGTTCCTAGCTTGACTAGGAATATTATTTCAGTTGCTAAATTAAGACAATGTGGATTTGATCTTTCGTTTAATAATGATGATATTTGTGTTTACAAAAATAATGTATTCTATTTTGAGGCTAGGCCTTTAAATGGAATTTATGAAGTAAACCTTGATGAAAAGACTAACAATGGCTCTTTATACCACACTTTCACCAAGAAACCCAAATTTGATTTGAGTCAAACCTATCTATGGCATTGTCGCCTTGGGCATATAAACAAGAATCGCATATCCCAACTTCAAAAGAGTGGACTTTTGAAGGAAAATGAGAATGACTCATTTGATATATGTGAATCTTGTTTACATGGCAAGATGACTAAAGCTCCTTTCTCTGGAACCAATGAGAGAGCAAAGGACTTGTTAGGAATCATACATATGGATGTATGTGGTCCTTTCAAGCCAATGACTAGATATGGTGAAAGATATTTCATCACCTTCACTGACGACTTTAGTCGTTTTGGATATGTTTATTTAATTAAACATAAACATGAGGCGTTTGAAATGTTCAAAACGTTTCAAAGTGAAGTGGAAAATCAACTCAACAAAACAATTAAAGTTCTTCGTTCTGATAGAGGAGGTGAGTACTTAAGTACAAACTTTATGGATCATCTTAAGACTTGTGGAATTGTTTCACAACTTACTCCACCTGGAACACCACAACATAATGGTGTGTCTGAGAGGCGGAACCGAACACTATTGGATATGGTTCGATCCATGATGAGTAGAAGTACTCTACCTTTATCTTTTTGGGGTTATGCTATACAAACAGCTGCTCGTCTCCTAAACATGGCACCTACTAAGAAGGTAGATAAAACGCCTTATGAGATATGGCATGGAAGGGTTCCATCTTTATCCTATCTAAAGGTATGGGGTTGTGAAGCTTATGTTAGACAAGAAGCTTCAAACAAATTAGAACCCCGTTCAACTAAATGTATCTTTGTAGGGTATCCGAAAGATTGTCTTGGATACTATTTCTACAATCCCATCGAGAATAAGATATTTATTTCTCGAAAAGCTGAATTCCTAGAAAACAAGTTTCTGACGGAAGAGGCTAGTGGGAGGTTTGTGGAACTTGAGGAACTTCAGGAACCACAACCTGATACACAAGAAGTTGAATCTAGCATTCAACAAGAAATTGTTGAACCTGAACAAACGATTGATCAGGAACAAATTGTAACACAAGGTGTTCGCAAATCTGGTAGGGTTCGAATTGAACCAGAAAGGTATGGTTACCTTTTGATGGAAGAGGAATGTTATACGATAGATTCTGATGAACCCGTCAACTATCAGAGTGCAATATCAGATCCTGAATCTGATAAATGGCTTGAGGCCATGAACACTGAGATGCAATCCATGCACGATAATCAAGTTTGGAACTTGGTTAATCTTCCCACCAATTGTAAGACTATTGGGAACAAATGGGTTTTCAAGAAGAAAATCGACGTGGATGGAAATGTTCACACTTTTAAGGCTAGACTTGTCGCTAAAGGATACTCACAAACTCATGGTATTGACTATGATGAGACCTTTTCTCCAGTGGCAATGATCAAGTCGATTAGGATACTTTTTGCTATAGCCGCATACTATGATTATGAGATATGGCAAATGGATGTCAAGACCGCTTTCCTTAATGGATACTTATTGGAAGATGTCTATATGGATCAACCTGAAGGTTTTGTCGATCCCAAGCATCCAAACAAAGTGTGCAAGCTTAAAAGATCTATCTATGGATTAAAGCAAGCGTCTCGAACATGGAACATCCGTTTTGATGAAAAGATTACGAGTTTTGGATTCATCAAAAATGAGGATGACTCCTGTGTTTACAAGAAAGCTAGTGGGAGCATTGTCATAATCCTAGTATTGTATGTAGATGACATACTTTTATTTGGAAATGACATCCCAACCTTAAAAGGTGTCAAAGCGTTCCTTGAGAGTTGTTTCTCAATGAAGGATCTAGGGGAAGCTGCTTATGTATTAGGCATAAAGATCTATAGAGATAGATCTAAGAGACTTATTGGTCTTAGCCAAAGTGTATATATTGATAAAATCTTGAAAAGGTTCAAGATGCAAGACTCCAAAAGAGGATTCTTGCCAATGCCTCATGGCACCATCCTAAGCAAGTCTCAGTGCCCAAACTCTAGGACTGAACTTGAAAGGATGAAACATGTCCCATATGCTTCGGCAATTGGGTCCATCATGTATGCCATGTTATGCACTAGGCCCGACGTCTCATGTGCCTTAAGTATGACTAGTAGGTATCAACAGAACCCAGGTGAAGCCCACTGGACTGCTGTAAAGAACATTCTTAAGTACTTGAGAAGAACTAAAGATATGTTCTTAGTTTACGGCGGTTTAGAAGAAAGCTTAAAGGTAAAGGGTTACACTGACGCAAGCTTCCAAACAGATAGGGATGATTCGAAATCTCAATCTGGGTATGTCTTTATTTTAAATGGAGGAGCCGTGTCTTGGAAGAGTTCCAAACAAGAAGTGATTGCACAATCCACTACAGAATCTGAATATGTTGCTGCTTCAGAAGCTGCTCAAGAAGCTGTCTGGATGAGAAAGTTCATAGAAGATCTAGGGGTTGTTCCTTCCATTCGGGACCCTATAGAAATCTTCTGTGACAATCTAGGTGCTATAGCTCAAGCAAAGGAACCTAGATTGCATCAAAAAACCAAACACATTCACCGAAGGTATAACTACATTAGACATGAAGTTAAGAATGGTGAAATAAGTATTCACAAGGTTCATACAGATCAAAATTTGGCAGACCCATTCACGAAACCTTTACCTCAAACTAAGCATGAAAGTCATGCTAAGGGTATAGGACTCCGTTTTTCTAATGAATGGATTTGATTTGTGTTTAATGTTGTATGAATATGAACTTATGTAAACAACAAGAATTATGTAATATTTGTAACGTGATGTTTCATTCATAATTATTGTGTTTTATTAGCATGTTTAATCCTTGAATAATTTAGTTATTCTAAACGTCCATAGTCGATCATAGTTGTGGGAGCAATTATGAAGTAAGACTAATATGAATTGGATTGGTTGACTTTTATGGGTAAAAGTAGCAAAAGGTTGCAACCAAATTCATAGGTACTTGTCAGTGAACAAGTATTGGACTTGACCCGTTTCAAGATCACTCCATGGATCATCATCATAAGTGATTCTTGAATAAAGGTATTATCATTGTATCCTATGACCTGAGATACATATTTGGGACTCAAGTGTAGAGTGTACTATGCTTTGATATGGTTTACTGTTGTTCTTGAAATACAGACAACCATAAAGGCCATACTCATGCATAGTACTAACTATATGAGGGGCGTATGTAGTCAAGACGGGATTTGTTCCTCTTATGTGTTGAGAGTTAGACATCTAAGGCGCCTGTTTGAAAGTTGAACATAAAATGAGAATGATTAAGATCCATGTCTCATGTTCAACATGATGTCTGTGACAAAGGGATAATTGATAGATAACCTTATACATCAATTAGAGCCTCGTGTTTTCTGAAGAATTGAATGTTGTTGAATGGCACAATGTCATGTGTTATTGGGGGCAGTAAAATGTTGCTAGACGTTTACCACTATCTATATCATTCTGTGATGCAACCTTGTGCAAGTGGGAGATTGTTAGTTCTATATGCTCAAGGATGATCATAAAATGATATTACTAATAATACATGATCCTATAGGGTCACACCAACAACAAGTTTGACACCAATTGATCATTTAGAATGTTAAATTTTGATTTAACATCAAATGATACTTAACTTGCAATTTAATCTTGTAGGTTATTATTATTTGAGGTAAATAATAATAACTACAAAATTAAAGGTTGATTAGTAATTCATATGTGATGAATTAATTAAGTGTAACAATTAAATTGTTTAAATTGTTAAACGATTTAATTGATTTATAATTAAGCCTTTTATTTAATTTAATTGGTAAATTAAATAAAATATATATATTGTTATATATATATATATATGTATATATATATATATATATATATATATATATATATATATATATATATATATATATATATAATTATACAATTAAGATTGTATATTTAGATGGTTTATTTATATATATAATTATGGGTTAAATGTTATCCCATTAAAGAAATAAGAAGATGTATTATTTATAAGCTTATAATTATCTAAGTTTTATAAATAATAAACCTACTAACTCTCCATGTGACATCAAAGATTCAGCCAAGATGGAAAGAAAAGAATGCATTAACTACTTAAAAGTGGTTGAAGATGCCTTGTGTCTTCTAGCTTTTTGATTATAGGAATCAAATGGATCTTTCTTTTAAGCTAGTTCCATGTGCTTTTCTTTTGCCTTGGTGGGATATAATGTGCACGGTTTTGAGGGGGTTTGTACATCATTCTTGCTTCAAGAAATCAGCCAAAAACTCTCCTAAAGTTCTTAGAAAGAATTGGTCTTTGGTTTCATAAGAAAAGGAGTTATAACTTGCAAGTTGTGGAACTAGCATTCAAGGGTGTTCAAGCTTGTGGTGGATCAACTATAGAGGGATTCTAATTTGATTCCTAGCTATCAAAATCATCCAAACCAAACCCAAGAACAAAGGTTATGATCTTGAACTTAATCTATGTTTGTTCTTCATCTTATCTCTACATGCATGTAGCACGATCCTCTTGAAAATGGAATTTGTGTTCATGATTTTATGCTTCCGTTGCAAACTCTTGTTTTTGAAACTAACTACATGAACCATCATTTCCAACACCGATATCTCAAAAGAACAACCTCACTTGGTTTGTGGTATCCGTCAGGATCTGGATTCTTTGTTCAAGCATTTTCCAATGCTGATCTTGGTGGTTGCGGATTGGATCGCAAAAGCACTTCAGGAGGATGTCAACTCCTTGATGGAAAACTCGTCAGCTGGCAATCAAGGAAACAAACTTGTGCATCGCTCTCAACAGCTGAAGCTGAGTACATTGCTGCTGCTTCATGCACTTCTCAGATAATATGGATTCAAAACCAACTGAGAGACTATGGAGTCAGTATGAAACGTATTCCACTTTACTGCGATTCCGAAAGCGCAATTCGGATCTGTCACAATCCAGTGCAACACTCAAAGACAAAACACATTGCACTCAGATATCACTTCATCAAAGATCATGTTGAAGATGGCAACATCGAGATTCATTTTGTTCGCTCAAATGATCAACTGGCTGACATTTTCACTAAGGCACTTCCCGAGATATTATTTAACAGAATTCTTCAAGGCCTTGGAATGATGGAACCTGAATCCGTTCCGAAATCCAACTAATTTTCCGACTGATTCCGAAATTCGGAATGTCTCGGAAACGAACTCTACAAAAGCATAATTCGGAACACTTGTATCCTTTGTATATTTTTTTTGTGTGCTTCGTTTTAATTTTTTTTATTTATTTGCTTCCTTTATCAACAAAACATCAAAAACATTTATTATTTTTTCAAAAATATCAAAAACATTTATTTTTTTTTACCTTATTTTTTTACCTTATTTTTTTTACCTTATTTTTATTATTTTGTTTATTTTATTTTTTGGCTAAGTTTGAGATTGCAGACACAAAGGAGAGACGATGAACATACGAAAGGCACATTTTTTTATTACATAGGAAGCAAGACTAAATACATCAAAAGACAGTACAAAAAGATCTTCTTCCTAGAGTTTGTAGTAGTGCCACATGGGAGGATCACCAAGGTGGAAGGCTTGATGGATTCACATCTCACACTCGTCCACGAAGAGGCGACTCTCGTAAGCCAATCCCACCAAGAACTGGTCGTGTGGAGTTGTGCGGATGATCACCGCCGGCCACCATCCCCGCCTGTGCCAAACCTCAACGAGGTCAAACTGTTTGTACTCCACCAAGACTCTTGGTGGGACAGGCTGCAAGTAGGGATAGCTGGTCTGGATCATCAGTGGACCACCTCCTTCACTATCCTTGAGGGTAGTCATCTTCACCTCGTACCAGTGGTTCCAAGTCGCCATGATTACCCCACCATAAGTACCACCGGCACCATCTCGCATCTTCACCTCGACCTTGTCACCACGGTAGTAGGGACGTTGCGCCATTTGCTGAATCGTCTGAAGGTAATCTCTCGTGAGTGTGTGCTGTTTTCTGCTAACAACATTTTCCTTGCTCGCAGAGGATCAAGAGATGAGAAGGATGAATTCACCCTAGCTGATCTTCCATTCATGAATCCTTTTGATTGGGTGTCTCTGTTTAACATCCTTCCAAGAAGGGAAGATCATGAGATTCTTCATGAGCACATCAAAAAATTACTCATGGGTTACATCCTTGAAATCTCGAAGCTTGACATTGAAGTGGCTGCAGTCCTGGACTCTGTTCCAGAAGTCTCTCCTGAAAAACCTCCTACTGGTCTGAGCAAACGTCGTCTCGGAAAGATCAAAAAGGGCGATTGGAACGTGGCTTATCCATCCAATGAGGGACAGGATTCGGTGAAAAAGATATTCTATCTGCGAGACAAACATCTCTACCGAACTCCTGCATTAAAGAAAATTCTCGATCTCATCAACAAGACAAAACTAAATACCGAGAATGACAAAAGATGCTTCAATGATATGCTGACCTGGTACATCACCTTTCGGAATAGGATTCTGCTCTTGATTCCAAAAGTGTTTGAGAAAGAGCTGAAAGTTGTGAAACCAGAAGCTGAAGAATGAAGGTTTATCGCAATTTTGACTCAAAGGGGGAGATTGTTGAGTCATAAATGAAGATTGAGTCAAAGATGCTGGTCGGATTTTTTGCCTGATTTAGTGCCATTAGTTTAGCTATCGGTTATGGAATGGGCCTGTCCTTCCATACTTAGTTTTTGTATAAATAGCATGCACGTACCCTAATTAGGGTTAACTTTAGTAATCTTTTCTACGGCACTTATACAGAATAGTTCACAACGAATTGTTCTTGAGTTGCATAAATCATTCGACATCAGTTCTTCATATTGCTTGTTCTTGATCTTGTTTATTTTCAATATTCCGCATTTTTTGAATCTTGATCCAACATTTACACATATTTGGACGTAATTGTTCTTGAAAATGGTATGATTTGCCAAATTCTGATGAGATGTACATCAATCTTACACACCTTTCGCACTAAGGCTTATTATCATATAGTTATAATGATAAGGATGATTACCAACCAGAAAATTTGAATCCATCTAAAGGCTCATGTTTGATTCTATGATTGAAGATTACCTTTCCATGATGCATTCTCACAAAAATAAATATAAGCATTGATTTTGTGAAAAGTGCATAACTTATTCACTAGCTCCTTTAAAAATGAACAAATGGTTGAAGTACATATCCCATCACACAATCGTACTTGTGTTAAGTCATACATAGCTATGACATTCATCTTGTCTATCAAATATATAATGTGATATTCGGGGAACACACATTTTTGGATATAGATACATTTATATTCTTGATCTGTAAAGAGACCAAGATCTTATAGTCCTTTAGTTTGTGTACTTATAAACCAAGAAAAATCTATCATAAGGGAACTAGATGTCAATGCATCAGACCCTAGTCAATATGATATACAAGCTACACTTTTCGATCCCAAGGTTACACTAGTTTGATAACTAACTTTTTTAAAAGAAACCGGTCCTTTTGATTTAGTGAGTTTCTCACCTTTAAGTGCATTTAAAACTTGAGTAAATGATCATTTTGAAAAATCTTTCCCCTATTTTTTTTAAATGTTTACAAAATATTACGAATCGATATCATTTATTTCTTCATAACCATTCATCATCATTTTACTAATCTAGTACTACAATTTGTTCACACAAAAAGCCATTGTCTTGATTTTTTCAAATTCAGCATTTGATATCCTTATTTTACGTATACTTGTCGATTTTGTTTTTAATCTTCATAACATATACTAGCTGTCAGTGACTTGAATTTAATGGAACTAGTCATATTTTATGGTATTGATGAAATTATAATGCTTCACCATATTATTCTTAACATATCATCATCATATCCATGATATTATCATTGTTGGTACCTTCAGTATAAAGTTGGTAATAATTTTGACACACAAATTCTCTTTGGAATGATCTGTTATACCAAAGCTTCTTATAAAGGATTATTCACTTTCGTTAATAATCCTTGTACCACTTATGGTATACTAATTTATCCATGCTTCTAATGAAGAAATCTCAAACCTAAATTATACTTAAACTTAATCCATGGTTTTACTTAATGTGATATTATGTTCAGTGGCGGAACCAGAAATGTGAAGCAGGGGTGGCACCAAAATTTTTTTTTTCTGCAATATAATAAGACTTAAAAACAAACCAGCGCGGAGCTGGCTAGAGTACAAGCAAAACATGCAAAAACAGATAAAAAAACCTATACAACGATAGCAATGTACTTTAGACTAACAAAAAGGTTACAACAACCCCAACATTTTAACTCAACTCTATTGTCAAAACGAAAGCAGCAGCAAAGTCACCAACTATCAAGACTAATATTCAGCCAAATCAACCAAAGAGAGCAGCTTGCGTTTGCGCCCCAATACACACAGGGGTAAAATCGTCCAGAACCACAAGAATTGGGCAATTACCAGCTCCAGTCCTAATTGCTTGTGAATTAGAGTAAAGGGTAGGATTTTTGTGATAAAATGAGAGTAAAGCAGAAGTTAATTGCTTATAAATTAGAGAAGTCTACTTGCTTGTGAATTACAGTCTAGTGTAGGATTTTCCTTGTTGGCGACATTCAACTTCAAAGTGGAATCAAATACAAATTTCCTTATTCTATAAAAGTGAGTTACAACTCAAATTTAACATAATATTGTTACGTAAGTGGTCAATTGTAATATTGAATGTAATATTGAAGTTAAACTATCTCCAAAGTGAATAAAGTGATACTGTATCACTTTATAGGAATTACTATACTCTGTAATGTTTATACGCACCATATGTGATACACAAAAAAAACTTAAATACACAGCAGCAACTACGAAGAAGACGCATAAGAAAAAGAAGAAACAAAGGCGAAAAGAACATAAAAAAACCTGGATCAAACTTCAAACAGAGGGCAGCAGCAAGAAGACGCAACAGCAAGGAGATGATACCTAATTGCGTGTGTGTTCCGCCATCTGCTTTCGATCTCACATATCTCTTTCTTCTCTGATTCGATTACGCAACCACACGCCTCCGATTTCTATGTTCTCCGATTTACTATTTCCGACTTCTATGTTCTCCGCTTCTCAATCTGTAAATCACGAGCACACACCCGCGTTCCCTCTTCTAAGTTTTTGGGCTTCTGTTTCTGATTTTATGGGCTGAAGTATACCTGTGGGCTCCTTCTAAGGCAAAGCTGAGTAGTGGCCCGTGCCACTGTGGGCATAAGCCCAGTTCCGCCTCTGTTATGTTAGTGTTTAAACTAAAGTGAAGATAACATTTTCCCTTCCCCATAAACCATATATGGATGCATCCCTTCAAAATTAATCTTTCCTTTTACATATGGATGGAATAAGAACTTCAAGGATTCCTTTTACCATATTTGGCATATTAAAACTTCGGTCAAAGACTAAAATATGCATATATGTAAATATAAGTCATCTTATGAGCATCTCAAGTGTTAATGAGGATACGTCATGAAGACTTATTTCTCTTTTAATTAGACTGAAGAAATACTAGTGCCTTCTTTCACGTAGAATCTGATGATGACAAAAAGTTGGGAACCTTACAAAGAAAAAGACAAGGGGAAGTTTGTTAAACTATTTGAGGGGGTAGAAAACTAATAAAGGGAGAAGAGTCTTGATGATTATTACAATTATGATAAAAAGAAAAAATCAAATATATCAACAAAAAGGGGAACTCCACTATAGTATTTGAGGGTGATGGAAATTACTCAATAAGAGGGAACATCTGGTGAGTATCTTATACATGAAACTATATAGTTGAATCGGGTTGTTGATGATAGTCTTTTCATGTAAGGAATTATTCTTTTTATAGACGGAACCAAAAGTTGAGTCACATAATCCTCAAAATACAAGTTATTGAATACACTTGTATTCTTTCTTTTAAACAAGATCCTAACTACGAAAAAGAAAAAATCAAATATATCAACAAAAAAGGGGAACTCCACTATAGTGTTTGAGGGTGATGGAAATTACTCAATAAGAGGGAACATCTAGTGAGGATCTTATATATGAAACTCTATAGTTGAATCGGGTTGTTGATGATAGTCTTTTCATGTAAGGCACTATTCTTTTTATAGACGAACCAAAAGTTGAGTCACATAATGGATCCTCAAAATACAAGTTATTTAATACACTTGTATTCATGCTTTTAAACAAGATCCTAACTACTATCCCTTTAAAGACATCCATTCATACTCTACCAGACTACCCTACTTTCAAATATACTAAACATTAAATCTATGCTTCATGTACATTATAGTATATATCTTTGTAAACAAACTAAACATATATGTGAAAATATCAAAAAAGTAAAATGTTTCTCAAAAATCTTCAATGGGACATTAGTCTCTTATGTTTTGATTAGTGATTCTTCCTTTTATTCAAATTCTTTATTAGTTGTTTTGTCAACATCAAATACGGGAAAATTGTTAGTGCCAACTTAGTTGATTAGTTCTGATGATGACATACTTTTATAATAGCTGACATTGTACCATCAAGTAATCTTATAATTCAACACCATCTATCAAAAATAACAAATTGTGTAGATATATATAAACATTTGTTGACTTTTATTTTTTGTTAGGTTAAAAAGAATGTCTTTGTCATGACAATTTGCTAGTTAGATTTTTCTGGTCTGTGCTCCAATATCTGCCATAAAAGGGCCAAGCCATAACAAATGCGAAGCTATACGACTTAACTCCAACATAATGACTCTGATATAACTGGCTCTTTTAGGGACTTGAATATTGCCTAATTGCTCTGGCGCATTTACAGTTATTGCTTCTGTGAACATAGTAGCTAAATAATCCCAACGATATATGTTTTTCAGATTGACTAGTTAGTATGAATGTAACTTTAAAGATATTCTAGTTTGAGAATTCTTCTACACCAAGCAGATTGTTAGTTCAAGTGTGCACTATGTGATTGAAGAAGAATGGAAAACACCATATGATTATGCTACCAACTGTTGATTAAGTCAAAAAGATCTTGTGATATGTCCACCCTCCGTTCGATGGTACAAAGACATATTTTCTACTATAGGCTACAAAATGTAACTGTATCTAGCACATGAGGCAAGTACTTTGATATTTATATAAATATCATATCTAATGAGATAAAAATTTGTTGGGGATTGTGGAAACACATTAACCCTAAATCGAAGAAATATTCATAAGACAAAGTTTATTTTGCAAGAATTGTCGACTGTTACTTTTCACTAGAATAAGATTCTAGTTGTAAAGAATCAAGCGTTTACTTGATACTTCCTAAGTTCAACCTTCAAAGTTTTATAACTTTGTTGAATGAGTTCTCAATAAAATTTACAAAAACTTGAAAAAAAAAATAACTTTATTATAGAAGGTGTTATGAAACTTTCATTCAAAACCCCCCCTCCCCCCGCCCCCCCCCCCCCCCCCCCCCAAAAAAAAAAAAAGAAAAAAAAAAAAAGAAGTAAAACACACACAATACTACCATATTCGCAAGGCAGCACCTTTCTCTTATGAGATATACAAATACAAAGATATAAAGATGAAGTCAATTTCAACCCATTTTGACTTGATTAGACCAATTATGTAAAATGGATAAAAAATCATGGGCTTTTAATTTTCTTTCGATCGGCCAATTAAGATTAGTTTGAGCCATTAGGGCAATTATTTTGAACTTCAATCCAAACTAAGAGTCGTCTAATTTTATTAATGTCCAATTATCAATTTTTACTTATAAACAAATAAATGAATAGCTTTTTTATTTCTTTTTCAAGAACAAATAAAATAGATGAATCATTTTCTATTTCTTTCTCCTTTTATTTGAATAGATGGGTTTACATTCTTTAACCAATAAATTTTGGCTAAAACCCATACAACCCAAAATAAGTTTCCGTTTGTCATTGACATAATTGATACAAGCCCAAATACATCTCCTATATATTCGGCATTTTCATACATATTTACATAAATACTTCAAATCCTTGTATAAACTTCCAATGCACATATTAAATACGTTTAATACATATATATGTCTACTTGGTAACTAACCGAGCATACCCGATCATCCAAATATTCACAATGTTACATGCAAGTCCTTCAAAGTGATGTTTGGCTTTGCAATGATGTTACCACACAATGATTTGCAATCTAGTTTGGATTCACAACAGAACTAAATTCATAGCTTTTAGTACACAAATTGTCATTCAACGTTTTCATTTAAAATGATCTTTCACTTCTCATCCATGATGCTAATAGTTCAAAGGGGCACGTAGTTACCACTCTTTGTTTTCCCACAAATAACTTGATATTTGCTATTATCACACCTTCTGAAATATAACCGTACGTAGGTCAAATCAACCTTAAGTTGTGTAGGGCTCTCGTATTTCTCACAGTGGTCCTTTTGTTACTGAATTGTACACATCATATCCAACTCCTAGTCCCTTATCATCTTCTAAATCATTCAAATCAAAGTCATCACCATCATCATGTGGACCATCATTTCCATCCTCATGGTCCAGTTTGTTTATGAATTGTACATATTGTGTACAACTTATCTTCTGAACCATTCAGATCAAAGTCTCACTATCATGACCATCATCATCATCATCACGTGAACCATCATTTCCAATCCCATCTACCATGATCATATGAACTAGTGAAACATCACTCTCATGGTCACTATCGCGCTATCTCACTATCAAGGTCGCTCTCACTATTAATGTTTCCTTACTTTGAAAAGACGCCATTAATATGCCTAGTATGTAACCATCTATAATGGTTTAATTCATAGACACGCGTTGTGTAAAAATGAAATTAGAAATAAAAACTTAGAAGGAAAACATCAAGATTCTAAAAGAATCTAGCACCTTCGTTTTTTTTAGGATACGATTCAAGTGAGGATTTTTTTTTTTTATTATTTTAACAAATAGTACGATCAATATTTAATTAGTCTAGCAGAAAAAAGAATCTAACTATACGCAATCTTTCAACGAAACATAAAACCTTCATAAAAGGTAACGGAAAAATTCAGAGATGGAATTAGAAAAAAGGATACGGGTTCTCTAATTTGCTTTGATATATATGGAGAAAAAAGAAACCTACAAAACTACATGTAAACACCCTTCTATGAAATACTCGAAAGTTGGAATAAAAAATAAATGTCTATTTCCCTTTTCTTCTTTGTCAAATAATCTGATAAAAATAAGAATCACCACCATCTTCTCCCTCTTTCACAGTCCCCGATAAACAACTCTTCAAATTCTTTATTCGAGTTGTAACATATAAAAAACAAACACCTACCTCCACGGTGGTTGCTGGTGTTTGTTCGCCGGAAAAAAATCCCATCTCCCATCAGGCTCACGCCTTTTCCCTCCAACCATAGATAAGCCAGTGTTCAGATCAAAGTTATGCAGTGGCGGTGCACCAGTGGGCCCACCGGCTGCAGCCATGTTCACCATGAATGATGGTTGAGTTGATGAAGAGCCCATAATTTGAGGTACCACCGGGGCCCCTCTTGAATCGACCATGTATGGGATTGTCCCGCCAGGTGTCGCTAAAAACATCGCGGGCCCTGGTGGATACCCGTAAAAAAGTTGATTGTTGTAATGTGTTCTTCCTACATTGAAATTGGCTGTTGGGTTTGTACTCCTTCCGGAAGGTTCTGGAAGAGTCCGGAAATCTTTGTTCTTCACCCCGACTTCTGCACCAAAAATTGAAACAACAGATTCTTGCGGCTGATCGGTCAGATTCAAATCGATGTTCCTAGAAGGTTGTTTTGACGATGAAGAAGACGAACGAGACGGACTTTGCCACCAATCGGGACGCGCCACGTCAGCAGCTTCGTCACTGATACTGTTGAGATCCAACTGCGGTCTTTCTGGTCTCGTGGGACCCGCCTCCACAGATGATTCCTCCCCAGAAGGAACACCGGGATCGGGAGCTACACCCTCGACCACATTGAGATCGATATCGAGACGTTTGTGGGACCCGGTTTTTTCACTCTCCGGGACCCGTCTAAACGCACTGGTGGAAGCGGAGCCCTTCCACCCTAGGGTACCCTCGAATTGCAGGGGCGTTATTGGTAACTGACAAGCAGCGGTTGCTCTAGAAGCGGAAACAATTGAAACCGTTGACGAGATCGAGACTGAGACCGGGTTTATATCAACTTCTTCAGAACAAACTTCTTGATTCAAATCAAACCCTCCGATTCCCTTTCCGGTGTTGGGTTCCGATTCCTGCGCAACTTCGGAAACTTGAGAGGCAGTAACGTCGGGTTTGGAAACAAGGGTTTCTGATTCCTTCACGGGCTCTTTTAAGCACGTCACAGGCGGAGTTTCTTCCGGAATCGTGGATTCCGGAGTTTTTGGAGTTTCGGAAGTACTGCAACTTCGGTCCCTGGAATCATCAACTTCTTTTTCAACTTCATTAGCAACTTGTCTAGCAACCTCTAACGGATCTATCATCCCATAATCTAATTCCATATCCGATGTCTTCTTACTCATTGACAATTTAAATAAACACGAACCATTTTTGGTATCTTCATCGTCTCTCTCACTTCCTGAATTCGAAGAAGTTTTTGAAATCTCAACTTTCTGAGTCTCTAATGACAATGTACTTTGGAAATCGTCACCATTATCCACCATTTCTTCATCTTTGTCACCTCTTACATCACTCTTTACAGAAGACTCCAGAACATTGTCCACGTCAGCACTTGAAGCTATTTGTTCTAGCGGACCAGATACCTCTATTTTATCCTGACAGTTAACTTCGCCATGTGTCGGCTCCTGATTCGCGGGTACTTTGTCGATTACTTTATCTGGTGTTGTGATCTCAGAATTTTCAACATCTTGTGGGACAGTATCATTGTCCCGATTTATCATCCATTTATCACACAATATTTTAGCCTTTTCACTAATTAAAGAACTTCCATGATCAACAAGATTCTTTACGGTTTTCCCTATTCCAGAATCCAATGACTTCTGGTTATCTATTTGCAACCTATCGAGTGCTTTTAAAAGCTCGATGATTTTATCTTCCAAAAAGGTGTCATTGGTATCGTTTTTGAGGTTTTGAACATTGTTGAGATATTTATCGATGAATGATAATCCGTTTAAGTTGATAAAAAGATCAAGGCAGTTGTGATCCTCTGTGGCTGCGATAGTGCGTGCTACTGTAGACCACTGTTGGGTTGCTTCACCAAAATTGTTGACTATAGAATCTTGATCCTTCTGCATTGCAGTGATGAGGTCGTTGACTTTATCAGGGGATGTGAGTCCATTTTTTAACTCGGTTAAAGTAAAGAATTCTTCAAGTGCCATGTTGTAAAATTAATCACACTTTCATTGTTCAGAAATCATAAGCATCATCATGAATAATCAGCTCTGACCCTGCAAAAAAAGAAATCATATTACATTATACTATTTACCATAACTAAGCATGATCCTGAATATACCTATGTTTATTCAAAAACAAAAAAGTACCATATGAACTGAAGCTCTTGGTAATCAACTCAGATTGAAATGCAACTAATCTACCAAATCATACTTCAATCACTTCCGTAATTAAGAAACAACAATATCAGAAGATACCCACAAAGTGAAAGCTCAAAATAAAACCATAAAATACAAGATACCACAAATCGCAAAAATCAATGATATATCTCAACAAAGGTAGAAAGTAAAGGCACTCAATAAAGTTTGAATAATGGCGAAAACGGAAACCTCCCAACCCTACAATGCAATTTCTTCGACCGAATGCAAACTCCTAAATAGAAGATTTCAATCTCCGAACTAGGCCTTTTGGATTGTATGAGTAGATTAACGCTATAACACGTATATAGATTCACGTAAATTTTATCGAAACAGTAATCATTCAAAACTTCCTCGAACAATAAAACCCAAATTTCAAAATAATCACAGAGAATTGAAGTGATTACCTGTTTTGGAATTGAGACCAGGAGAAGCTAGCAACTTTACAGGGAGATAGCTAGAATAAAAACACGAAAAGTTTCAAAACTTTGTTTCTGTCGCTGGAATACCATGGTGACGTTTCTCTCTCTCTCCAAAATTTCCTCTTTCTCTGGGTTATAAAGGCTTAAATTTGAACACTGAAATACCCCTACAGCATCTGTTGCTCAAATTCTCTCTCTTCACGAAACCCTAACTTTCTGTGACTACAGGTGCGGTGGTGTGTTGCCTTTTTCCGGACCAGAGAGAGATGGTGCAAACGTTGCTTTCGTGCAGTGCAGTTGTTTTCTTTCGTTTTCTTAATGAAAAAAGTTACAAAAAGAACCCTGTATTTTTATAGATTTGAAAGTAGATCCTTAATATTTTCCTCATTCAAATCAAACCCAAATTGTGTCCCCCTCCAACATTGTTCGGCTCAAAACAGCTAAATCAGAAAAATTTAATGATTTTGTTGGTACGGTTATCGGTTCAGAGAAACATACCGAGGATTTTGACGTATTAAAAGGAAAATCTTAAAAAACTCAAACTTAGTTTTTCTCAATGCTGAATAAAATTATTATATTATTGTTATATATATATTTATATTATTATATCTTAAAGACTTACATATAGATATACTATTTAATGTAGTCGGTTTGGTTTGTATAATTGTCAAATTAGATATACTATTTTGATCAATATGTTGTGTTCTAAGTTGATTAACCCAAATCGCTCATGTATACATATAATCGGTTGGATACACTTTCAAAATTATTGTGATTTTTAGTTAATTATTGTGATTTTTGGTTAATTGATTTGATATCCGTATATTTGTACACATAATTAGGCCATAAAGGATAACAAATCCCATTATAATCTGGGAGGCTTGATTTATAAGATTGTTAATCGGACTGGTTTAACAGTTTAACCAACAATTATATTCTAAGATTAACCAAATTAAATTGTAGACGTATCTAATTTTAAGTAGACGCCATATTGGTTAGGTTGGGCACACTTAAGAAAACACACTTGTCATTTTTATACTCTACTTAATTTCAATAGCCGATATTCATTCCCATAATTAGGCCATAAACGTAATATTTATTGTGATCACTAATCAGTATCCAAATCTAAAGGATTACCATGAAGATACTTGCACTGATTAGGGGATTATGTTTATCACGATATTGTTGAAGACTTGAAGTGTGGGTGTGTGGGTTTTATGTATAAAACGATCAATTTAAGTTGCATGGTCAATGTTATAACTATAAATTCTAACTAAAAGAACAACAAATTGAATTGTTTGTCTAAAATGTACCAATTGCTTACAAAATGCTCAATAAAGTGGACTACTGTTTTTATAACGTATTTATAAAATACAATATAATTAATAGAATTGTCAATGATCTTTCCTACATAATCCTGTTTTAAGTTTTGTAGTGATGACTTCAATATATTTCCTTTTCTAGACTCCTACTAGGTGGTTTATATATTGACGTTAGCTTCTCGTTAAGAAGTAAGAACATATTAGGGCTTAGTCCTTCTGCATGCATTCGTTTTTAGGTCATGCAAATTAGATTGTACATGAGGTACCAATGTTTTTAATAAAAGTAACCACCTCAACTACTTGTTGTTAGTGATCATAAACTCAGAGTACACTACTTGTAAAACATATAGTAGTTATTTATTGTCTTCATAGAAAGTATACAACTGAATTTGTGAAAATTTTACGATAATGAATCTTAAATACTTGAATATGTCGATTTCATAAATGTTATGCACAGTAAAATTATTCGTTATTGGATTTTTACACATTCTTGGTTACATCTTCGAACCATGGAATGTTGAACTCATTAAGACGTCAATTGGCTATATGAGGTGTAACGTGGAACGAGAGTGGGATGCGGATCCAAGTGGTGTTATAGAAGAATTTCTTATTCTAGACCAAATTCGGTGACAGTGTACTTGATCGACCGATCAACGTAGCATGTCTGAATGTTTAAAATTGGATTAAATTTAATTCTTGAAGGGCCTTTCACACATTCAGAAAGTAAGAAAGTGGTTTGTAATTGTGTCGACGATAAAGCTTCGGGTTCGGATGATTTTACCTTTACATTCGTTAAAATATTTAGAAATATTTTAGAGGCAGACATTGTTGCTATGGTTTTGCAATTTCATGATTCTAGATACAACCCTAGAGGGTGTAATGCTTCTTTTCTCACTCACATCCCCAAAGTGTCGGAACATATATTTGTCAAATACAATCGGATCAAAGCCTGCTTAAAATCCTGTATGGTTTTGGTCTTGGTTAACGATAACCTTACGAGGGAGTTTAAAATAAAATGAGACTTTCGGAAGAGATTATTTATCTCCCTTTATGTGGTGGTCTCAACATCGCTTGTAAAAAAGCCATTCTAGCTTAATTTTTTGAGGTATCACGATTGGTGACAATCATTTATTCTTATCTCACTGGGACTTTGCAAATGATTTTTTTATTGGAGAATCGTCCCAATAGATTTCACAAAATAATGTTCCCATTTTGCATTGTCTTTACCTTGCTTTTCTCCTAAAAATAAATTTGTAAAAGCAACTTGATGAGAAAGAGGGTTAGATTTAATGATGTCAAAGACCTAGCCTCGATTATTGGTTGTTGCCTGGATCGTCTCATGTTCATGTCTTTAGGCATTCTAGTAGGATGCAACATAGCATGGGTGGAAAGTGGAAAGCCTATCGTTGAACGTTTCACTAAGGCTACCCGGTATACATCCCATGCGGGTGGCGTGGGGACTGATGTGGGACGTTGCCACGCTGTGGAACGCCGCCTCGGGATGGCGTGGACCACCGCTGCGTGGAGGAGCGTGGCTGGAGCAACGTCGCACAACGGCAAAAATCTGAACGTTGGTGGATTTTTTTGACCGTTCGGGTGACCGTTTGAGGTAACCCAATTTAAATGCATCTTCTCACAGCCGGAACCAAAATACTTCCCGACAATACACGTCTCTCGATTCACCAACCGGTTCGTTAATGAACTAGCTACAACAAGGATCTGGAGTTCCGCAACCAAATTTGTTTCAACAACCGTTTCAAAAAAACTGTTTTCAACAAATCTTTCCGTACCAACAACCGTTTCCGTTCCAACTAAACGCGTATCATCCACAATTTCAACCTCAAGTCTGATCGGTGTCGGAAATGAGAAGTCTTAAGAGCGGGCCCAAAATAGGCAATGAAAGCGGATGTTCTTACGCAATCATCGGGATCCAACAAACGCTCGAGAACATCCTAGTCGAACGACCAAACCCAACAATCCGACGGACATACTGAGTTCGACCTAAACGACGACTTTGAAGAAACCGAACCGGAACCGAAACAACCACTTCGACGGCCACAACAGAGAGATAAAGGAAAGTGAGCAGCCTCGTCTTCGGCTAAAAATGTAGCCGACGCGGACGAGTTCGCTTATTTTAAATCGACATTAGATGAACACCTCCAAGTTCAAAAAGCAAAACTCTGCATTAAAAAGGAGGCGGCTCGCAAACAAGAACTCGTAGCCAACATGAACATTTGGAGGATGACTAGATACGACGTCGAACCCACCGACCTCGAAATGGTCTGCAAAATCAAACAAGAAATTTGCGAAAATACGCACACAATTAGGAATCGTAGTTTTTAATTTTTAGGAACCGTAATTTTTATTTTTAGGATTTGTAATTTTAATTTTTGGGATTTGTAATGTTTATTTCTTTTAATGAAATCTTAATTTTTAGGATTTTTATTTATGTTTATATTTAAATTAAATCAAAAAAAAAAATTTAAGTTATATTAAATTAAATCAAAAAATAAATAATAAGATGATGTGGAGTGGTGGGTATTTCCTTGGTGGTGTGGTAAGGAAATGGAGATGATATGTCGGTGACGTGATATCACTTTTCATGTGGAAACCAAGAGATTATACCTCATAGCCTAAAAGTCTTTCTAACTAGAAAGTAAAAATGTTATTGATTGAAGGAAGAACCACTTTGTTCAAATCAGTTCCAAGGAGCATTATTATTTATTTCATGTACATTTATAAATGCATAAGAGGTCGTTCTAAATCATTTGGGGTCTTTGAGAAATTGTTTTTGATGAGGAGAATTGGACGAAAAATATTTGTTAGGCTAAGCGATATGGAAACCTACAAAACTATCGGCATCGGTTGCCACGTATGCGTCATGTAGGATGCCTACGAAAATACATTTTGATGCCTACAATAGAGGGTGTATACCACCAACGTTTTTATGGAATTTAACATTAAAATGAAGGAAGAGAGATAGAGAGAATGAAGGGAGAGAGAGAGAGAGAGAGAGAGAGAGAGAGAGAGAGAAAGAGAGAGAAGATTGTCATCGGCATATTCATGCCTTTATAGAAAATTTGGCCAGATGCTGGCATCACGGGGCGGTGATGCCGACAGCATCAGCTTGCCACCTAGATGCCAATGAAGTCTTTTTGCTCCATACAGTATATTCTTAGCTTGAGCGGAAGAAAGTTTGGTAACAACTCTAGTAGACCGAAAGTGCATGGTTTTTATAGGATCGCCTCTTAGTCTTCTTGATAGGTATTTATTAGGGGGTCAAAAGTGTAACACCCGGTTTCTCATACAAAGTACACCCAAAAATTTCAAAGAATTATACATCAAAAATGGGTATACTTGTACTCAACCAAAGAAAACAAGATGTTATCATGCACTAATTACAACATTGGTCCTCACGTTACATACCAGGCATTACAAATAAATCTATTTCATCTAAAGGACAGGCTAAACTTGTCAGTCTTTTTTTATCATATGCCTTCCCCTATCACAGCTACAGATACCTGTAAAACAACATACAACTCGAGTGTAAGCTTATAAAAAGCTTAGTGAGTAATCTCAATCACACTCCACAATCTCCCTCAGTAAACTCTCTCATCATTTTCCTTTGCTAGTCTCATTAGTAATTATTCACTTTCTCTTACTCTGAAATCTGCAAACATATTAGCTTTACAAACACCAACTAATTAGTAGTAATATCAAATCAATAATAAGTATCACAATCGATACTACTTATAAACTCAATTACACACACACTCGCATATACTCATTTCACAATCAATTATACTCAATTATAACACCCATCATGGTTGTAGCAATCAAACTCAAAGACTATTTAACTCACAGCTACATCATATACTCTACTCTTATACTTAATATGGAATTCAACTCATCTCTTGTTATACACCGATAACAAAACCACTCCGACTCTAATTTTTTTCAATATCAATATAACACACACACATACACACACACATATATACATATATATATATATATATATATATATATATATATATATATATATATATATATATATATATATATATATATATATATATATATATATTACCTACAACAAGATATGACTCTTATTTCTCATACGAACATAATCTTAATCGTGTATTAAATCACACTCAAAATCTCATTCTTGTATGTTAAATCACATGTTTCTCAATTATAAACTTGGTTATCTCAACCAATTTAAAATCAATAGTAACATGTAAATTCACAATTTAATCATAAGAATGAATTATAGTTACTCACTTGATATCGGTTTAGTATATGGAACCCCCAATTTACGCGTACCGGGCTCCTGTTCGCTAGACTTGGTTATATCACCGTAGTCTAAATCAATTTTCCAACACCCACAATCATCTAAATAACATCTATCTCAAGGATGTATAAATCAAAAGAGGAAAAAGGAATATAAACGGTAAATATCAACTCTATATTTACTGAAACCCCCAAATCCGCGGTTCTACTCATTCAACCGTAGGAACTCGACAATAATCACACCAATAGCTCAAAAGACATCCACTAACAATCTACTTACAACGTATTTAAAAAATTATAGCTAAATCACGAAAATTGAAGCTAGGGTTTCTAAACCCCAAAAACAAAGAAATCACTCTCCTCGACGAATTAGGAAGCAAGAACACGTTTATGAGGTTAGATCCACACTTCTCTATGTTCTCCCACGGACCTCCAGGCTTCAATTGACCCAAAATCGCCATATCCAGCTCTAAAATCGAAAAAGAACCGTTTTCCTTCGAAATGGGGTTTGTTGTCTTTATATAATCTGCATGCACAACCCGACCCGGGTTACAGAACCCGACCCGGGTTCTTTTTATGACTTTTATTTCGTTTGATCAGTAGATACAGCACGACCCGGGTTTCAGAACACGACCCGGGTTGGTTCTTTTTGGTATTTTTCAAACTCAAACTTCTTCCAAAAGGTCTTCTAACCACACTAACACATATAACAACTTAACTAATCTTAATTAAACTAAGATTAGTACATAAGAGGGATTTCAACCTCTTCTCACTCATCAACAACTCAAAATTCGAAATAATTCACAAGGATCGCCACACCTTTACGCTAGGCAAACTCATAGCTAGAATCACACCGACTATAAGGTAATAACTCTACTTACCTTATAAAGTATATCAATTTAAAAAATGGGTCTTACAAAAAGTAAAATTAAATTGGGTAAGTTCTTTACAAAACTCAACAATGGTTATTTCCTCTTTGTTACTAGTTTTTTCTCTAGCTATTTGCTAGTTTAATATGTGTTTTACCTGTTTAGATACCAAACATATTAACTATCAACTTTATATTTTTTCAGTTACGAAAAGGAAAAATATTTGCAAAAAAGAAAAATATGTTTGATATCCAAACAACAAAATCAGTTTTAATGGTATTAAATTTTTCAGTTACGAAAATGAAAAATATTATCCTATTATAGGAATATCAAATATGACGCATTATCATGTGACGATGAAAATTACAATAGAATAGACTGTCTATAAAAAAATAGAGTTTATAGGAAAATAAGTTTGGTATCTAAAGAGCAAAATCGGTTTTAATGGTATTAATTTTTCAGTTACAAAAAGGAAAATATGTCTCAACAGATGCACACCTGTCGACCAGAAGAATTAATTAATGGTATTTAATTTTTCACGAATACACCCGCAGGATGCATGCTCGCACACAAGTTCAGTAAACTCAACTCAATCTGAAAACATCGAACTCTTATCGATCTATCACAAGGCGCTTATAACCATCACCAAGGGAGTTATCCTCCCTAGATTTAAATCATAGTGACAAATGCAGTTAAAAAGAAGCGGATATCCGAAAATTTATGTAGTTTGAACTGGATATTCGAAAATTTGTGATATCGAACTTAAAATATTTTGGATACATGTTCGAATATCCGAAATGTTTGATATGAATACCAATGACGAAATTCCAAGTTACAAACTTATAACATTTTGTCTTTCACACAAACCAATCGTTTATTTATTCTATCATGCATAGTCGTATATTACGAATTAGAAGCCAACATATCTCACTTAAATTATTTTAGACTCGGAGCATATATAAAAGTAACCATTAAAATATACTTTCGTTTAGTATCTCTGATTAATTTATAAAAATATATGTATATAGAAAGAAAAATATATATATTTAATCCTAATCTCATAGTTGTGGCCTAAATGCTATGAGTTACAACCTGGGTGTAAAATCAGTTTGGACTCTTTTGGCCTTTTTAGAGGTTTACACAATTAAAATGCTAAAAATTCTTCGTGCAATCATTCTTCTACCATCATTGTCATCAAAGATGGACCATTTCACATATTTTGATGTCTTTGTTACTTTAGTAATAAAAAATTATGTGCTCCAGTTTCAATACCACAAAAGAGACATGTAAAGACAACCAAAAGTATGGATTAATAAAAAGGTATGCATTTCAAAAGCAGACAAAAGGCAAAGACAGTGAAAGAAAGCTACACTTTTAGGGGTTAGATTTTAAGTATCATCTTGTCTACAAGTTGGGGCTAGTCCACTTGGCTAACAAGGTAATTACTAACAAGGAGGTCATGGGTTCAAATCCTGGCACTAACATAACAAGGAGTAGTTTAAGAGTAGGAGTAGGATAAATTTACCGTTCAAAAAAAAAAAGTATCATCTTGTCTGTTAGGCTTAACAATATTTTTTTTTATTAAAAAACAATAACATACTTTAAACCTCATCATTTAAGATAATTAAGATATCTAACCTAAAACGAACACCAAAAAGATATATTGTCTATAGTAATAATTCATATAAAATATTTTGTTATATCTTGAATTAAACCTTATAGCATATATTTAATTTTCTTATCAACATTTATATAAAATATTTTGTTATATCTTGAATAAACCTTATAGCATATACTTAATTTTCTTATCAACAATAACTGATTCGGTTTTGAGATTTCAGTATTTCAATTGGATCGTTCGATTGTTGATGATAATCCAAATCCAATGAAAAACTGAATATATCAAATCCAATTCTTATCCAATTGGATATCTAATTAGATGTCCAATTATCAAATCATCCAATTAATATTCAATTGAATATCTATTTAATATCCTACCTGACCTGTAATTTTTTAAGTGCACGTTCTTTTAAAACTATCCACGATATATTTGTCGCTTGTAAGTGGATGTAAAATTGGATGAAAATGTCTAATAGCTAGATCTAATTTGATATGTTGGATAACCGTAGTAAATATACAATGGATAAAACATATATAATCCAATATTTAATTGGAACAGTTTGGTTCGGTTAAGCATAGTTGAATGGATTGGATCGGTTGACAATATCCAACATTTAATTGAATCGATTTGGTTCAGTTGACCATATTTAATTTGATATGTTGGATAACTGTAGTAAGTATACAGTGAATAAAACTGATATAATCCAATATTTGATTGGATCAGTTTGTTTCGGTTAAGTATAGTCAATTGGATTGGATCGGTTGACAATATCCAACATTTAATGAACAATTTGATTGGGTAAGGTCTATAAAAGACATTGGTTACCGAACTATGAACAACCCCAACCACATTGTTAGAAAAAAGGTTCACGCAATAGGGGTTGATAATTAAGAATCTAGATTTCTAAAGTATCGTGTATGTTCACTTTCTGTATTGCTGAAACGTCCTAGACTTTTAGAGTAAATTAAAAATAATTAATAAACTAATTTCAATAAATACTCATCATATTAGTTATAATTTTCAACATGGACATCATTCAACTCTTTTAAAAAATAAATCATTGTCAAACAAAATTCATTAACAGCGAAAACCAACTAACATCAAGTCAAACAAAACATAAATCTCCACAGAAGCTACACGAATGTGTACACGTCATGTCTTGCCATTACCCACACCTGATGTACCTGTAATAGTGGTTTTAAAAGGAAAGGGTAAGCAAATAGCTTCATGAGTTCCAACACATACACAACATATCAGTCACACATACCCTACCCCTATTAGAAAGAATACAACATCACATCACAGTAAACGTTAGTATACTCTACCCTGTATACTGAAACGTGGCATCTTGCTCGGCACCTCGATCCGTGCATACAAGTCTTGCTCAGTGCATCTTGCCAGCTGCTCAGCACCTTGAGTCGTGCATGCAATTCTTGCTCTATGTATCTTGTCGTGCAAATCTTGCTCTGGAGCTATGCATACAAGTCTTGCACTGTGCATCTTGCCAGCTGCTCAGCTCCTTGAGTCGTGTATGCAAGTCTTGCTCTGTACCCACTAACACACTCATACACCTACTAGACCTCCACATAGCCTAGCACAATATACCAACAGATCAACGTACACTAGACATCCGAATAGGCTAGTACTATCCCCACACATCCTATAAGCACACATGAGCTATAGTAAAGCATATATAACATTCACATAATATAGTGAGAAACTCACCTCGAAACCGTAAATGAAGAATCCATAAAGTGACTTAGAGGGTCCCACTAAGCTCCAATCTTCATGACTCTTGTTTCATCATCTTCGGTCTTTAATAATTATATTTTATTTTTCCGATATAGTTTCTTATCTAATCTACTATTTATGATTAAAAAAGAAATTTATATAACAAAAAATAATAAACAACAACCACGCACAAGAAATAATTATTACATAATAGAATACCAACCCAAAATATCACAAACATAGGTCTAGTCAAGAAAAAAAGCTATCAGCTCCATACAATTAAAACAACACTTTAAAACAATTGAAAATGTAAATTCAACATTTTGCGTGATAGTAGAAAGTGTCGCGAAAAATCTAATCAACAACATTTTGAGCTTATGAAACCAATGAACCCTTTTTGCATTAGTAGAAAGCGTCACACAAAAACTAATCAACAACAATATAGACAAAAATAAATACTCAACAACTTTAGCAGCAGATTTAGGTGTCGCTAAAATCCATCAACACTATTTCAACCCTTTAGTAAACTCAACCGACATTAGTGACAGTCTATGCAGTTATCGCGGTCAAAACCGTAATCGCGGTAACCTACCGATATTTGACAGTTTATATAAACTGTCACTGACAGTTTATATAAACTCAACCAACACTATTTCTCCCCACACTGCCTCCCAACAGTTTATATAAACTGTCACTGACAGTTTATATAAACTGTTGGGAGGCAGTGTGGGGAGAAATGACAAGAAGATATTGGAACATTAATTTAGAAGAAATGATGGAAGCAGGAGTTCATTTTGGCCATGGTACTAGGAAATGGAATCCTAAAATGGCACCTTATATCTCTACAAAACGTAAAGGTATTCATATTACAAATCTTACTAGAACTGCTCGTTTTTTTATCATAAGCTTGTGATTTGGTTTTTGATGCAGCAAGTAGGGGAAAACAATTCTTAATTGTTGGCACTAAAAATAAAGAAGCTGATTCAGTAGCATGGGCTGCAATAAATGCTCGGTGTCATTATGTTAATAAAAAATGGCTCGGTGGTATATTGTTTAATCATGGTGTGTCATAAAACATGTTTTTAATTAATGTTTTTATTAAGATCAAATGCGTACACTTTGATATTAAAAATTTGATCTTTGTTTATTTAGTTTTACATTATTAAACCAAAATTTAACAACGAAATATAAACACATGTAATGTGAGTCTTTTATATATATATATATATATATATATATATATATATATATATATATATATATATATATATATATATATATATATATATATATATATATATATATATATAGAATCAGGATCGGGTGAGAACTCTTCTTAAAGTGAGGACTTGCGATGACACCTTAAAAAAAATTGAAAAAAAATATAAAAAAATATAAATAATAAAATGGATCATAGTACTATATCGGAGAAAAAAAGATTCAAAATTTTTTTTTCGATCATTATTTTTTTTATAATGAAATAATGATCCAAAATAAAAACAGAAAAATTGCATCATTACGTTTTGCAATGATGCAATTTTTTTTTCAAATTTTTTTTGATAATGATATAGTACTATTCTCGATTTTATGATTTGTAATTTTTTTATATTTTTTAAAATTTTTTTAAGGTGTCATCGCGAGTCCTCACCGAAAAAAAGTGTCCTCACCGGAATCGGACCCTATATATATATATATATATATATATATATATATATATATATGTATATATATATATATATATATATATATATATATATATATATATATATATATATATATATATATATATATATATATAGGTTCATTATAGAACTAAATAATACTGCCTAACCATAGAACTAATGTTTTTAACCCTTAGATTGATAAATCAATGGCTATAAATAAAATATAATTTAAAAAAAACTTCAGAAATATTTGGATAATAAGGACGTTAAGGGTAGAATGGGAATTTTCGTTTACACATTCCGTTTAATTTGGCAGAGGAAATTCAGTTTCCCAAAATCAATGAGCCAAAATGTCTTCTCTTCACGTATCCTCGTCTAGATCGCAAAATAGCAACGATTCTCTTATCCTGATCTCGATTCAATCTCATCTCGATCCAACCTCATCTCCATCGAGCCGCCTTCGTGTGTTGCAGGAACTACCGTCATCGATTGATTGATTAGGTACAAGCCGGTAGAAACCCTCAAAACTGTTCTGGAAGGATCTCCACCCAAGACCAGAGATGAAAGATGCAATGTTTGTTCTACCTCGATCTCACTCATTTGTACGTCTTTTTGTAAGAATTAACGAAAATCGGTTATCGAAAACTGAAGGATAGCTGTGCTCTAGCTCACTCAAGAATAATCTCTAATTTCTCATTGCGGCAACACAGATACAAGCTGATTATCGTCGATTTGAATGCTAAATTATATGTTAAATACAAATGTAGTTTTTGAATTTGTTTTATGTTGTCTGCAAATTGGTTGTGGTGCATAGAGTGTTAATGGCAATAAAGGATGTGGATGTGATGTTCACCTCTTTGGTCCTGAGTACTATGATATTCTCATGAAGTCAGTCCTTGTGTCTTCATCTCTTCATACGTTCCTCCATTCTCTATTTTTGGCTTGCAGATTGTGAATCTGAGCTTGTTTTTATGTAATTCTACCAGATACCTGTATAGAGGATTATCTACCGGCGATCGGCCCACCTGTGACCAATGCCTACGGATTCATGAAAAGCTTACACAGAAAGCTGGTACGGGATGCATTCTTCGTGCCCTCAGTGATACTATAAATACCTTTATTGATGTCTGATGAGAACCTTTTGAAGGAGAAAGTGCTTGAGGAATCTGAAGATACAAGTTATTGCTTTGTTTGTATCTATTTTGTTAAGACATCATACTTTCCTAGTCCTATTATGTTTAGACAATCTACTTTTGTGTATTATAGTTTTCTATCTATTTTCTTTTCTCCATTGTTGTTTGATACATGGACATATATTCATGCATGATTTTGTATTTGTGTTCTTTTTAGACATTGTACTTTTAGAAAGTGTATCTTCATATTGTACACAGTTGTATACGTAATGTTCATAAATGAACATATATTCATGGATGAACATATGTTCATGAATGAACACATGTTCATGGATGAACATACGTTCATATATGAACACAAAGGACTAACATGATAATACGATCATATATGAACACAAAGGACTAACATGATAATACGACCATTATATGTACAGTGCGTTCATGGATGCGATACATGAGAATAGTTTTATGTTCATGGATGAACATATTCATGGATGAAAATACAGACCATCAAATAAATGCGGAATATGAGAATAGATTGATGTTCATTAATGAACATATGTTCATAGATGAAATAACCGATCAAAATAAACTATAACAGCACTACGGAAAATCTTTTTTGAATGTAAATCATCAATTTTGAATGTAAATCCAAAAAAAAAATCTTATTTCAATGTATACGTAATCTTAGATGCCGTTAATTCAATATTTTTTGTTATGGAAATGTGGATATGGATGTTAATTGGACCATCATACCATTGATCATCAAAACTAGATCAACGGTGAAAAATATGGTTCTACAGTTAGGCAATATAATTTGGTTATGCATTGAACTCATATATATATATATATATATATATATATATATATATATATATATATATATATATATATATATATATATATATATATATATATATATATATATATATATATATATATATATATATATATATATATATATATCCTATCCTAATAAATAAGTAACTCAAAGCCACATGTCATCACCATATTCATTTTGCCACATGTCATTTTCTCATAATTTTAAATTTTAAAAAAAAGCTAATTGGTTTGAAACGTTTCTAACTCATTAATTATCAGTTTAATTATCATTCAATTTCAAAATTAATTGTTATCATTTAATTTCAAAAATAATTGTTTTTTAATATCATATTATTTTTTAATGTGTAGAATGATTTGAGAGACAATAGAGAGACAATTGACGTCATAATATTTTGAAGAACGATTCCAATCATAATAGCGAATTTGATTTTAGTACCAGTGACATTCTCATAATCAATTATATTTATCAAAATAGAAAGTCGTAATAGTAAAAATCAAAAGCAAGATGTCACGATACATCAACAAATTTCTTATGTAAAATTATTAATGTTTAGATATTGTTAATTAATAATATTTTTGTATCATCCCGTGTAATACACGGGTTTTACAACTAGTATATATATATATATATATATATATATATATATATATATATATATATATATATATATATATATATATATATATATATATATATAATTTGGTTCTGCATTGAACTCATCCCTATTGGAATAAAGAACGATAATGATCGATGCTTCCAATCGCCAAGTAATCCAGAAGACTTGCTTTTTATGTAAAAAGCTAATGAACCTGGAATCGGAGCTATCGGGACTTGCTAATGAAACTGAAAACGAAAGAAGATGCCTTGTAAAGCTTATCGTTTATCCCACATCGGCCTAAAAAGAAACATAAGGGGTCACGTTTAGTTATAAATAGGAGCTATCAGTTCTTAAGAAGTTCACTCACCGAGCCACTTAGAACCAAGTTAACTCTTGGGTCTGAGTAGTGGAGTCAAAGTATAAAAGTTTGGGTGTGCCTCTTTGGGTAAACCCTAGTCAAATGTTTAAAATTTTTATATAGCGCGCTATTTTCGCAATTGCGGTTTTTCAAAATTGCGGTAAATAGTGCCGCTAATAGCGGAACCACTATTTTGAAACGCTAAATGAAATTTTGTAGCGTTGATGGCCGCTATACGCTATAGCGCGCTATTAACTGCATATATATATATATATATATATATATATATATATATATATATATATATATATATATATATATATATATATATAGTCAAATATAAATATCTATTATGTGAATGTATGACTGATTCTGATCCAATCATTTATAAGAGATATTATTGTAAATTAATATAATATTTAATTATATATATATATATATATATATATATATATATATATATATATATATATATATATATATATATATATATATATATATATATATATATATACTAATTTTATTCTTTATTTAAGTAATTTTGACTAATAATTTCTAAATTTTCTCATTCTCCCTCTCTCCATCCTTATTATACGCGCATCAGTAGAATACCCGTCCACACTTTTTCCGTTCGCCGACCTTGCTTCCTCTCGTTGACCTTTCTCTCTTTTCTTTGCTCTCGTACCCTGCACAGCCCTGCCACCACACATCTAATCGTCGATCATTATTCCACAAAACCATATCCTAATGGCGATTGAATATTTCCTCGATCGTGGTTGCACTCCAGTCGTCGTTGCCCTAACTTTAGGGCTTATGATCACTTATTATTGACTACTCAAATCCAAGTGTAATTCCAAATTGCAAATAGCATAACAGAGGCAGCAATCGCTTAACCTTGTTGATGGTGTGGTTACAGATGACTCAGATGTGTTATTGTTTGGGGCACGAAGTGTTTATAAAAACATATCATATTAAAGCCTTCAAGGATTTCAATCATTTCATGAAGCTTATATGATGCTGTTAATGGTTATGCCAGGACATTGAAACCGAGATTTGGGAAATTAATAAACTTTGCTAGTTCTTCTATTAATCAATTCCCGTAATTTTTACGTTTGTGACATCCGGATTTTTTGTGTTTGTGACACGCGGGTCTTTCCTCGGATCCGGGTCTTCCGGATCCGGGGCCTGTTCTACACTGCCTCAATCGTTCTCGATTTTACGTCTTCTACACCCCTCAATCCCTAATCTCTTTCAATCTCGCTCCTACTATAATCCACCACCATCGTTTGCTCCTCCGCTCCTCCCCTGCAACTCCGCTGGAAAACGAAGACCTCCGGCCATCAATCCCTCACCTAGCGTCTACTCTGCAACTGTGTGGAATTTGCGTCTGTCATCGTGAGATCAGCCCCCAAATACCAGTTTATGTTGCAGGGACGCTCCACCGCTTCGTCGATATGCAGTTAGGGCTCGATTTCGGATTGAGGGTTACGATTCTTCTCACATCGAGGAAGAAGAGGAGCAACAGTCGGACGGTTTTGCGGTGGGAAGGCGATGGCGAATTCAGCCTAGCGGAAATGATGCTGCCGGCAGTTCCAGCGGGAGAGAATGACGAGAATGAGATCTGATTTGGGGTTCTTGGGGTGCGATTTTCACAGAAAGGTCGATCAGCAAGGGTCCGTTGGTGGGCGTCTGTCAGAGGTTTCACCCATCTCTCCTTCCAATTTCACATTCATGGGTCTCTTGTAGAACAAAATCTCATCACCTTTTCACAGCGATTGTTGCTGACTGATCTCCCCGTCCAATTTCTGCCGGGAGAATAAACCGGTAATTTCATTCCCTCTTTCTCTTCTACTTACGGTATATATATTCGATTGATTAATTGGTCCATACTAAAAATTCTCTATACCTGTATTTTTTTGTTGAAGGCTGGGAATAAATAAATTCTCTATACCTGTATTTTTCTATTGAAGGCTAGGAATAAATAAAAGTATGGTAACGCCTCTAAAGTCATACTTTGATCAAGACATTTTATCATCCATCTTCTTGATGTATTTAATGTCATTGTCCAAAACCTCAGAACACATGGACTTCTATTTAGCATCAATGCTTTGCATATTAAGGTTGAGTGAACTTGGTCAAGATGTTAACGTTAGCCAACATTCGTGTGCATTCTTATGGGTAAATTTCATAAACGTCTAATGTTGTTATTTTGAAAGATAAAAAAAATTAATAGTGCTTGTGAATTTTTTTTGTTTTATTAAAAGCTGTTTTAGTTTTGAATTGTGTAATTTAGGTGCCATATGAATTTTCTCTCCGTTTACAATTCTAATTTAGGCATCTTTATCAACTTTCAATCCAACAACATGAAAAGGTAGTGTTTCATTTATCTTGATTTCTAATATTCATAATATCGTCTTTGCAGGTTTTGGTTGTTAGTTGGAGGTTTTAATCTTACAGATCGAAAACGTTTACTTTGTTTGTTTAAGCAGGGTTGTCTATATTTGGAGTTTCATGTTAATCAGGTAGTTAAATGCCCTCTTTTTCTAAATTCCACAACAATTGTTTTTTTATGTATGATTGGAGTTCAATTTTAAGTTTAGCCCTTTATTTGTACGTGGTAACAGTATAGCTAAAAAAACAAGGCTTTTTACACTTCCAATTTACAGAACAACAATAAAAAAGATGATGTAGATTGTCGTAAATATGATGTGGGTTATCTTTTTTATGAATTTCTTAAGTATATGATTTCATTATAGTTGTCCGTTGCAGAAAGATTTCTTTTGTACTCTAAAATATTCATATGCTATGATTTTGGATTTATTCCTACATATTCATTTAAATATTTCTGACGTAACTTTGTGGAGTTCTAATTGAAAATTTTGATTGCTATAGTTACGATACATGACACTTTCCAATGACAAAATATTATTCCATTGGTTTTGAATTTGGAAAAGGGACTGCCTTAGAATTTAATTGCTATTTAATGAATATAGACATTTTTGCTCAACAAATCTAAGAGGATTATATACTAATTGACACCGATTTGCCTTTTTTCTTGAGTCGGTAGGATAATTGCCCCTGCAAATTTTCATAAACATGCCTTGAGCCACGCAAGTAATGTTCTCTTGTATCTATTCTGATTATTAGAAAATGGCTTCAATGTTTTCTATGGTCATTTTGTTATTTTTGTAAGTTGGATGATTTGAATAATCATAATATATTGAATGGCGGATTTTCAGTTCTATAATACACAAACAAAGTAAAAACTTATTTGCTTTTCATGGGCAGTTGCAGGATGATTGTGAACATTTAATGTATATTGCTAAACCTCACATGAAGGACTCAAAGTAGTAGATAGCAATATAGCGTTACGGGAAAGAGCAAAGATAGTATGTGCAAAGTTTTTTCTTACTCCATTTAGCTACTGTGGGGATTCTTTTTACATTTATGTTTATCTTCTAAACATTCTCCAATGCAGAAGGTGATTAACGTCTTTACCATCATGATATGTTTAAATACAGGCTGAATCTACTAAATCTATTAAATTTTAGGAGAGAACATGCTCTTTTTCCATTGATTCATAACATAATTTGTGTTTTTTCTTTTCATATCAACTTCTCCATCTTCTTTTCAGGGTTGCTTGCATTACCTTGTTTTCGTTCAATATTGATGATTTCAGCCAAGTAGTACAATTATGAGTGGTAAAATAGCTGATCAACTTGGACAGAGAAGGGTGCTGTTATTACTACAAAGTTGGTGGTTTTCATTTTCATGTTTGTCAGTTCACTCACTCTTTGATTTGAATTGTCTTACAATTCTAATAACAGGATTTAATATTATTCTGATTTCAAATCATGGTATACCATAATGATTGAAAGTACATAGTTGTTTCTTGCATTTTGCCCATTTTAACGAAAGTACATTGCTATTTCTTGCATTTATCCCTTTTTTGTGCACATTTGACGAATTTATTTGATTTGCAGATAAATCCGGATTCTGCTAGAGGCTAGAAATAACGTGGGATTGCACGGTCAATGCTTGGTCAATGGGAGAGGCTACAAAGGATCTTCATCTTGCATCAACGCTTGCTTACGATGAAGAAAAAAAATCTGTTCTCGAGAAGCCGTGCATAGCACGGCACCCCACTAGTTTCTAATTAATTACCATATAAGTCTAGAATAAATAAACTAGTCCCTTATATAATCTTTCTTGTTATTTGGAACTTGAATTGTACTTGGTGTAATCCAATAGGCATATGAATTTAGTGTCATCACTAACTTGTTGTGTTCGTTGATTTATCTCCAATAGGTCCAACATCAAAGATGTGGGTCCACTCTTGGACATAGAGGTTGCTCGATCCGGTGAACGTTTTAAGATTAGCCAGTGAAAATATCCCTCCTTAACGACAAGTTGGAAGTTCGAGCTTTTCAAATTTCAACTTTAGGAGAGGAGTGTTAAGAAACATTCAGTATCCATCATTTCCTTATCCGATATAATTTTACCTATTACTTGATTATTATATGTATCAACATAGATTGTCATTATACCTAACGTGTTAGCTCTGGTTCTATATGTTTCCTATGTATGGGTACATTTTGAATCAATCAAATAAAACCATTACTCAAATTCTCATAAACGAGTAGCTAACAATCTCTTTTTTATAATGAATACTCACTTAACCATTTCATTTATTTGACATAACTTACACACAAAAGAAACCCAAAGTCACAAATGACAACATGACGAATACCATCAAACATTTCACGGGATGGTATCTAAATCCATCATTTGGATGGTAAAATCTTGAAAAAGTCACATTTTCAAATTCTTTGATTCTTTCTTTCCCTCGTCTTTTTTCAAAAAGACAAAGTACCCTCTTAAGACGATGTTCTCCATTGCAACTCCACTTGAAGCTTACCATTCCTTGAGTCAATTAAGTTGTACTTTCCATTGATTCTCTTGTTGCTCACCACATCCCCAAGTTGTATGTCCACATAACCCAACGTTTCCTAAAAAAAAATGTCAAAATATCACATTAGAAAAATCATATTTTTATGTCAAATAAAAAGATTTATATTTTTTTACCTTGGGATGAATTAAACCCATCCTTGAAGACGTACTAACGACTTCAAAATGCATTCGATCGTTTGTTGGTGGCTCTTCCAAAGTAAATGAAAACTCTTCATCCCATCTCGGGTCACGGTTTTTCTTCACAGCCTACATATGACAAAAAATAATATAAAAATAAAAGTAAACCTTAAAATTGTGCTTTGTTGTTTTGCCTTTTTTGGTTTGTGTAGTCCAAACCCATATTTTTCTATTGATTGTTTTTATTTTTGAGTTCCATTATCATGACTTTAGAGTTAATTTCATAAAAACAACGATAGTTTTGTTTTTTTCGGTTTAACCACTGAATGAATTTTTTTCTAGTTTAACCATTGAAAGTTCGTCTTTATTTTCAAAAAAACCACTATATGTTTTTTTCGGTAATGAGTTACAAAAACCATTTGGAAGAATAATTTTTCTCGATACGAGGTGTTTTTTTTTGGAAAAAAAATTCAAATTTTGAATGGTTTAATCATAAAAACTAATTGTTTGAGTGGTTAAACTGCAAAAAAATCAAATAATAATGGTTTTTATAGAATCTAAAGTTTTAACAATGGTTTTTCTGAAAAAATTAAACAAACTCTCAGTTGTTAAACTAGAAAAAAATCTTTCTGTGGTTAAACCGAAAAAAAAAACAAACTATAGTGGTTTTTACGAAAATAACCCATGACTTTAACACGACGAGTTTTAAGTGAAGTCCATGGCGAAATGACCAATTTGCCCCTGTTATTATTTAAAATTACCTTGGTTTTTTTCTCTTCTCCTCTAAAAAGCATACGAACGGAAGGATTGGTATGGTGTTTCCCTTCGAGATCTTCAGCTTGATGGATTATAACAACCAGCAAACCACCACCTTCCGGTGTTCCTTCTGGAGCCTTCTCGATCACTTCTCCATCTTTGCCCTCAGCCGGAATTTGGTCGTCTGTAAAAGGCTTGTATACCATCTCAATCATGATTTGGCCACGTGACTTTTCATTTTGTGTGTCATTTGGGTCCATGTTTTTTAGGAGCTCAAGCGTCATAACTTTTGCTTCTTCGGGTGTCACTTCTTTTAGTGGTACCACATTCATCCCCATTTTATCATGTTTCCCCACCTACAATCACCATAAAAATCAAAATGCATATTTTTACGATAAATATAGTCGGAATCAATTTGTTTTATGCAAATGATGTTACCTGTTCCCAATCATAGACGATGATCTCAAGAGCTTGGGATTCTGGATCCTTCACAACGAAATTGAATTCTTCATTCCATTCTGGATTCAAGTTTTTGTGTTTAACAGCGGTTTTTTTAGACGGAAGCTTATCTTCAGTGAGTTTCAATTTCACATACGGGTCCGAAGCCCCCAATAGATCCTTCTTTTTAAGTTTCATCGCTCTCAAAACCTTCACATTCAGCATTCCAACAGGCCTCTTCATCGCTCTGTCAATTTCAATCATAAATTCATCTAATCAACAAAATGAATTCGAATCAATGATCATTTAAACGGAAACAATAATACTTACTTTGCAGGATCGAGTACTGGTACCACAAGTGTTTTAGGCCACAGATACATTTTCGCGACCTGATCTTTGATAAGTTCCTGAACGAAAAATGTGTGTAACAGTGTAAGATCATACGAGTTTGATCGCATGGATAATTTTAGAAAAGGTACATACCTGGACGAATCTGTACAAGCCAGGGATGGACATGAGGTCGGCCCCGAGAAGTTTTAGTCCAAAGTCTACGTGAGGCTGAAATTTTGAAATAATTTAGACACAATCGCTAAATTGGCGCAAAAAAACCATATCGAATGTGTTGAATTTGGGAACTATTACATAAAAAATCCAGTCATGAACGAGATTAACGCCGTTGATGAGTAATTGGGGTTACCTTGTCCATGAGAGACACGAGAATTTGACAGAAGCATGGAAAGCTCGGGACTAATGGTTTTAACGTGATACGAGGCGAAGCAAATACTTGCAAGTCCACCACCTGAAAAGAAAAAACAAATCAAAACGTATATTTACAGTCTTTTGTGCAGATAAAATGTGAGAACTGAGTCTCTGTTCAACATTGTTTCATGATTGTAGTTGTTGTCTTATTACCTGAACAGTGGGTCTCAATCCGAAAGCCTTAACAGCTACATGTATGTTAGGGTTTGCAGCCCATTTAAACGATGGTTCCATTATCAATTCCTTATCGTCGGTAGTATAAACTTTCATTCCTGTAAACAAACAACATGACTGTAAGATATATGAACAAATGATCATTTGTTATTGTTCAAAATTCGATTAGCAATCATTCATGTTTTGATTTAATTAGTTTTGTTTTGTAGTTTCAACAACCTTGAAATGTGGGCGGTAAGCTGCCTAAAGTAAGTGAATCAAATTCAACTGCATCTATTTTGTACTTTGGAATTTGCTCTTTTATGATCGGTTCGGCTATCGTCTTCACAGTCTTGCAAATCGCCTACAAAAAAATAACATTTCTAATATATATGTACACTTTTATTTATAGATAATTGAATAGATTTGTAGTACTTATCTAATATTATTAACTAAATTAACTCACTACGTACCTTGTCTAAATATGGCCACATCAGCTCGATAAACTTGTTAAGCCAATCAACCTGCATAAGATAAAGTTTGAATGTAAATAACTGTCCAACAACTAACAAGTTACGCACTTAAGTTTACGTTTGACTTTTGGAAGCCAAACGAGTTACTTTTTAATGTTAAATATGAAAGAATAATTTGATGATAAATTAAAATACTTAAAAAATATTGAGATTAAGATATTTTAAAGTGGAAAGGGTGAAACTTTTTGGTTTATTTTAAAACGTGAAAACATTAGATTTGAATATCATAATCAAGAGTTGACTTTTTTCTTCAAAGAGAGTGAGTAAGATTTAAGAAGCGAGAACATACCCGATCATGGTCAGGGTTTTTGACCCACAAGGGTATTTCGGGAAGCATTTGTTGCAAGGACTTTGAATCTCGTTCAACCAAAGGCCGTATTTTTGGATTCTTGATATTGAAGCAACAGAAACAAACAATAAGTAATTGATTTCGTATAATAGGTTTTAGGCAATATATATGTAACATAATTTATGCAATATATGTCTTTTTTTTTTTTTAACCAATTTCATCTGTTTGTAGTGTATTTATGCAATCTTTTTTTCAATTTATGCTACATTTTACTTTTTTCAAGGGGGTAGTTTTTTAGACTTAATATGAAACTACTTTTATTTTAAAAACATATATGCAACATTACACAACAAAAATTCATAATCTATGCAATATATGTTATTTTTTACCAATTTATGCAATAATATGTTTTTTATACCGACTTATGCAGCTCACTCGAATTACAGTGTTTAATAATTTATCGGTAGGATATCATAACAAATTGTTCGACTAGCAAAATAGTATTTTAGTCCTAAAAGTTAAAATATCATTTGTTACATAAATGGATAAAAAGATTGCATAGTTGGGCACATAACCTTTAAAAATTGACAAGTTGATTCTATTATTAGTATTATTATTTTTTTACTCGTAGGGTTTTATTAGAAAAAAAAATAGAAATTGGATCGAAAACCGAAGACCCTAATCAAAACTAAATGCACATAAACCACAAAAAAGAAACGTATTTGTTGACTCTTTTGAGAATCAACAATAACGTCAAACAGAACCAATCAACAAATTACACAAGGATTGAAGAAGATGAAGAAACGCAAACGGAATAAGATTATACGAACCTCAACATGAGTTGGCTGGAAGTAGATGAAGAAGTAGTAACCAATCACTAGCCCAGTTGGAACTCCAATTCCAAAACCAAATGCCCCCATAATGGTGCTCACGAAACCCATCTTCCCTCCCGATTCCTGTCCAAAATCCCCCACAAAACGACTTCGGTTCAAAAGTTCCTAATCGGATCGCAACTGTACTTGAAACTATTCTGAAAAATCTCCGTAAATGAGTTGCGATAGCTCACTGAAGATGAATCTGAGAGACGGAAGAGGAAGAACTAACAAAATACAACTCCTTATAATTGTAATTCTGTCAGAAAATACGGTAAACGATCAGAAGATTACATAATTATACTAAAAAAACTGTTTGTATTCGAGTTGGAAGAGGGAGAATGGATAGGTTTTTTGGATCCATTACCTAACGGACTTGGTGGGTTTTAATGTGTGTCGGCAACAGTTTCTCTGATCCCATTTTGTGTGAATTGTGTGTGTTTTGAGGTGCTTGTAGGTGTGAGAGAGTAACCGGATTGGTCACCATAAATATCTGCATTCCTACAAAAATGGACAACATCAAAAGCTTTTAAAAACATTTGTCTTCTTTCACAAAGTGAATGTTTTTTATATTAAAGTACCAAATATTAACAACCCAGAAGCAGCCTCAATTACGATATGTAACTAAGGGAATCCCAATTAAAAGTAAATATATTGTTGTTGTTAATTGTAAAATATTTTTTATTAAATTGATATATAAAGTATTATAATTATTTTAAACATATAGCATATCTGTTAAAGTTATATTATCTCAATGACGTATAAATTTAAATACAATTAATTTAATATTACTTTAATTGTTATTATGGATGTATTAAATTGAGAAAAAACAAAATAAGTTAAATCTATTAATAAATTTTCAACAATGTTTAAAAATTAGTAAAATTACCATTATGATCATTGATTTTGCTAAGAAATCAGTGTTTGATCTATGAAAATGTAATGGGCTGAGAAAAAAGTATTGTTAGCTGCGAAACCACATAATAGGTTGTGAAATGAGTTGAGAAGTGAGTTTGACTGTAGTCCTGTATTTTAAGTAGAATATTTAAATTCTTAATTTTTACACTCTCATTTGGTACCTGTTGATAAATTTTCTCTGAAGAAAAATAGACCATGACAATAACAATATATCTGATAGAGTAACTTTTTTTCGTCTTTTATACATTTATGTAGCTTTGTTTGTTTTTTGGTTGAATTATACCTAAGAAATAAACATTTTTCAGGTAGAGTCGAAATTGTCGCAGATAATATCTACGAAAATATCAAATATATCTGAGAAAACCTTATTTCCTCATATAAATTTGACATTTTTGCAGATGAAATCTACGAAAATATGAGATATATGAGAAAAACTTATTTTTTTTCAAATAGTTCTGACATTTTTACATACAACATCTGCGAAAAAAATGTACCTTATTTGCATTCATAGATCTGACGTTTTTACAGATGACATTTGCAAAACAAATTTAGATCTACCTAAGAAAATGTCAAATCTATCTGTGAAAATAAAGTTTTCTCAGATAGATCTTACATTTTCGCATATTTCATATGTAAAAATATGGTTTTCTTAGGTATTCCCGCTATTGTTATTGAGTTTTAATAATTTATTTGTTAATTTAGCATAAGACCAGAATATTTAGTGGGCAAATGAATGACAAAGCCATTACGGGTAGTGTTAGAGGAATCATGGACCGTTTACAAGGAAGAAAGCTAGTGATATTCCAGTATACGACATTCGGATATTAGGCAAACATACATCAGACCACAAGGGACCCACTTCTTATTCATGGGGTCATGTTACATAAGGTTCGACCAGATGGTTAATTAATTGTACGACATTGTTTACGATTTTTATCTGGTGACTTAGAGGTATCATTCATATAGTTGGAATTTTCTTTACTAAGGCTGGGGGGAGTGGTCGGCGAGCCATCCCCCTCGCTAAACAGCCACGTTGGTTTGGTTTGGCGAGTTCGTCGAAATATTGGCGAGGAATCCATCGGCGAAGGCGAAGGCGAGGGTGGCGGTGTGGTTTGGCGAGGTCGGCGAGGCTTCAGCGAGAGTTTTTGGCGAGAGTTTGGCGAGGGTTTGGCGAGGCCACTCCCTCCAGCCTAATCATATTCAAATTCGGTTGCTATCTAGATGTAATAAGGGAATTAAAGTTTATTGATTCATTTTTCCAACGACGTGTGTTCCAAAAATAAACATATAGATTATTGACAGTTTCTCATTTGGATTGGTTGATCCATAACAATATATTTTTTTACATTGATGACGAGGAAGTTATGAGAGCTTGTTTACTTTTAATTCCTTGTGATGGGCTTATAGGAAAGGTTATGAGATACAAATTTACACATCTATGGCTTTCACTGGTTGAGGACTTAGACATCTAAAACAAGTATGCCATTTATAATTGGCGTGTTTATTAATTTTGTTATTTATAAATACTAATTTAATTCTTTGGACAAAAGATTTGCATGAGATAGTTTCTTACAAAAATGAACGTAAAAAGAGATGCATAAATGTTTTTAGAAAATAGAAAAATACGTAGCTTGTAGTTTGTCGGCGTCGGAAGGCTTTGTATGGTCTCAAACAAGCCCCTCGTGCTTGGTTTGAGAAATTTTCTATAGTGATTACATCGCTTGGTTTTTGTCCTAGTAATCATGATTCAGCCTTATTTGTTAGATGTACGAGTGCATCTCGGATCAATATTCCCTTATATGTTGATGACATGATTATTACCGATGATGATCATGATGGTATAGAGTTTTTGAAGCGTGATTTGGCTTATCGTTTTGCTATGAATGACTTGGGTTTGCTGCGTTATTTCTTGGGGATTGAAGTTGCTCAATCCCCAAAGGGTTATCTTTTATCTCAGACGAAGTATATTTTAGATTTGTTTGACCGTGCACGACTCACGGACAATCAGACAGTTGATACGCCTCTAGAGAGCAACGACAACTATTCTCCGACTGATGGTGTTCCCTTATCATATCTGAGCCTTTATCGTACCATTGTGGGGAGTTTGGTTTATCTTACTATCACTAGACTGGATATTGCTCATGCAGTTCATGTGGTTAGCCACTTTGTGACTGCTTCTTTTATTGTTCATTGGGAGTTGTTCTTCGTATTTTGAGATATATTCGTTGCACTCAGTTTCGCAGTCTTATGTTTCCTTCCACGTCTTCACTTGAGATGCGTGCCTATAGTGATGCAAATTGGGATAGTGATATTTATGATCGTAAGTCCACTACTGGGTATTGTGTTTTTCTTGGAGATTCGTTGATATCATAAAAAATAAGAAACATGATGTTGTCTCAAGATCTTCTACAGAATCAGAGTATCGAGTCATGGCTATCACCACTTATGAGATAGTTTGGTTGCGATGACTCCTTGCGCATATAGGTGTTCACATTTATCAGTCTTCCCCGTTGCACTGTGATAATGAGAGTGCAATATTAATTGCCAAGAATTCAGTATTTCACGAGCGCACAAAGCATATTGAGATTGATTGTCATTTTACGCGTCATCATCTTCAGTAGGGGACTATCTCTCTCCCTCATGTTTCATCCACTTTACATATTGCTTATATACTTAAAAATCCTTTGACTGCTCGGTTTCGTTTTTTGACTGACAAACTCTCGATGTTTATTGTTGTCGCATTATGAGTTTGAGGGGATCTTAGCATAATTAGATTATTGGGCTCTTTTAGTTTGAGCTTTATGTTTGACCCTTTTTAACTAGGTTTAACCTAATTAGCTCTCTATATATTTTGTCTTTCTCTTTCTTTGTATTTGCACTTTTTCTTGATAACAATACAAAACCCTAACCGTTTTTTGTCTTTTGGTTATTAGTTTAGACTTACATGAAAATAACTCTTGAGGTAAATATCCCAAAATACAAATTGTACAAACCTCCCTAGTACTTGCCGGTTTCCAAATCTGTACATTTAAGATTAGATTTTAGGGAGGGGTTGTCTGCTAATTGTTCAAATAAAAAGTGCTACAAGCCCACAACTTTTGAGATGGTAGGTGACAGCAAGTACGAATGAATAGATAGTGCGATAACAACCTTTGGCGTGTTCAATAGTTAGCAACCCCTTTTTATTTACATTTGGATGATCCTACTCTATATTAAATTATTAATCCCTTCTTTATTACCTCACCCAGTCACCCTTTAGTGTTCCAATTGATTATTATCTTGTCACTCTAACCACAACCATGACTAGGATGATTTTATATGAATATCCATCTTAGTCGATGCCGATGGATCTCCTACTTTCTGTTTATGGGGATTATATAGCGTCGTCCCATGACTAAACAATCCTTTTCTATAAATATAAAATATAAACAATATATTATTGTATACTTTTACATTTCAAATTGTATTAAACTATTAATAATATTGGCATCTTGAAAGGGCCCATAGTTTACTAATATGGAACTATAGATGATGCGCATAGAGATATGGAATGTCTTCCCTTTGTGGCTAGGAAACAGGAAGTTAAAAGAAAAGCTACTTTACCCAACTAGACTCCATAAGTGTGCCCCTAAAAAGCATGTGCCATAGTTTGAAGGGTCCTTCATTCTTGTTGTATATTTTATTTTTTGTGGGGTTGCATGTTCTATTTCAAACATCTACAAGAATACTCATATTTTTAAATCTTTATTGTTTTTCCTTGTATCAGGATATCACTAATTTTATATAGTTTTCCTTTAACGATTAAATATACATCCTCATCTATTTAAAAATATTTTATTCTTTCGATTTGTCTTTGTAAAAATATGTAGTTATAAAAAGCAGAGGATAATTTTATTATATGATGTTATGCTTTTCAATGTTATACATTTAAATCGTTTTAATCTGTCTTGACAAAAGAACTTTAATAATATTTCTCCTATAGAAATATTCATTTCTTTTAAATAGTAAAAAAGCTATCAAAAAACTTTTCATTGGACTTTAGCGATGCTCTTCATAATGGAATTTGATATCCAGTGTACAAGTACAAAAGCATAGAGTACCGACAATCATAATACACAAATTCCGTCTTTTTAATATTTTGCTAGGAAAAAAAAAAAGCAATCTCACACATTTCATAATATACATGTACAAAATATACGATGTCAAAGTATACAAATATAAAGAAATGTACAAAGCCAAACAAATTCGGGTTAGAAAAGATCAGACCTTGATAGTATCAAATTTCTCACCCATTGGTCCACCTTTCTGTTTCTGGAACTGTATGTACCTTAAGGTACAAGTAAAGAAAGCATCAGAGGTTTGATCTGGTGTGGCCATGTCACTTTGCATTTCAGTTTTGATGAGCTCTATCAGCCCTTGGATCGCAGCACTTGTTATCTGTGGATTCCCTTTCTCAAAATAATACAGGTACCTGGATATATATTGTGAAAGTAGGATGCTATAATAAGGAATTGATCGAAAGTAAGTTGCTATTTCTTGCATTTAACTATAAATGTGTAGTACTTACTTGTTGAGTATTTCGACAAAGAGAGTAACGGGCCCACTGCTACCTCTAGCAACACTTGCCATTTGTTGTGCGGCATTTGCAATTCTTAATGCACGCTTAAGACAAAGGAGAACCCTGGAATGGAATTGAGATTGTGTCAATTCCGATGAAAGAAGGATTAGTAAGAAGATGGGAATACCTTTCTCCATCCTTGATTCCGTCCTGATCGTCGACCCAAAAGAGATGTGAACATGCGTAAACGGCTCTGCATTGATCTGGCTTCTTTAAGAGTTTGGCGGAATACTGTAAGAAAAAAAGGGGGGTCTTATTGGTTAAATTAAATAATTGTGAAAAGGGTATAAATGGAATTGTTGTTTGAATTGTGTTATTTATTACCCCTGTGGCTTTATGTGTCAAGGTGTCCCTGTTTTCAACACCGAATACATGTGTCCTTTGAAGGGTTCCGATTATTAGGTGAATTGCAGTCACTTGAGCTTTGGAATCCTGTCATCATGGAAATGATTAATTCTACCATGTGGATTTGGATTTAATGATATTATTTGGTATGATGGAATGGAATGGTTCATTCCATGGGAACGAAGAAAGTTGTTTGTTTTGTGTGATGGAAAAACATCCATCATGTCACTTATTTATTCATGGTTAAGATTAAAAGATTGAGCAATTACCGCAATTTCTTCTTCATATAAAACAAATGCTTGAGTGAAAAATTCATAAGCAACTGGTTCCAGATCACAGTCATTAGCAGCCTGAATAGAAAAACAAAAAAATAAAATAAAAAATCTTATATTATTGATGTCAAGATTTAGGGTAGATTTGTCAAATAATCTCAACAGGTAAGTTTACCTCTGCACACTGCAAGTACAACCTTAATGCCAATTCCGGTGCTGGAACATATGAAAGCGCCTCAATCGTCTGAAATATACAAATAATTTAACGTTATAAACCCAAGGGTAAATCCGTAAATTGCAAACTCCTTATAAAAAACTCACCTGATTTAGAAGCTGAAAAATCTTCTTAGGTGTTGCTGGATCATCTTCTCCAGCCACATCTCCTTCCTGATTTTGTAACTGACGAACCAACTGCAAACAAAATAAATATTATTCATATGACTAATTAACAATATTCAAAATATTTAACAGAAAAAGACGTGACATACCCTCAAAGCTGAAAAGACAAGAGGTGGAATTGTGAAAGGAAGACGCTTTGGTCCTCCAGCCATAATATGCTTTCTCACAGTTAAAATAATCTAAAGCATAAAACACAAGGGTAAAATAGTAAATTAGTCAACTCCAAAAGACCAAATCATAACAAAACAAAACAAAACATTTGTACCTTCAGCATCTCCTCTGGGTCATCATTATACAGCACATGTATAACACGAGAAACCGAATTTTGCTCCTCATTAAAATCCTCCTCATCAAGCTAATATATAAAACATAATAAAAACAAAAGAAAAATAAGTTAACAGAAAAAAAAAAGTCAAACAAGTCAAACAAGTTAATATATGCAGTTATGCACCTCGTCTTCTGGATCTCCATCCAAATCCTTTATAAGCCCTTTAATTAATTCAAAAAGAACCTCAACCTGCAACAAATACACCAATCACATATTTTGTAAGGAAAATACTAAAGTTACAGAATATGTTGAATTAAATAAATACCTGGTCAGCAGATGACACGTAAGCATGATTTGTCATTATGCTTTGGATAATAACCATGGCCATGACTTTATTAGTTCCATTATCAAGGTGATCCATGACACGTGGATAATTAGATAATGTTAAAGAAGTGACAATATCACTGTATTTTTCCAATGGTGCACTCAAAAGTGCAACAACTTGTTTTGTAGCTCTACTGTCTTCAAGCTTTGGTGTGTTTGAAAGCTTCTTCACACATGATCCCTATTCAAGAAATAGCAATGTACTTTCATTCATTAGCATATTATAGTTGGATGAAAATGCTATAAAAGGGTATACTTTTGAAAGTAGAATGCTATAATAAGAAAATTGAAGGAAGTTTAACGTACCAGCACTTGATCGACATAATCAAGGCGATCAGGATGAACACGAAGAGTGAATGTGAGAAGAGAAACATATAAAGTAATGGCTCCAACAATTGGCATGTCACCTTGAGTTTCAATAACCTGCAAACAAAGTGATTATAAATTTATAATAAGAAAATAATAATTCAGAATCAGAATTAAAACAGTAATATATATGCGTAAGTAGTAAGATTCACAAGTACCTTTCCAATAGCACTGCTTAATTTAGCAAAAGCTTCTACTTGAAGGAACTCTGGTAGTACCTGCAAAATTAATCACTTTGACAAAATGCAAAAAGATGACAAATGAAATAACTTTTTAGTTTTTATAAAACAACTCACTTCTGGACTAGAAGCAGCATAACTTGATAATCTCTCCATAAGTTGGGATAATACTGTCTTGATGTCAACCGTAGGCTGAAATTTCAACAGATTTTACACTCTTAAAACTTTAAAACACAAAAATACAAAAGGTTTTTCATAATAAAGAATAAAAAAAACATTAATTACACACCTGGAGTTGGGGACAAGCTCCTAAAAGTGTTTCAAGAGTCTGCAAGTGATACTCATCTGGAAACACCTGAATCAAGCAGTCCATCAAATAATACTGTGCCAGCTCATCCTTACAGTTGACAACCTGTCACACAGAAAAAATATAAACCATTACAGATTAACCTAAAGCGTATTCAGTATACTCTAATTTTATACTTATAAAAGAATATTGGAATAAACCTGTTCCAAGATTCTAGGAAGAACGGTTTCTTTGTACAAATCAAGGTCAATGCCCTCTATTTGACTAAGGACATGCAGATTTTTACCAACCTGAAATTCCAAATATTTTTTTAGATAACATTTCACAAGTTTATTTTACCAACCATAAATGAATGTGTTCCATGGATTTGATATTACAAGATCACGCAGCTCATTCCTCTCTTTTTCCATTTTATCACGCATCCTGGTAGGTCCCTGCAGACCAGAAACCCCAAAATGAAGGCCTGCATTGTGAAAAATCATGCTTTCATGATTCATTACAACATTTGTTTCATGCATTTTGGTTCTCACAACATAAATAGAAAAATAAATAAATATATAAAGATACACACCCACAAACCTGATGCTCCATTCGAACCCAAAGTTTATTCATTTCTGAAAAATTTTGTAGCACAAATTCGACAGCATCCATCACCGTATCACCATCTCTACAAGACAAAAAGCAATATTATTATTAACTTGTTGACTAAATAGATTACTTTATGTAATGACGGTATTACCCTTCATATTCAGAACCAATGTCTGGGAGTTTATCTCTACTAATTTGTGCAAGGTAACTTCTAAGGAAGAGACCACGTATGGGATGTTGAACAGCACGACACATTTCAACTAAATCTTTAAGAACGTCTTTAGCAGGAGCCTCTTTTGACTTTATGTATACAGACCCTACTGTACATAGGAGATACCTATAAAGAAAGAGAATAATCAAAAGGCTTTCATAGATAAACTAAAGTAGCTGAATAATATGGAAGCAGACTTTATAATGAGATTATGAAATTGATGTTATGTTACTTACAATCTAGGTAAAATGTTTCCAGCATGTTGGACAAGTTCATACAGGTCCACTACTGAACAGCCATGCTTGTCTTCCTCCTTAAAGAATGTTTCCAACTTTCTCAGTTCATCAAATGCTCTCATATCTGAATATGCCGATCAAACAAGATACTGAAGTTCTTTAAACCAGCAAACATGATGAATAAGAGAGGGAGATATAGTTGTAATAGATTGTGTGTAGTTAGCAGTTGTTCAGGTACAATTAGGTTTAATTTCTTTCTTTTAAACTTGATGAGTTCTCTTACAAAATTAACACCAAAATTTTTGTTATAAAGTCTGATATAGCAATGTAATACTTCTCCACGGTCGTACAGTTCATATCAATCATCAAGTTGAGAGTTAATCCGACGAACCCAAGAGTCAAACTATATCTGTAATTCTTAGAACAGGAGGATAATTGATGATAAAAAAAAGAGAGGCTATTTTGCTCCAAAACTAAATCAAAGTCAATGAAAGATGAATAGAATATTACAGAGCTCGTAGTATTTGTGAGGAGATAATCTCGAAGTCCGAAGCTCGGACAACAACTGTGCCGAGTATTTTAGGGCTTCTCTGAGATTGTTAGAATCCTGAAGAAAGAACACATGTTAGAGAGGAATCGGGAGCTGCCGAATTGATTGCAATCGAATTTCAAAATCAAATCAAATAGGAAGTAAAAGAAAGTTGAAATCAATGATATGAATTACCAAGGCGCGATGCATGTAGAAAGCGTTGTGTTGAATTCCAGCGACCCCTTCTGCAAGCCATTTGTCTTCGTCTTCCATAGCATCTAAAAGCATCATCTTTTCTTCTCTGTGAGACTCTGATTCTCTCCCTAGACAGAGTTATATGACAGTTCATCAGCATAAATCATTTGCAGTAATTATATCTTTGGGGGTTCTCCCCCTTTTCTTTACTACCGTTGAGACGACGTCACTTTCGTTTTTTACGGGGTGTGGGTGTTGTGTTTATCGAGTTTTATATTGGGCTTATTCACTAATAAATAATGGATAATCAAATACGCAACTAAAATGAAAAACATTAGCCTTTCTTTCGGTCTCAACCTCCAAAATTTCCTCTTTTCCCTCCCTTTGGAGTTTGGACATTTCCCTCGAGAATTCCCCTCCCTCACTTTTCCCTCTTTATTGTTACTTATTTTTAATTGGGAATTTTTCTCATCTAATCTTCGTTGTCAATATCATCGTTATTACGAACTGATGGGCCCTTGTTTTCTACGGTAAATTCATTCACCTAATCTCTATTGACATTTTGTTGAAATGTTTGCGTATGTTTGCTAAGAAATTGTTTATATTGATTGAAACCGTATTCGTAATCTGTACCGATTAACTTGCAGGGTCTCGTTCCTGTTGTGTTTAGTGTAGGAGGGTTCATGGTTTTCTGGGGAATTAAAAAGAGGGAAAAGTTAGATCGTAAACGATTTTATCTTCAAGGGGGTGAAATCAGTTGTTTATAAACCGGATTTTTTCTTTTGTTGATGTATTGACGAATTTCTATCTACGCTTGGTCCAAATATGGAGTCAGATAGCATGCACCCTTCGACCAGTTTCGTCAAATGTTGTGATTGCGGTTGTCGTTCTTGCGATACAACGGGGTCTTATTCCAGATCATGGCTACGTTCCGTGAAACGAAAATTAGATGAATACGAAGGAGACGGTGATAAATTCTTCATTCCAGGTCTTCCAATTTCGAATGTCGCCCGTGTTGAAATTGAAAACGAATGCGATGTGTTACGAGAAATGGTCAGCAACCAACAACGCACAATCCAGGACCTCATTTCTGACCTAGAAGAGGAAAGGTACGCTTCTGCTTCAGCTGCAAACGAAGCCATGTCCATGATCTTAAAATTACAGCGTGAAAAAGCTGAAGTCCAGATGGAAGCCAGACAATTCAAGCGTTTTTCTGAAGAAAAAATGGCTCATGATCAACAAGAGCTTATGGCATTAGAAGAGTTATTATACAGAAGGGAACAATCCATTCAATCATTAACCTGTGAAGTTCAAGCATATAAACACAGAATGATAAGTTATGGTCTAACAGAATCAGAAGCAGATGGTGAAAAAAGCTTCATAACACGCGAAAGTAGTTTTGCCACAAATCTAGAGACCCAATTCGATTTCCCTTCTTACGATTACCCCCCTCTAAAATGCAATTCGAACGAAAATCAACCCTATCAAGAACACGACAATGAAACAGTCGATATAGAAAAATACGCATTTGGCGAAACCCCACGTTCTTTAAAAGACATAGAAGAAAGAATCAATCAGTTAGAGAGAAGTCCCGCGCATAGTCAACCGGTTCTTGAAAAAGTCATAGTTGGCCATTCACCAATCAATAAACATTCTAGAAGATTCTCTTGTGACAGTGTTGGATCTTTCTTTGCAACCATTAAAGAAGACTTAAGTGGCAATATTAAGAAGACGGAGGACGATTTTGCAACTTTCAAAAAAATAGAAACAGTTTCAGAATATGGAAATGAAATGAGTGACAGGATTTATACAATTGATTCCATACATAACAATGATCAAAAAGCTAATATTAATACTTATGATGATTTTATGAGTACACCGAAAGAGTCATCTTCACGTACTGAATATGAAGATCCCGAAGTTAAGAAACTTTATATGAGACTTCATGCACTTGAAGCTGATAGGGAGTCAATGAGACAAGCACTTATAAATATGAGGACTGATAAAGCACAATTGGTTTTGTTGAAGGAGATTGCTCAACAATTGGCTAAAGACATGTCGCCACCTGGCTATATGGTTGGAAAGAAGGTGACTGGACATGGGCCTTCGTTCTTCGATGTGTTTAAGGTAAGTGGGAAGGGCAAATGTGGAAATTTGTTAGTTATAATTTTTTTTTGTTTGTAATTTTTTGGTTTTTGACAGCGGATTGCAACGTTTGGTTATTGGGGAAGGAGAGCGCAAAGAAACAAGTAAGTATATATATAAAAATAATTAAATGAGAGCATACGAAATAGTTTGTAATATTTATGTATGCAAATTGTAAAATTTTAACGTGTGATTTTTTTTCAGGCACATTTATAGTGCGCTGGCAAACAATGCGGGAATGTTAATGATTCTAGACAAGGGACCTCAAATGGGGAAATGGAGGTGTCTTTCAAGTACACAAGTTTGAAACAAACAAAAGAAAAAAAAAGAAATAAAAAACTATTTGTATCCATCTCTTTGCTGATGTCATCAATATCAACTTTTGAACCTGCTCGATTTCTACATCACACTCTGATTCTTTTAGATTTGTTTATTCGTTTCAAATTCATATTCACGCAGTCTTTCTGGGATCTGTTGGGTGTCCGGTTAGCTTGTTAAGTGTTATGTTGTTTTGTTGCGAATATGGATATGGATGTAGTTTTAAGATTTTTGGTGTAATTTGGGTATTTGCTCATGTATATATTGTTTGCATTACATAACTACAAATTTTTAGTATTATTCCTCCAATTTTCCCCCATTATTCACCCACAATATTTTCTTTCTGTTTTTTGGCGGCTTGTGTTATGGACTTATGGTTACAACATATTTTCTTTATGAAGGTTTTCTTGTGTAACATGATGTACATTATCTTGTGTTGGCTTCTTTGTCGCATAAAGTTATGTAAAATAATTATAATAATTGATCATATTTTTGCTTATTCGTAGACATGTCTCTTACTGCAATTCTAGGCCTCCTGTCAACCTGTATAAGAAAATCAATAACCACTATATTCGGTTGCCTATTTGTTGAAATCCAACCGGTCAATGGAAACGGGTTACGAAAGCCCGATTAAGGCCTGGGTTACAAGATCCCGATTTTGCTACAAAAAAATCTTTTTTTATATTTTTAATTAATATGTTTTATTAAAAAGTCGATTAAAGGACTAGCTCGCTGGTCTACTGTAACACCCATTTCTCAAACCATAATTTAATATAGTTTATATTACAAAACATTTTACAAAACGTGACCATGAAAAGTCACCTATTTTTTTTTACAAACTTTATTCTGAAAGGGTATTACAGACTCAATACAGAAAACCATAATTTAAACTTACTGTATACATACTGGTCCCACTTCAACTTCTGCTCCTTTCACCTAAGTACATAGCATTTAAAAACAATATACGTGAGACATAAGCCTCGTGAGTAATATGGGTTTAGACCCAAAACTTTTCTGTCTAAAACTTGAACTAATAACAAGTAAACTGCTAAAAGCTCATTTTCATAACAAATCTCAAATCTTTTTACTTTTCTCTTTTCAAACTCAAAAACACTTTCTTTCTCAAAAACTGCTTCTTACTTTAAAACTGTTTTATTCTTTAAAACTGCTTTCTTTCTTTAAAACTGCTTTCTTTCTCATGTAATTGTGACCAACTGAAACTCATGAATTAGTTTGATTTAATTCATTCTACTAGCTCCCCTCGCGGGACAGAACAGATCTGTCCGCTAGGTTATGCTCATTCTGTCTCCCCTTTGTGACTTGGAACGGATTCAAGCACAAGGGTATACTAAGCTAGACAACTACTTCGCGACGGGAGGTACCATCCCAGTAGTGTCTTCTGATCCCCCGATTATGTGGGTGATCCTAGTCCGGACAACTGGCTCTTACTTCTTTCTTTCTTTAATTCTTATCTCATTACATCTCAAATTGGTCAGAATGGGACACAATTTATAAATAACTCATACTTATACACTTTATAACTTTTTACCGAAAATACTTTCAAAACTGATTTTGACATCTTAGTTCACATAAGGAACTTCTTTCAAAATACTTTGCAAACTATACTTCTTAAAAATCCGCTTGAAACACTTAGCCCTTGTATAGAGCTACTTTAAAAACTATTTTCCAAACTTTAGTATTTGCAAACATTTGGAAATCTATTTTTCTGAAAATATCATTTTGCTATGTACTAGAGAAATCCTCATAAAACTCACCTTGGTTTAGCTATAAACCACTATGCTTCTTATACGCCTTCTCCCTTTCCGTGTTCTCTAGTATTTGAAGCACCTCCTATACATATATCACATATATATTTAATAAATATATGCTACAACTGACTCTACAGTTCTAGGGTCTCATATGACACAACTTCAAGTCATAACAAATATATGACTACTAGCAATCATCTTTCTATGAATTATATACTCTTCAATGTACTCGTATTCTACTACAGTACCCCCTGAGGGGTCGTATTCTGAATTTAATAATTTTCCATGTGGTTTCATACCATTTTAAGCTTATGGTATGAATTATAGGTCAAACGGACATCTTTAAAAGCAAGTTCAAATCTCAAAATTGGACAGAAATGCTGCCCAGCAAGAGCACGACTCGTGCTCTTTGTGCCTTATGGGTTGCACGACTCGTGCCAATAGTAGAATGCCTTTTCTTGGCTCTACAGTGGCGCACGACTCGTGCCAATGCTAGTGTAAAAAGGCACGACTCGTGCCCTTGCTGCAGATCCAGTTCTTAGTCCGATTTTTGAGCTGCAGACCTCTATTTTGACCTATTAAGTGCTTAATACTTAGCTTAATCGTTTTACTATCAATCCATGACTAAAACCCTTAGTTTACATCAGGTTTTAACCCATGGAATCACTGATTCCAATTCCAATTCTTTGAAAACCCGTTTTTGATAATTTTCACCAAAAATTCAACTTTTTGAAATTAATCACTTAGGTGTGTCTTAATACAACCTAAGTGATCATTTAGACTTAACAAAACCATAAAAACTAGCTTTGATCTTGCAAACCCGTGAATTAGGGTTCTTGAGCAAAATCATCATTTCTTGATTTTTAACATGTTCAATGATTAGAACATGCTTATTTGATAATTTTGAGCAAGATGATTTCATTAGACTTGTGATTTCTGGAGAATCAGAAATCAAGTTTACAATTCCCGTTCAAGAAATTGGGTAGAATAAGCTTGAAAACATGGAATTCTTACCTTTTGAAGCTTGGAATCACCAATTCCAAGTGTTATCTTCAATTCCAACTTCAATTCTTTGCAAGATTTCTAAGCTCCTTGTTCTTCCCGTGCCTTCTTGCCCTCTCTCGATCCTTCTACTGATTTCTGGAAAAGAGAATGATAACTCTCTCTTTTATGTTTAATTTTTATTAAGTATTTACACTTTTAGTCCCTAGTTTCTTTCTTTTGTTCAAAAGTGGTCCAAAAGCTCACATCTTTACAAACCAAGTTCCATTAACTACTAACTTAACATTTTCTTGACATTTTGGTCATTTTCATGTCAAATGACCATTTTGCCCTTTTTGGTCAAATTTCACTATTCACGCGGTAAAACTCCAAATTTCACATAAACTCTTATTTCTTATGTTATTATCTCACAATTAACATATTATTTTACATAATGGTCTTATAATGTGTCAAAAGACCGTTTTACCCTTTTACAACTTTTGCGGGTTCTTACAGTCACCCCTCCTTAAGCGGATTCCGTCCTCGGAATCCTTTCGTAATCTGTGAAATCTGGATATCTTCTCTTCATCTCTTCTAATGTTTTCCAAGTTAGGTTCGACCCTAATGGGTACTACCACTTGACTATTACTAAGTCAATCTCATTGTTCCTCAACTTCTTAGTCTGCATTTCTAGAATCGCTTCAGGTTCTTCAATCACTCTGCTAGGAGTTTCCAACCTCAAGTCTGTATGCGTTATCACTAACTCTTCTTTTTCAAAGTACTTCTTCAGATAGCATACATGAAAGGTATCATGTATTCCACTGAGTTCTGGTGGTAATTCTAGCTTGGTTGCTTGCAATCCAACTCTCTTCAGGATTCTAAATGGTCTAATGTACCTTGGACTCAACTTTCCTTTCTTACCAAATCTGACTACACCCTTCCACGGTGACACTTTTATCATCACTAGATCCTCTTCTTGTAAGTCATACGGTCTCTTCTTTATATTGGAGTAACTCTTCTGTCGGTCTTGTGCTGCTTTCATGTTAGCCTGAATCACTCCAATCTTCTCATTGGTCACTCTAACAATTTCTGGTCCTGTCAACTTAGTCTCACCCGCCTCCAACCAGCATAAAGGAGTTCTACACTTTCTACTGTAACGACCGTTTTTCAAAAAAAAAAAAAAAAAAGTGAATAGTACTCCGGCGGCGTGAATAGTGCTCGCGACGCGACGTGAATAGTACTCGCGACGCGAGGCCCGAAAAAGGCTTCTAGAGAGGTGCGCGATGAGGTAAGTGCTTACGTAATGGTCACGACGCGACCGGGGGTCCGTCGCGACGCGAAGAGGGTCCAGAGGCCTATAAATAGGTGTTCCAAGCCTCATTTTAACTCACAACACACACCAAACACATATACGATATAGAGGAGTGTTCTGGTAAGGAAAATACGGTGAGGAAGGATGATGGAAGGTGAGAAACGAGCGGTAGCTGATAACGAAGTGCTCGGGAAGTGTTGGAAGAGCGGAACGGGAAACGTGCCAAGGCTTTGCGAAAACGCCAATCTCAGGTGAGTAATCGCTACCGTATCTCCCTAATAGTTTATATGTATTAAACTATAAAATACGAGGGGTGTAATAAACTATTTCCTATAATTTATAATTCCAAAAGTAATGCAGATTGATTTACTTACGAGGACGGTGTCTAGGCCGATTACTTGGGATCTGGTTGTTGGATTTTCCGAAAGGCTAAAATGCTGAAAGGATCCTGCCACCCCAACTAATCTTCTACCTGGCCGTTCTTTATTTGATAAATCATGGAGCATCATGTTGGAATTATTGAAAGGAAATACAAAGCAGTATAATTAAAGTATTATAATAATACTTGGGTGGGAAACAGTCATGTTATCGTGAGGATGAGTTCGAGTTATACACCCGAAAGTATCGCAAGATGATACTGAGCAGAGTGAATAAGTAATTATATATAATACATGTCAAGAGACGGCATGATTTACCATATATTAATAAAACACGAGGTAATCATAGATGTACTATGACCATACCTATATGATAAAGCCGTTAAGTGAGTGGGTATACCGTGAAACGGTATAAGAATTCGTGAAAACCAAATACCAAATAATAAATAAAAAGAGGTAACAGTAGCTAAAGAGGTGGGTCGTGACGATGTAATATAAGATTGTGTGGGACAGTCTAATAGTAAGTATCAGTGGGTGATAATGTATAGCGAGCGACGTCGGGTAATACGGTAGTTTCACAGTGTGAAGTACGAGGCGGATAGGACTGTGAAGCTGGCAGGAATGGTGATCCTGTAACGTGTGTGACCATATAGGTCATACTGTGATTAGATTACTCACTAAGCTTTATAGCTTACCCCTTTATTTAATGTGGTTTTGCAGGATAGGTAACGCTTGGCTTGGATCATGGGACGATCCCTAATGATATTATCTTGTAAATTCCAGGCTGAAAAACCGGGCGTTACAAGTTGGTATCAGAGCCAAGATTTGAGTGAACTAGGATAAGATCCCTAGACTCAAATTAGTAGACACACGAGAATTGTGTGCTAAAATATATAAAAAAAATCACAAACATATTGTGATAAATGTCGAACGTAGATAAAAGCAGTTTATTCTAACATGATAATAAAAATGTTAGTAAACTCTTTCAGAGATAAAAAGAACTAGAGAAAATGAGTGAGTTTGTGTGGTATTTCCCAAATACGGGAAAGGTGTTAAAAGTAAATCCAGATGCAAATTTTGTCAAATAAGAGAGTTTTGAAAGTTGATTTGAAAGAAAATTTTTGGGAAATTTGAAGAAGTATGAGTTGAAATAAAAATTTCTAAAAGTACGAGTTGGTGGGTGGATTTATGAAAATATATGGCGACAGCCGAAGCAAAGAAAAGTGATAAATGTATGTGATGATTGGATGTGAGATGGTAGGAACTATAAGAAATGAGTTCGTGAGGAGTTATACAATCTCTAAATGAGACAAGTGTTGAGGTATGTGGTAGTACTAGACATGTCTAAGTCTAGCATGTGGATAATATGGGGTTGAGGAATTGAGAGATAAAGGGTGGCTCGACGTACTGAGCAACATTGAGATGTTCGCAAGATGCACTGAGCAGATACGCATGATCCGACGTACAGGATATGCGCGGCTCCGAGTGCTGAGCGGTGGAGTTTGAGCAGATACGCATGACTCGACGTACAGAGTATGCGCGGCTCTGGGTGCTGAGTAGGTTAACTTTGAGCAGATACGTATGACTCGACGTACTGAGTATACGCGGCTCCGAATATTAAGCAGGAGAGTATAACTTGAGATACTGGTAGAGTAGATTATGTGGAAAATTCACCGGAGACATAAAAGAAATAAGGCTGGAAGATATCCTGAGTAAACATAAGACTAATTGATTTATTCCTTCCATTCTAGAAGAATTAAGGGTACTATTTTACTTAGTTAATGTCTAAGTACCAGGGACCATCCAATCATCACTAAAAAAATAATAATAAATGTGAGGTTATTACCAAATAATGTAATGGGGTACTTTCCCAAAACATAGTTGATTTTTCTACTGATGTAAAAGTTATTTTATGACCAGAATTTTACAAGTAGAAAGATATTTCAAAGAAAGAGTTATTTTGCTGAAAAAGTTATTTTATGACTAAAGTGTGAAAGGAATAATCCTTTAAAAATAGTCATTTTTACGACTAAAGAAATTATTGTTATGACTAATGGAAATCAAAAAGAGTAAATGTATTTAAGAGAAGTGTGAGTAGTTACTCAGAGAAGTAATTAAGTATATACAAATTTAGTGAGTATTGAGATGACCTAATCGGTCGGCAGTTCTAGGGTGTACGTTGAGTCTTTGGGACTCGATATCGTAGAGGGTTCAGAAGGGGACGAATACGTGAGTATTAGGTGATGATAACTATGGATATGGTATCATATTGTGGGTGGAGATTTTGTGGAGGCTGAGCTGATATGAGGATTCTTATTGTCATGAGGTTGGTTGCAGAGCTGTGCAGTTGTGTGTGTTAGCTGTTAAGCCTTTAGAGCGAAAAGCTGTTTATTCTGTGGGGCCACTTATACGTGTAGTTGGGACCACTTATTAGGTGGGGCTACTAGTATTGTGGTTGGGACCACTTATGCTATGGGGCTACTTGTACTTGTGGTTGGGACCACTTATTCCGTGGGGCCATTGGTAACTTGTAGTTGTGACCATTTATTCTGGGGGTTAATAGTACTTGTGGTTGTGACCACTTATTTAGTGGGGCCACATTTGGTTGGACCACATATGTGTTGTGGATCTTATGAGCAGTAATTGTGGTGGGACCACATAAATGTTGTGATGGCTTTATTGGCTGGCAGTTCTAACACACATACATTTGGGTGTTTGGTGAATAGCTGAGCTGTTGAGGGTGTTAAGAGCAGGGGTTGTGATATGATTATACGATGCATAACAAGTACCTTGCATCCATGATGTCAGTATTGTGAGTATATGAGATTATATAACGAGTACTTATTAGTCTCAATAGGTTGGCCTAGTTGATTAAAGGTGGTTAATGTGCCAGTATTGTAATACCCTTTGGATTTACTAATACAACCGTATTATGTTGAAATAGAGAATGATTGAGTGAAGAATAAGTGTATGTCAATGTTGGAGATTCCGGGGACGGAATCTTATAAAGGGGGGGAGAACTTGTAACGACCGTTTTTCAAAAAAAAAAAAAAAAAAAAAGTGAATAGTACTCCGGCGGCGTGAATAGTGCTCGCGACGCGACGTGAATAGTGCTCGCGACGCGAGGCCCGAAAAAGGCTTCTAGAGAGGTGCGCGATGAGGTAAGTGCTTACGTAATGGTCACGACGCGACCGGGGGTCCGTCGCGACGCGAAGAGGGTCCAGAGGCCTATAAATAGGTGTTCCAAGCCTCATTTTAACTCACAACACACACCAAACACATATACGATATAGAGGAGTGTTCTGGTAAGGAAAATACGGTGAGGAAGGATGATGGAAGGTGAGAAACGAGCGGTAGCTGATAACGAAGTGCTCGGGAAGTGTTGGAAGAGCGGAACGGGAAACGTGTCAAGGCTTTGCGAAAACGCCAATCTCAGGTGAGTAATCGCTACCGTATCTCCTTAATAGTTTATATGTATTAAACTATAAAATACGAGGGGTGTAATAAACTATTTCCTATAATTTATAATTCCAAAAGTAATGCAGATTGATTTACTTACGAGGACGGTGTCTAGGCCGATTACTTGGGATCTGGTTGTTGGATTTTCCGAAAGGCTAAAATGCTGAAAGGATCCTGCCACCCCAACTAATCTTCTACCTGGCCGTTCTTTATTTGATAAATCATGGAGCATCATGTTGGAATTATTGAAAGGAAATACAAAGCAGTATAATTAAAGTATTATAATAATACTTGGGTGGGAAACAGTCATGTTATCGTGAGGATGAGTTCGAGTTATACACCCGAAAGTATCGCAAGATGATACTGAGCAGAGTGAATAAGTAATTATATATAATACATGTCAAGAGACGGCATGATTTACCATATATTAATAAAACACGAGGTAATCATAGATGTACTATGACCATACCTATATGATAAAGCCGTTAAGTGATTGGGTATATCGTGAAACGGTATAAGAATTCGTGAAAACCAAATACCAAATAATAAATAAAAAGAGGTAACAGTAGCTAAAGAGGTGGGTCGTGACGATGTAAGATAAGACTGTGTGGGACAGTCTAATAGTAAGTATCAGTGGGTGATAATGTATAGCGAGCGACGTCGGGTAATACGGTAGTTTCACAGTGTGAAGTACGAGGCGGATAGGACTGTGAAGCTGGCAGGAATGGTGATCCTGTAACGTGTGTGACCATATAGGTCATACTGTGATTAGATTACTCACTAAGCTTTATAGCTTACCCCTTTATTTAATGTGGTTTTGCAGGATAGGTAACGCTTGGCTTGGATCATGGGACGATCCCTAATGATATTATCTTGTAAATTCCAGGCTGAAAAACCGGGCGTTACATCTACCATACAATGCATCAAAGGGTGGCATTTTAATGCTAGAATGGTAGCTATTTTTTCTTCCACCATGTGTCTGTTGGTTTGTAATATGCGTATTCTGAAAAATATATATTCGTGTCTATTGGTTTGCAGCAAGGGGAACTTATGGAATTGACTTTGTTCATGTTCATTATAGGTAACCTATTAAACTACTTTCATTCCATTTTAGGATTTTGTGTGAGTTATGTAAGACTTGAAAACATAATACCGGTATAAATATTCTAATCAAGTTTGTATTTTTATAACAAAATTTTATGTAAAATAGTTAATTTTTTATGCTTTTGTGTTAGTCATGTAAAACAATTGCTAGGATGTTGCTATAAACATATTTGACATGGTTTGATGCAATAAATGGTAAGATTTTGATTCTTATGTATTAGAATTTGCTAGGATGTTGCTATGAACAGATCTGACAATTGCATAATTTTATATTTTTGTTTATTTCTTCAATTTCAACAAATCCGTCCTTTATTTTCTTGCAGCCAAGAACACCTAAGATAAACCACATAGGTGGTGTTGGGATGTTGAAGTTGGCCAGAAATTTGCTTATTGTGGATATTAAACCGATAGAAAATGTATGAGGGGGTGTTTCTGTAACACCAAATACTTGTGATAAGTATTTGAAGGTTAATTCTAGCGAAAAGGGGTAAATTGGTAATTTTACCACAAAAGGGTAATTTGGTCTTTTGGACAGAAAAGAATTTGGTTTGAAATAATATTTTGAGTTTTGGACTTAAAATGTTATAAAAACTAGTTTTTGTCATGAAGTTTGATTATAGTGCCAAAAGTTCAAGAAAATGAACTTAGGGACTAAATTTGCAAAACTTGGAAGTATAAATAGGAGAGTTGACTCTCCTGTTGTGGCTGTCCATTTTTCAGCTTACGGGAAGGATTTTGGGTGCGATTTCTGGAAGATCTTTGAAGCTTGAAGCAAGAACTTGGATCAATTGTTGGAAGATGGTGATTTCCAAGCAAATAAGGTAAGTAGATTGCCTTTTTAGTCAAGTTCTTGAAGAAGTTCTTAATGAGTTTTATAGAAACTGAAATCTGCAAATTTCAGTTATGATTATGTGGTTTAAATGGTTTAATACTTCCATTAAGTCATGCTAAATGGACTTAATCTAAGATTTTGGAAGTAGATTGTTATTTGTGATGAATTTGAAGTTTTGGGGTTTTGGAACTAAGAACCCTAATTCTTCCTTTTGATTGATTGAGTTATTTGTAATGGTTGAAAACCTTGTTTTAATGTAAGGTTTTAGCCTAGAAATGAACCCCAAACGATTAAGAACTGGATTAAGGACTTAATAGGCCAAAACTGCGTGCTACAGTGCACAAATCGCGACTGATCAGGGGACTGCCCAGGCGCCAGGCGCAGTGTGCCCAGGTTCAGGGCGGGGTGCGCCCAGGCGCAGTGCGCCCAATACCTGGCGCAGTGCGCCCACCAGACAGGGGGTTCAAAATGCTAACTTTTGTTTGGCTTGTCCGATTTACCTCAAACTTGGACCATAAGTCCATGATGGTCTGAAAAGTCCTGGAAAAATATTAAATCGAGTTTTCGACTCCTCGGGGGCACTGTAGATCGATACGAATGCCTCGATGAATAGTAAAAACTCATGAAAAGATGATAAATGGAAAGTTTATCATCTAGGGATGGTTTATAGTTGCATAACATTGGATTCTTATGTATTAGAGTCAATTGGAATAATTATTAACCTATTATCATTTGGTACATAAATGAATATATAGGTATGGGACAAAGTGGTTGTGGTGCACGCAAAGGCAAGAAACAACCGGGATTTAAATGCAGCTAGCATCCAGGTGAGAAATCTCACTTATATCATATATGATATGTGTTGATTGACCTATTACAGGTTGAAACTGTTTTGGGGGACGGAATTGATGGTTCAAAGATACATTTGAAAAGACAATACCAGATAAGCCGTGAGTCTGCGATAGACAAGAACGGAGCTGTGAGTCAATAAATAGATAAACAGGGATATGACAATACCAGATAAGCCGTGAGTCTACGATAGACAATAACGGAGTTGTGAGTCAGTAATGCGACAATACCAGATAAGCCGTGAGTCTGCGATAGACAAGAACGGAGCTGTGAGTCCACTTTAATAAGGCAATACCGGATAAGCCGTGAGTCATTGCGATGACAAGAACGGAGCCGTGAGTCTAGGCAATAGCGGGTAAACCCGTGAGCCATAATTGATTATGAAATAAGCTATTAATAGATGGTGCGGCCACTTGTGGCTATGATACTGGATGTTATATCCAACTGGTGCGGCCTATATGACTATGATATTATTATATAGAAATGGTGCGGCCCTATGGCTATGATTCCGGGTCGTTGAACCCAAACTGGTGCGGCCTTCGGGCTATGATTCATATGCTGGAAATGTTTTGGTGCGGCTTGTATAGCCATGACAAATGATACGACTTATATAGTCATGATATATGGTATAGTCAAATATGACTAAGAAACAGGGGACAGAAATGGTAATCGAAAATTTGTATGATTACTCTCTTTTATAAACATATGGCCTTGATGGCAAACATAATTGATATGATCGGTATGCAAATAACAGATTAGATGTGATAAAGTGATTTGATAATCACATGATATTACTTTCCAGCCGGTAAGGCTATGAAGCAGGATGCGAAATCCTAAGAGATATATGATCAGCCGGTAAGGCTAGTAGTTTGGATTCGATATCCAGACAGATATATACTGATAGTCGGAAGAGACTAAAGTGGAATTTGATTTGAAAATATGGTTAGAAAGATATTTGTCATATATAGTGATCTATATATGAATGTATTTCTTATAAATGTTATTTGCAGATATGATTACTCACTGAGCTTTATAGCTCACGTTAATTGTTAATGTCCCTGCAGGTTAGCATGTTCCTGATAGGAGAAAAGATAGAGTCCGTGACTAAGAAGTGGGACTCATAGATGCTGTCAGTAGCAGCCCGGCTTTAAAGGAGATTATGGTATTTTATACTCTCCTTGATACACTTGTACCCGTTTTTATTGAAATATACCCCTTTTGTTATGGTTTTATGTAATGAAACCTTTGTTTTTAATGAAAAATTTTCAGGGGTGTTTTTGTTTTAAAAGCCGGGTGTTACAATTTCTGAGTTTTAGTTAGTTTTTCCAAACTCTTGAAACTTATGTGTGATTCCAATGGAAGTGGCTTTCTTAATGCCTTAACTAAGTTTCTGATGCTTTTTTTGGTTTTGTAAAGTCTATGTAATTTGCATGTATTGTACTTTCACATCTTTTATGTCTAACACTCTTAATTATTTTTCTTTTATTGCAGGCTTAGGAAGTGACTTAATTCATCTAATGTTGCTTTTTAGATACTCTTAATAAACATTTATCTATCTTAACTTTCTTTCTTAATATTTTGGATGTGTTATGATAATACTTTGCAGGTTCAAGCTCGGATCCCCGTAAGATGGAATTCACTTGCCAATAACTTTTTGGCACTTAAACAATCTACGTAGGAAGATGGTCATTAACCAGAAAGGTTCTATTTATTCTGTGAGCTTATTGCCTCTTTTAATACTATTTTTTATTTACTTCAAATGGAAAAATAACAATATACTTTTTTGTATTTGATTATTAGAATTTTTTTTATTGATTATACAAATTGATAGTGACTTTATATAATTTTTTATTCTTTGTTGAAAATACCCCCAAACAATTTACCGTGTTTTTAACGATTAATTTACATACTTATAAATCTATTTTTAAGTTTACTCATTAGTTTCAAGAGGGCTTTTAACTTCAACCGTTAAATGAAGGAAATATTTCTAAAAATATCTTTAGATCATATGCTAATATAATAAACCATTCAAAATTTATTTTAAGATCAAAAGAGAACACAATAGTCTCTTTTTTTCATCCACCATGTGTCTGTTGGTTTGTAATATGCGTATTCTGAAAAATATATATTTATGTCTATTGGTTTGCAGCAAGGGGAACTTATGGAATCGACTTTGTTCATGTTCATTATAGGTAACCTATTAAACTACTTTCATTCCATTTTAGGATTTTGTGTGAGTTATGTAACACTTGAAAACATAATACCGGTATAAATATTCTAATCTAACAAAATTTTATGTAAAATAGTTAAATTTTTATGCTTTTGTGTTAGTCATGTAAAACAATTACTAGGATGTTGCTATGAACATATTTGACGCAGTTTGATGCAATAAATGGTAAGATTTTGATTCTTATGTATTAGAATTTGCTAGGATGTTGCTATGAACAGATCTGACAATTGCTTAATTCTATATTTTTGTTTATTTCTTCAATTTCTTCAAATCCGTCCTTTATTTTTTTTGCAGCCAAGAACACCTATGATAAACCACATAGGTGGTGTTGGGATGTTGAAGTTGGCCAGAAATTTGCTTATTGTGGATATTAAACCGATAGAAAAGGTATGAGGGGGTGTTTCTGAGTTTTAGTTAGTTTTTCCAAACTCTTGAAACTTATGTGTGATTCCAATGGAAGTGGCTTTCTTAATGCCTTAACTAAGTTTCTAATGTTTTTTTTGGTTTTGTAAAGTCTATGTAATTTTCATGTATTGTACTTTCACATCGTTTATGTCTATCACTCTTAATTATTTTTCTTTTCTTGCAGGCTTAGGAAGTGACTTAATTCATCTAATGTTGCTTTTTAGATACTCTTAATAAACATTTATCTATCTTAATTTTCTTTTCTAATATTTTGGATGTGTTATGATAATACTTTGCAGGTTCAAGCTTGGATCCCCGTAAGATGGAATTCACTTGCCAATAACTTTTTGGCCCTTAAACAATCTACGTAAGAAGATGGTCATTAACCAGAAAGGTTCTATTTATTTTGTGAGCTTATTGCCTCTTTTAATACTATTTTTTATTTACTTCAAATGGAAAAATAACAATATACTCTTTTTTATTTGATTCTTAGAATATTTTTTTATTGATTATACAAATTGATAGTGACTTTATATAACTTTTTATTCTTTGTTGAAAATATCCCCAAACAATTTACCGTGTTTTTAACGATTAATTTACATACTTATAAATCTATTTTTAAGTTTACTCATTAGTTTCAAGAGGGCTTTTAACTTCAACCGTTAAATGAAGGAAATATTTCTAACAATATCTTTAGATCTTATGCTAATATAATAAACCATTCAAAATTTATTTTAAGATCAAAAGAGAACACAATAGTCCCCTTTTTTATCCACCATGTGTCTGTTGGTTTGTAATATGCGTATTCTGAAAAATATATATTCATGTCTATTGGTTTGCAGCAAGGGGAACTTATGGAATCGACTTTGTTCATGTTTATTATAGGTAACCTATTAAACTACTTTCATTCCCTTTTAGGATTTTGTGTGAGTTATGTAACACTTGAAAACATAATACCGGTATAAATATTCTAATCAAGTTTGTATTTTTATAACAAAATTTTATGTAAAATAGTTAATTTTTTATGCTTTTGTGTTAGTCATGTAAAACAATTGCTAGGATGTTGCTATGAACATATTTGACGTAGTTTGATGCAATAAATGGTAAGATTTTGATTCTTATGTATTAGAATTTGCTAGGATGTTGCTATGAACAGATCTGACAATTGCATAATTCTATATTTTTGTTTATTTCTTCAATTTCATCAAATCCGTCCTTTATTTGTTTGCAGCCAAGAACACCTATGATAAACCACATAGGTGGTGTTGGGATGTTGAAGTTGGCCAGAAATTTGCTTATTGTGGATATTAAACCGATAGAAAAGGTATGAGGGGGTGTTTCCGAGTTTTAGTTAGTTTTTCCAAACTCTAGAAACTTATGTGTGATTCCAATGGAAGTGGCTTTCTTAATGCCTTAACTAAGTTTCTAATGTTTTTTTTGGTTTTGTAAAGTCTATGTAATTTGCATGTATTGTACTTTCACATCTTTTATGTCTATCACTCTTAATTATTTTTCTTTTCTTGTAGGTTTAGGAAGTGACTTAATTCATCTAATGTTGCTTTTTAGATACTCTTAATAAACATTTATCTATCTTAACTTTCTTTTCTAATATTTTGGATGTGTTATGATCTATGCAGTCAATCGCGCGAGATCTCGCCGAGATAGCGCCGAGATAGCGTTTTGCGGGGTTAGGCCGAGATAGAAATCAAAATCTCGGTCAGTAATCTCGCCAGCGAGAATCTCGCCGATAATGTCCGAGATTTGCCGAGATTTAGGAGCCCGAGATAGCGATATTGTCCGAGATTTTCCCGAGATAGCGGTAATGTCCGAAATTTGCCGAGATTTAGGAGATTTAGGAGCTCGAGATAGCGATATTGCGCGGGATCGTTATAGAGATTTGCCGAGACACGGTGACACTTTTCATATTAGAATACTATCTATGTTTTATGTGACATTTTTATGCAACTTTTTGTGATATTAATTCTACGTAGTATTAATAGTCTAAAAGTAACAACAAAAAAAAAACCCCGCTATACCACCGCTATACCACCGCGATAAACGCTAAATCGAATCTCGCTAGGTGACCGCTATAAGGTTTATGGCCGAGATAACTGCATTAGGTTATGATAATACTTTGCAGGTTCAAGCTTGGATCCCCGTAAGATGGAGTTCACTTGCCAATAACTTTTTGGCCCTTAAACAATCTACGTAAGAAGATGGTCATTAACCAGAAAGGTTCTATTTATTTTGTGAGCTTATTGCCTCTTTTAATACTATTTTTATTTACTTCAATTGGAAAAATAACAATATACTCTTTTTTATTTGATTCTTAGAATATTTTTTTTATTGATTATACAAATTGATAGTGACTTTATATAACTTTTTATTCTTTGTTGAAAATATCCCCAAACAATTTACCGTGTTTTTAACGATTAATTTACATACTTATAAATCTATTTTTAAGTTTACTCATTAGTTTCAAGAGGGCTTTTAACTTCAACCGTTAAATGAAGGAAATATTTCTAACAATATCTTTAGATCTTATGCTAATATAATAAACCATTCAAAATTTATTTTAAGATCAAAAGAGAACACAATAGTCCCCTTTTTTTATCCACCATGTGTCTGTTGGTTTGTAATATGCGTATTCTGAAAAATATATATTCATGTCTATTGGTTTGCAGCAAGGGGAACTTATGGAATCGACTTTGTTCATGTTTATTATAGGTAACCTATTAAACTACTTTCATTCCATTTTAGGATTTTGTGTGAGTTATGTAACACTTGAAAACATAATACCGGTATAAATATTCCAATCAAGTTTGTATTTTTATAACAAAATTTTATGTAAAATAGTTATTTTTATGCTTTTGTGTTAGTCATGTAAAACAATTGCTAGGATGTTGCTATGAACATATTTGACGTGGTTTGATGCAATAAATGGTAAGATTTTGATTCTTATGTATTAGAATTTGCTAGGATGTTGCTATGAACAGATCTGACAATTGCTTAATTCTATATTTTTGTTTATTTCTTCAATTTCTTCAAATCCGTCCTTTATTTTTTTTGCAGCCAAGAACACCTATGATAAACCACATAGGTGGTGTTGGGATGTTGAAGTTGGCCAGAAATTTGCTTATTGTGGATATTAAACCGATAGAAAAGGTATGAGGGGGTGTTTCTGAGTTTTAGTTAGTTTTTCCAAACTCTTGAAACTTATGTGTGATTCCAATGGAAGTGGCTTTCTTAATGCCTTAACTAAGTTTCTAATGTTTTTTTTGGTTTTGTAAAGTCTATGTAATTTTCATGTATTGTACTTTCACATCGTTTATGTCTATCACTCTTAATTATTTTTCTTTTCTTGCAGGCTTAGGAAGTGACTTAATTCATCTAATGTTGCTTTTTAGATACTCTTAATAAACATTTATCTATCTTAGCTTTCTTTTCTAATATTTTGGATGTGTTATGATAATACTTTGCAGGTTCAAGCTCGGATCCCCGTAAGATGGAATTCACTTGCCAATAACTTTTTGGTCCTTAAACAATCTATGAAAGAAGATGGTCATTAACCAGAAAGGTTCTATTTATTTTGTGAGCTTATTGCCTCTTTTAATACTATTTTTTATTTACTTCAAATGGAAAAATAGCAATATACTTTTTTTTATTTGATTCTTAGAATATTTTTTTATTGATTATACAAATTGATAGTGACTTTATATAACTTTTTATTCGTTGTTGAAAATACCCCAAACAATTTACCGTGTTTTTAACGATTAATTTACATACTTATAAATCTATTTTTAAGTTTACTCATTAGTTTCAAGAGGGCTTTTAACTTCAACCGTTAAATGAAGGAAATATTTCTAACAATATCTTTAGATCATATGCTAATATAATAAACCATTCAAAATTTATTTTAAGATCAAAAGAGAACACAATAGTCCCCTTTTTTCATCCACCATGTGTCTGTTGGTTTGTAATATGCGTATTCTGAAAAATATATATTCATGTCATTGGTTTGCAGCAAGGGGAACTTATGGAATCGACTTTGTTCATGTTTATTATAGGTAACCTATTAAACTACTTTCATTCCATTTTAGGATTTTGTGTGAGTTATGTAACACTTGAAAACATAATACCGGTATAAATATTCCAATCAAGTTTGTATTTTTATAACAAAATTTTATGTAAAATAGTTAATTTTTTATGCTTTTGTGTTAGTCATGTAAAACAATTGCTAGGATGTTGCTGTGAACATATTTGACGTGGTTTGATGCAATAAATGGTAAGATTTTAATTCTTATGTATTAGAATTTGCTAGGATGTTGCTATGAACAGATCTGACAATTGCATAATTCTATATTTTTGTTTATTTCTTCAATTTCATCAAATCCGTCCTTTATTTTTTTGCATCCAAGAACACCTAAGATAAACCACATAGGAGGTGTTGGGATGTTGAAGTTGGCCAGAAATTTGCTTATTGTGGATATTAAACCGATAGAAAAGGTATGAGGGGGTGTTTCCGAGTTTTAGTTAGTTTTTCCAAACTCTTGAAACTTATGTGTGATTCCAATGGAAGTGGCTTTCTTAATGCCTTAACTAAGTTTCTTATGCTTTTTTTGGTTTTGTAAAGTCTATGTAATTTGCATGTATTGTACTTTCACATCTTTTATGTCTAACACTCTTAATTATTTTTCTTTTATTGCAAGCTTAGGAAGTGACTTAATTCATCTAATGTTGCTTTTTAGATACTCTTAATAAACATTTATCTATCTTAACTTTCTTTTCTAATATTTTGGATGTGTTATGATAATACTTTGCAGGTTCAAGCTCGAATCCCCGTAAGATGGAATTCACTTGCCAATAACTTTTTGGCCCTTAAACAATCTACGTAAGAAGATGGTCATTAACCAGAAAGGTTTTATTTATTCTGTGAGCTTATTGCCTCTTTTAATACTATTTTTTATTTACTTCAAATGGAAAAATAACAATATACTTTTTTTATTTGATTCTTAGAATATTTTTTTTATTGATTATACAAATTGATAGTGACTTTATATAACTTTTTATTCTTTGTTGAAAATACCCCCAAACAATTTACCGTGTTTTTAACGATTAATTTACATACTTATAAATCTATTTTTAAGTTTACTCATTAGTTTCAAGAGGGCTTTTAACTTCAACCGTTAAATGAAGGAAATATTTCTAACAATATCTTTAGATCATATGCTAATATAATAAACCATTCAAAATTTATTTTAAGATAAAAAGAGAACACAATAGTCCCTTTTGTTCATCCACCATGTGTCTGTTGGTTTGTAATATGCGTATTCTGAAAAATATATATTCATGTCTATTGGTTTGCAGCAAGGGGAACTTATGGAATCGACTTTGTTCATGTTCATTATAGGTAACCTATTAAACTACTTTCATTCCATTTTAGGATTTTGTGTGAGTTATGTAACACTTGAAAACATAATACCGGTATAAATATTCTAATCAAGTTTGTATTTTTATAACAAAATTTTATGTAAAATAGTTAAATTTTTTTGCTTTTGTGTTAGTCATGTAAAACAATTGCTAGGATGTTGCTATGAACATATTTGACGTAGTTTGATGCAATAAATGGTAAGATTTTGATTCTTATGTATTAGAATTTGCTAGGATGTTGCTATGAACAGATCTGACAATTGCATAATTCTATATTTTTGTTTATTTCTTCAATTTCATCAAATCCGTCCTTTATTTTTTTTGCAGCCAAGAACACCTAAGATAAACCACATAGGTGGTGTTGGGATGTTGAAGTTGGCCAGAAATTTGCTTATTGTGGATATTAAACTGATAGAAAAGGTATGAGGGGGTGTTTCTGAGTTTTAGTTAGTTTTTCCAAACTCTTGAAACTTATGTGTGATTCCAATGGAAGTGGCTTTCTTAATGCCTTAACTAAGTTTCTAATGCTTTTTTTGGTTTTGTAAAGTCTATGTAATTTTCATGTATTGTACTTTCACATCGTTTATGTCTAACACTCTTAATTATTTTTCTTTTCTTGCAGGCTTAGGAAGTGACTTAATTCATCTAATGTTGCTTTTTAGATACTCTTAATAAACATTTATCTATCTTAGCTTTCTTTTCTAATATTTTGGATGTGTTATGATAATACTTTGCAGGTGCAAGCTCGGATCCCCGTAAGATGGAATTCACTTGCCAATAACTTTTTGGCCCTTAAACAATCTACATAAGAAGATGGTCATTAATCAGAAAGGTTCTATGCCTCTTTTAATACTATTTTTTATTTACTTCAAATGGAAAAATAACAATATACTTTTTTTTATTTGATTCTTAGAATATTTTTTATTGATTATACAAATTGATAGTGACTTTATATAACTTTTTATTCTTTGTTGAAAATACCCCAAACAATTTACCGTGTTTTTAACGATTAATTTACATACTTATAAATCTATTTTTAAGTTTACTCATTAGTTTCAAGAGGGCTTTTAACTTCAACCGTTAAATGAAGTAAATATTTCTAACAATATCTTTAGATTTATAACAATATCTTTAGATCATATGCTAATATAATAAACTATTCAAAATTTATTTTAAGATCAAAAGAGAACACAATAGTCCAAATCGGGTTGAATTCACATTTTACTAAGCTACCATTAGGACTTAAAATTTTGAATTAGTCTTGTAATTATTTTTAGTTGCGCAATAATTAAAAAACTTACCTAATAAATGCACGAAATTATTCACCAACATTGTGTACCCACTGTGTATTTTTTTTTTAAATATGACATGTTTTGTAAACGGTTCGTTGTCACTATTTTACGCGGGTACAATTATTCATTTTTTATTTATATAATTATGAAACTACCTTATAATCATTTAATTATATAAAATTATACAATTGAAAAATTCTTACATTTTATTACTTTTAGTACAACATGGTGTATCAGGAAGTTTTAGGTGATATATAAAATACAATTGTATATGTACATTAAAAATACAATTGTGATGTATACAATATTATTGTGTACAACATGGTGTATCAAAAAGTTTTCTATTTCGTGTTTTATATAATATGACATGCTTTCGTAATGAATTAATCATCTAAACGAAACTATTTACTAGAACAAAACTAACTGACACATGATTAAGGAAAATAACTGTCGAAAAACTATTCAATGTCGAAAAGCTAATTGTCGTCTGAAAATTATTCGCCAAAATGACACTACTCGCCACCTGTCGTGTTGTGCAGTAACTATCTGCCAAAATGAAATGGTCTTTTTTTTAAACTGAAATAACATACCAAAAGAAAACTAATCAACATTGGAAACTATTTGTCACTTGATGCTCTCCTCTAACAATTTGTGTCGTGCTGCATTACACGGGTACACCACTAGTGTGTGTGTGTGTGTGTGTGTGTGTATATATATATATAAACGTGTACGTCTCTTTAACAAGAGGACAATTGATACACCATGGAGATCAATGCTCGATATTTTCCGGCTGATAGGATACCCTTATTAGATCCGAGTCTATATCGAACCATTATAGGAAGTTTGGTTTATCTCAAAATCACTCGGCTGGACATAGTAGATGTTGTTCATGTGGTTAACCAATTTGCCACCATTCTCTCTATTGTTCATTAGGGAGTTGTTCTTCGTATATTAAGATATCTCAAGGGCACACGGTTCTACCACATTGTGTTTCAATTCCTCTCACGTCCTCTCTTGAGTTGCATGCTTACAACAATGCTGATTGGGATAGTGATCGGGAATCCACCACTCGGATCTACATTTTTCGTAGGGATTTGTTAATTTTATGAAAGAGTAACCACCAAACTAATGAGATCTGTGAACCCAAGAACTACAAAAGTCGAATGATTCTCCTAAGATCAAAACCAGAAGCTCGAGTGATCAGAGGAATTCCAATGATTAGGAATCCTCCAACATCAAATTGATACTAACACTAAATAAAAGGCTAAAAAAACAAAACTATGAACATTAACATTAAAATACTGAAAAGAGAAAAAATCTAAAGGAAAAGTAGCTATGATATCCAAAGGATTATTCAATGAATCCTTCCGGAATCCCTCCTGATGCCCCGGATGCCTTGAAACTCGACTAGAGTATGACATTTATAGTGGTGGAATCATGCGAGACAGCAGCGCTAATAGGGGTAGATAGTGCTGCTATCTAAGAAACTCCACGACATTTCGCTTGACTGGTCAAATTTGAATCACGGTGTAATCCAAAGTTAGCGTCGCTAACAGCTTGCAATACGCCACTAAGTTCCTTAGTCCTCTTTTCTTCGTTTCAACTTATCCCTTTTCCAAATCTGCTCATTTTCCTGCGAATTAATACATTTTCTACCACAACTAACTTCCAATGAAAGTTAGTGTATTCATCGATTTATAACAATTATTAAACTAAAATACATCAAATAATGCGTGATTAATCCGAAACAAAACGCGCGTTATCAAAAAGCTAAATCAAAAAGTGTTAAAAGCATGTTTTTTTGTCATTTTACATGCAAAAGCCAAGCCAAACACTTTTTAAAAAATAGCTTCTTGACTTTTGCCACCATAAAGCTAATTCAAACACTTTTTAAAAAAAAAACTCATTTTGTCACCACCATAAGTCAATAAACACTTTTGTCCAAAAACATTTTTGATGTTCAAAAAGCAATCCTAAACACCCCAAAGAAGTCAGCTGTCAAGGCCATTATCTTTATATGTGGTGGAACTTATAGTAGATTACTCGTTTAATTGGATTGTCAATAGGAACTGTAAGCTTGCTATTAATTGGATTGGTTGGCTTTAAAATCCACTTAACACTATTGCTTTGTAGTTGTTTTTCTTGCATTAGCTTCTTGCTAGTTTCGTTTTAATAAAATTCCAGTTGATCAAAAAAAAATCAGACATCATATAAACAAATATTGTTGGTGATTTTAGTGTCACATGACTATTTAATTGTGATTGGAATTTATACGAGTGTTAAGGGGCTTTGAATTATGATCTAATACAAGTCCGGTGGTACATAATTTTCACATGTATAATCCTGAATATGAAGAATGGCGTGGGGTCGAGAGGTAGAGTTCCTTGTAGTAGCACCCCTAGCAGTTGGGCAAGGCCCCAAAACCTACAAATATATAGTAGAAAACACTTTACATGTACGGTTAAGTATGATTTTCCTAAGTTACAAATTTCCTAAGTTATAACCTTGCCAAGCCCTTTGAGAGCCTTTTGAAGGCCTTTGATGTTCCTTATGATTTTCCAAAATACCTGTTGGATTAGGTGTCTAAGCCATGACTAATAATTTTTATTTACCTAATTAATAGTAGCAAAGTCCATTTGGGTTGCCCTCATAGCTGGAGGTTTGGTAGAAAATTCGGTAGAGAGAAAGATTGATTTATTATGAGATTAATAAATTAATAGAATTAAATATATGGTTTGTTAATATATTAAAGTGATAATATATTAATTAGAAACTATATTAATTAATTAGAAATTAATCTGGAATTAATTAGATTTAATTTGGTGATTAATTTAATTAATTAAAGGTGCAGGGGCTGAATTGTAATTATTCAATAGTTGAGTAAGTGACAATTTTGGCAAGGTATTATAGTCCACGAAATTATGGTTAGGATAAACCATAATTTCGATAATTAGATATTAGGATAAAGGGTTTTGAATTGTAAGATAAAGGTTTATCTTATTTGAATTCAAAAAGGTTTATCTCTAAAGGCTTATCTGGTTATCAGTTGGAACCTATAAATAGGGAGTCCCATGCACACCATTTGGCACGACTTTTGACTCTATTTTCTCTCTAAATTTCGTGGCTTACCTCCTAGCTTGGGTGTGACTTCATTTGAGGCAGGACACTTGTGCTGCTTAGCTTGCAAGAAACAACTAAAAGGTTAGTTTTTCTGATTTATTCTTTTTGTTAATTTTTGTTTGGCCTTTAGGAATTAGTTACATGTTCAAAGTAAGAAAACATAGATCCAATCTAGGTTTCATGTGAACTTAGGGTTTTAGTTCATAGATTTGCAGAAAACCTTTCAGTGGTATCAGAGCATTTGGTTGTTTTCTTGTTGAATTGCTGTAATAGTTTTCCTAAAATTAGGGTTTAAAGCTTATAAACCCTAATTATTGCTTGGATCGATTTCTAGGATTAGGGTTTTGGAAACCCTAATCCCCCCTTAGTATTTTTGATTTTGCCTATTAGGGTTTTAGGAGGTTTTCTATTTTTGGTAACTTTAATTGGTTAATTAAATGGATAACCTTAAACCTTTTCTTGAAATAGAAAATTAGGGGGTTTAAGGATAGGTTTTAATTAATTTGATTAATTTGGATAAACCTATCTACAATTGAATTAATTTAATTAATTGTTAATTAAAAGATAATTCAAAGGATTTAATTAATTTTAAAATTTGCAAAAATTAAAGATAAATCCGGAAAAATATTTTAAATGTTTAAAATATTAAGATTTAATTATTTTAATTAATTTTTAATTAAAGGATGATTAAATCGAATTTTAAAGGTTTAATTTAATTTTAATTTAATAGTTAAATTGGAAAAATTAAAAGATAAACCTTGAACCTTTTAAAGGGTTTTAAAATATATCTTATATATGTTATTAAAAGTTAATACTATATGTATAAGATAAAATTGGTCAGTCAATTCAATAGTAGGCCTTATTCACGAAGCTGATCTATAAAGTGGGTATAAGGAGACTGCCTATAAAATGGCGGTCTAATGGGTGAACACTCTCGCCCACCGCTCGCCTGATCAGTGGAGGGTCGTTAGCCGAACAGTTTTGATAGGACCGCTTAATCATTAAAAGTATAATGATCAAAGTACTAGAACCATTTACAAAATCCCAATCTAGTTACTTTAGGAAAAATGTGAATTTGATGCTAATCCATGAAGTTGCACATTGCACTTTATGAAACGTTGGTGGAGCGTGTGTGGTTTACCGACACACCAATAGGGGTTCATAAAGAGTGGCAATGGGTTTCTCGGGTGTTATCATTGTTGATGGAGCGTGTGTGGTTAACCGGCACATCAATTTGAGATGGTAATTGACCCCGAGAGTACCAAGCTGATTTGCATGGGTATTCACACCCGATTTGTGATCCTCGGCATCCTAGTCACAAACGGTGGGGCATATCCGAGATTAAACATGCCATTGAACAGTTCAATGAATCTCACAGATCTAGGAATTTCATAAGACTGAAATTGATAAATGTTATCTACCTTAATGACCACTGTGTTGTGACTACGACATCCCTCTTCACAGCATAGTTGGGGTATTTTGGATCCTAGCCTTGTTAAATAATATATATTGGGTAATTATTTAAAAGGATTAATTAAACAAATAAATTCAAATTTTATATATGTCTGAAGAAAATGTCATTCTCCTCCTTCTCCTCCTTCACCCATTTCTGAGAGCTTCAGAAAGCACCTGTTTAGTATGGTAAGGCTGACTGGCCTGAACTATGTGATATGGTTTTGCAATTAGAGAATAGTTCTTAGTTTTGCTGGCGAACCATATCCGACTGAGTGTCCGCTCCCAAACATGGCATCACACAGCAGCTTGTGATGAGCATGACTCCTTGACTATTGAGTCCAAGGAAGTTCGTTGCCTTATGCTATTGATCATTAACCCCGAGTTCCGCAGGGATTTAGAATTCCTGGGGTCTGATAAGTTAGCACAGCTAGTTCAGGAAAGGTTACGTGAACTGGTTGAATAAAGGGAACGAACTAGGATCTTCAAAGAGCTTGAAGTTGCAAGCTAGAAGGAAGTAGCACTAGTTTGCGTGTTCCCGAGATTGAGGGATACATAGGCGAACAGTATAAAACTGGTTTCCCTTTGTGATCGGGAGTTAAGCATTAGCTCAACTCGCTGATCTGTTCATCCAGATGAACAGAAAGGGTAACCGGATAAGACAATTGTGGAAGTGCATTCAATGTCGACTCTGTATGAGTCGTTCATGGAGAAGCATAGTTCCATTAATTCAGTTGCTTCAGGATTGAGTCCAGTATTAAGGTGCATCAAGAAATGATCCAGATCGTCTGGACCGATTGTTCGATGTTTCAAACTGGGAATCCACAAGGTGGGACACAGTCACAGAAAGATTGGAAAAGTGCTCCAAAGCCAAACCGTTTGGTAAACTCATAAATATCTTAGAATTCAGAACACCCGATCCTCATTTCCTTGATACATGATATGTTTCACATATTTGCTCTGTATGCATGAACTCTGGAGGATGCGGGATGGTGTCGCACAGGAGCATATTCGGATTGGATCTGGAGCTCGTGCGGTTTTTTTGAGTTAAGCTAGATATTTGTTCTTGTTATTAGTTTATAGATACATACGACATGGATTCGCATAGTACATTGTTTTGAGGATAATTCTGGTTTAATGAAATTCTTTTTGAAAAAATGATTGTTTTAATTGTCCTCGAAATGTTGTGTGAATGTGTTGATGACGTAAATGGTAATAACTTGAATGTTGATACATCCAATGGGATTGGATTTGTAAATTGTGTTCTTTATGATTGTTAAAGTGAATTTTATGAGAATCACTTCAACCTAAGGTCCAGTTGGACAGGACTTTGGAATCATTTGACTTAGAGTCACATGATGAATTGAGTGCTTAATAAAATTAATTGTGGCAAGAAAGGAATCACCCAAAGATCCAATGGATAGGATTTTGGAATCAGTTGACTTGGAGTCAGGTGATGATTGCATGTCTTGAACAATATTAACAAAGTCATAAATTTACATGGAACTGTAAAGGTATTAAGATTTTGAGCAACAGACACATAAGTTACTGTGTATTGCTCGAATCTTCGAACAGAACACGATTAGTTATGCTTCAAAATATTTGCCAAATAGTTTGACAAAGATGGCTTCGCTTATCGGAATAAGCGATTGATTGGAACCTTGAAGTGTTTAAGGATTTCAAAGGAAGTATAAGATCAACAGAACCTGACTGACTACATAGACTGAGAAAATGTTTCACAGTTTATCCTCTTCCAAGAACACTAATGGTAATAATGTGTCTTAGGGAAGATGATGGAGCATTGATCGAAATAGTTTTGATCCTCGATGTATAAGATACATTACCGATTAGTATTTCAATGAATTGAATATTCAACCAGTCAGACCGCAGAAGCCATATTCTGACCACATCTTAGACTAAGTAGGTTATGTTGACACTGTCTGAAATGTAAAGCTGGGATCGTCCCACTAGTACATAGAAAGTCCAGGGACATGTAGCATTCGTCTGAATGTCATGGAAGCCTGAAACTGATCAGCAATGTCGTTTCATTGGCCACTCCGGTTATCCATTGAAAGAAGAGTACTTTTAGAAAGAACTCAATTTCTAAGGAAATAGTGGGAGTAAGAATAATTCTGAATTAATTCAGGGATTAGCCAAGTGAAAGAACCTTTAGTCACCACTGGGCCTTGACCATGAATTAGATTCCTGTTAAACCTGACATACCTTCTCTTTGCTTGACCAGTAGTTATTGTCACTGTCATAAGGGGTTATGATTTGGGTGATATACCGAGTAGTGGTAAAACACTAAAGATGGTACGGATAAGTAATCCGACTGCTGGAAGCATTGGTGAGCCCGGTTGCTGCCAAATAAGAGAACCTTACCACGAGACACAGTCTATGTGACAGTTTGATTGATCTTTACAACTGGTCTAGGAACCAGTGGGAGTAATTGAATCATCAAAAGAAGGAACATAAAAATGTACCTGCAGAATCAACCAGATTGAGTCATCACTTGGAGTCAAGCAATTGATTCCGAATGAAGCACTCTCAATAGAAGATGAAATCCGAGAGGACTCTACGTGGCATAGTGTAAGTCGTTAGTGGAGCGTGTGTGGTTTACCGGTACACTAATAGGGACTCACATAGAGCATGCCATTACAAAAGGTACATGGCCCTGGGATTCGTCCCATGGGCATCTCGTAAGAAAGGATATTCGGATTCTCAAAATAGGCCAAAAGGTTTGGATTTTGTGAATAGCCTGAAAGATTTCCTTTGATATGTTGGAAAGGTTTGGATTTCGGTTTCACAAAATGTGCCAAAAGTTCTGGATTTTGTGAATAGTCCGAAAGAGTCATATAACGGTGTCAAAGCCAGTGGGAGTATTATTGTTATCTGCTATCGCTGTATGTGGGTTACATACTGGTTCTAGGAAACGTCTCTTATCATTACAAAGTGTAATGACTTGGTGTTAAGAAATGTTTCGCTATGAAAGACTTTAAGAGATACAACATACTCAGGTGGTTGTGAACATCTATTAGATAGATCAGAATTCTGCCAATATGATCTTGATGAGATTCAAGATGCATAACCCCAGGAATGGAGTTTCCTGTCATTGCAAAGTGTAATGAATTGGCATGAAAGAAACAAAGAAGGTGCAGCATGCTCACGTAGTTCATAGACATCTATTAGATAAATGAGACTGACAGTATTGATTTAGCCTTTGAGAATATGATCTTGATGGGATTCAAGATGCATAAGAAAGAGTCCCTGAAAGGAAATGGTTTCCGGAAATCATGACACAAGGATTATTGGTAATCTTAGGATTCCGAAAGAGCTTGGAATGAGATTACATCAGGTTCCTCGAGCCTCTTGGACAAATCAGAAGTGTTATGAACATATCCTGATGACTTAATGCTTAGAGCATTGTAAGTTGAATTCAGGATATTGCCTGGCTGAGAATACTGAATGGATATTTGAACAGACGTGATAAATCATTGGAAAATGATTAGGGTGATTGATTTGAAAGGGTTTTCAAATCGGTAATTGTTTACACCAGAACGTGGTGCTGTAGGACTTCATGGTTAAAGAATTTCGTTGGTTTCTGATGGAGCGCGTGTGGTTCACAGGCACATCATGACACCTCGAAATTGTCTTAGGGTGTAGTCATGTAGACTAAAGACCTGAGAACCATGGGCAGTCACGGTACACATCACCAGAATGGAGTTGTGAGAGAGAATGACAATATGACAAATTGAGATATCATCGGAAGAGTATCCGATATGATCATCTGCAATAAAGTGTATAAGTGTTAGACACTTGGATACATAGAAAGAGTGAAAAGGTCATAGACATAGATATAAAAGGCTTGAATTGAAAGTTTAAAAGAGAATAAGAAACCGATAATAGTTATGATAAATCCGACTTGGTGATTACCTCGTGGAGACTTGGTAATAAGCAGGAGTAGCTGCCAGTCAGATTTTATGTTTCGATTTTGCATGTTTTACTTCCTGAATAATTGGATTATTCAAATATCCACAGTCGTTCATACTCTTAGGGAGTAAGTATGAAGGAAGACTGTCATGAATTGGTTTGTAGATTGTCTAAGGAGTTAGACATAGCAATAAGATTGCTGCAACGTTCATGAGTACTTGGAAATGGAGATTTGAGTATTGTATAAACCCGTGCTCAATGGATTGCTTCATGGATTATATCACGAGCAATGTTGAGATGATAATATCTTATGGTCTTAAAGTGGAGAGATATGAGTTATAATTTGCAAGGCGGTTGTTCATTGATAGTACGAAAACGCATCGGTAACTCGGTGTTATAAAACGTGCTGTTGTGAGTGATTTGTCGGGTAAAAGATATAACATATTAGTCGAAGCTTATTCGTCCCTTGACCCAGACGGGAAACAGATATCTGTTGGCCACTCGATGATTTTGAAGTTGACTGAAGCGCTGGCCAGCCAGGACTGAATTGATTCGTTCAATTAGAAGTCTAAAAGTCATAAGCAAAATCGGAAATAGGGAAACAGTGTGTCAGACAGAGATTGATCTCAATCCATGTCTTATCTCTGAAAATATCTTGTTGGACGAAGGATCATCTGATCACTTATCTATGGACAGAACTGACTAGGTCAGAGTTCGGCAGCAGTTTCTAGGAAGCTACAGTTTGCTGATTAATTAGAGGTTAAATTGGTAATTATAGTCATAGACTTATCCAAGTGGGAGACTGTTGGATTAGGTGTCTAAGCCATGACTAATAATTTGTATTTACCTAATTAATAGTAGCAAAGTCCATTTGGGTTGCCCTCATAGCTGGAGGTTTTGTAGAAAATTCGGTAGAGAGAAAGATTGATTTATTATGAGATTAATAAATTAATAGAATTAAATATATGGTTTGTTAATATATTAAAGTGATAATATATTAATTAGAAACTATATTAATTAATTAGAAATTAATCTGGAATTAATTAGATTTAATTTGGTGATTAATTTAATTAATTAAAGATGCAGGGGCTGAATTGTAATTATTCAATAGTTGAGTAAGTGACAATTTTGGCAAGGTATTATAGTCCACGAAATTATGGTTAGGATAAACCATAATTTCGATAATTAGATATTAGGATAAAGGGTTTTGAATTGTAAGATAAAGGTTTATCTTATTTGAATTCAAAAAGGTTTATCTCTAAAGGCTTATCTGGTTATCAGTTGGAACCTATAAATAGGGAGTCCCATGCACACCATTTGGCACGACTTTTGACTCTATTTTCTCTCTAAATTTCGTGGCTTACCTCCTAGCTTGGGTGTGACTTCATTTGAGGCAGGACACTTGTGCTGCTTAGCTTGCAAGAAACAACTAAAATGTTAGTTTTTCTGATTTATTCTTTTTGTTAATTTTTGTTTGGCCTTTAGGAATTAGTTACATGTTCAAAGTAAGAAAACATAGATCCAATCTAGGTTGCATGTGAACTTAGGGTTTTAGTTCATAGATTTGCAGAAAACCTTTCAATACCGTCATTCATATTCCATACACTACATTTCTTATTACATTGCAATATGATTAGTGGTGGCTATTTATAAAATTGAAAACCCCTATGTTTCCTTTAATCACGGTTGAATCATCTGAATCTGAGTATGTTATTGAAAAATTATAATCCATTTATGACGTTTTTAACCTATATCACCGTAAGTTTTATTTCACTTTTCTTTTCTGGTTAAATTAATGTTATTTTATAATATGATGTTCTTGATAAATTAATGTTATTCTATAAAAAGTTATTACTCAACATGGAAAATCATAATTCTGACTATTTTCTGTTAAACTATTTTGTTTAGTTAATTAAAAAAAGGTTACATACAACTTTCCTAATTAAGTTAATTAAGCATCCATCAGAGGATTTTTGGCCTAACATAATTAGAAGTGTTGGAAAGGTTTCATTCTCTAAGAGGTATTGATTCAAGACTTATGATACAAAGAGCTATAGTATTTAGGAGTAAGTTTAAATAGATATATGTATCGTTCCATAAAACAAAAAGAAAATGTTAATTATGCACCCATTATGTAAAACCAATACAACGCGTAAGTCTACTTTGTAGACATATACGGAGTATCATTTTAAAAAAATATTTCGTGAGATGATAATATATTTTTTCTGTCGCATAATAAAAGTATATCTAGAAAGCATGGGAAATTGCAAAAGCCTCATAAATTCACAATGAATAACCTGCAACCACATCCATGTTGCATGATATCAGAATAAGCCGCAAAGACTTTAATTCTGTGCATAGTAAGTACGAGTAAATAAAAAAAATACATTTAAACTTAACTTTTAAGCTCATAATTCCTAAACATATTGATTTCATTAAATACAACTTGGATCAAATGTCAGTAACTTGTATCACATGCATCTGTATCATATTTTTAACTTGTGAAAGAGCTTTTACATTAATAAATAGATTGATATAGATAGTGTGTATTCAATGCTCTTAAATATAAGTCTGAAATGGGCCTTTCTTAGAACACTTACCGAAAATAGCAATGCAAAGTTTCCTCCTCAACCAAAGACCATTTCGTTTTCTTCTTCTTTTGCTACCGTTGCTGCACTTGCAGTGTAATGGGAGTAATGATTCAAATCACTCACTATGTCCTTTTGGAAAACGGTGTCGTTTGAAGGAGGGTGTGGTGCCCGCAGTTATAGTGTTTGGAGATTCAGTAGTGGATACGGGAAACAACAATAATTTAGAGACAATTTTCAAGGTGAATTATCCTCCGTATGGTAAAGACTTTTATGGAGGTCAACCCACTGGCAGATTTTCTAATGGCAAAGTTCCCCCTGATCTTATTGGTATATACGTACATATGCTTGTATATCTCTTTTTTTATTATATATGATCTAATCACTAAACCCTAAATAATAGTTGCTTAATAACTATGTATGTGTAAATGATACACAAAGTAATGTCGTTTATGAGGGATTTGGGTGAATTGGGATATGAAGCAATTGATAATTGTCACGCGTTGGTTGGCATAAATATGATGAAAAAGAAATTGTATTGGTTTCTAATTTTTGTTTTTAACTTTATTCCTAACCATTTGAAAAGATGACAAGTATAAAGTATAAAGTTTAATAAAATTAATAATATTTTAATCCACTTGTCATCATTTCAAATGGTTAGGAATAAAGTTAGGAACAAAAATTAGGAACCAATACAATTTCTCATAATGAAATTATATACTATTTTTTGTTTGGTTAGATTTCCAAATAAATGGAATATCAATTATGTAAAAGCACCGAAAATCTTTTATTGATTTTTTCTGTAGTTACTTTATTCTATAAAATAATAAAAATAACACAAGTTTCGTCTACTATTTTACATAATTTTCACACTTTTAACATAAACATATTGTGTTCCACAAGTGATTTCAAATTTGAGGAGTTTTTCACGTCTAGTTATGGATATTTCAAATTCGTTTTCCGGAATGACCAAAGAATGAATATTTATAGTTTATTGATAAAAATCATCTAAACACAAGTTTCAACTAAATTTGACGAATGAAATTCTATTGATTTTTGTCAATTGAAACGCATCAGTGAAGAATTTTTCATTCCAGTACCTTCAAATTCCACCATAATCCAGGAAATAAATGCCTTCAGATATCCGAATGGAAGTTGTGTTGGTATTCTTCTTTAGAATACTCAAAAAATCATATATGAATTCTCCCATAATTTACAGTTGAAGAACTAGGAATTAAACAAGTATTACCACCGTATCTTGGCCCAAGTCTATCGATTGAAGATCTAATGACAGGAGTAAACTTTGCATCGGGAGGTGGTGGATATGATCCACTCACGTCTGAGCTAGCGGTAGATATACAACTATCATTAAATATTATTGTTTATAGAATTATTCATAGTTGGTATATTCATTTGTGAATTTACTTATTTGCCCACAGTCAGTGATATCACTTTCGGGACAAATAGAGTTGTTTAAAGAATACTTGGAGAAGGTGAAATCGATGGCAGGAGAGGAAACAGTAAACAATATATTAAGCGAAGGATTGTTCGTCGTGGCAACGGGGAGCAATGACGTCACAAATACGTACTTTAATAACCCTCTACGGAGATATCATTATGACTTTGACTCCTACACTCGTCTTATGGTCGATTCTGCTTCATCATTCTTGCAGGTAACTAGTAATATTTACTATGAACATGAATGATGAAAAGTAAATTACCGAAAATGAAATGGACCGAAAAGATTGATAGGTGACAATTAACATGCCAAAATGGATAAAGTTTAGAAAGATAAGGAATGATCAAAGGGGTTAGGTTGGTTTGACCCACAATTTCTTTTGTCTATTATAATGCTACGGGTAACTAATATGTTGAATATGTTTATGAAAAATGATATTCATCAAAATCACATTTTTACTAATTATATTGAATATTTTAAATATTTTTTAGATAAAAAAGTGAAAAGAAATTGTATTTCTTCCTACTATTTATTCCTACTCATGTAAAATTGTGACAAGTGTCACATTTAATAAAATAAATAATATTTTAAGGCACATGTCATAATTTCACATTTGTAGGAATATGAGTATGAATAAAAAGTATGAAGAAATACAATTTCTCAAAAGTGAAACCGATAATTATTTTCGAAAGTAAGTCATTGCGAGCTTCTAAAAGAATTTCAGAATTCACCGCGCCTATAAAAAGACTATAATAACTACAAATTTAAAATTTAGAAGAAATTATTTTGAAATCATCAATACGTTCGAAATTGTTCTTTAAGATAATTAACAAAAAGCCTTTCAATTGCAATTCTTTTAGAGAATATCCGTTGGAAAAGAAGAAAACCCTCTATATTGATAGTCTACATGACTCTTCTTTTTATCTCTCCATCATCTATATTACACTCTAAAAGGATAAAAATATAAACCTTAAGGCGGACGGAGTCGTCTTCACCGAACCCACTGCTTAAGGGAGGACAGAGTCGTTCCTGTCAAACTCAAATCCTGTCGAGCTCGATGTCTTCCTTTTCCTTCTTTGCATTCAACCCAATCAGGTTAATGAACTCGCTGCCTCACCCTCTCGAAAACACAACCGCGGTGAAGCGGCTTGATCCCACTAGCAACTCCATCTAGCCTTACCGAAAAAATTAGTATCCATTCTCTACATCATTTTTTATTTGCCCATTTTTCACTCCATCATAAAAATCCTTAAAAACTATTTAAAAAGAACCCTAATCCGAAATCGTAAATATAACAATATTTAACACCGTGTATCCGTGTTTAATAATGGAAAGAAAAGAAAAGGGAAGGAAAATAAGGAGAGAAAAAAAAGGGAGAGGAAATGAATGATATATTGTATATTCGTGTTCTTGATTTCAAAATAAAAGAATGGAAAGTTAGGTTGACTGGGAAGATCAGGAGTCTTCTGATTATGGAAAAAACTAGGGGTGAGCAGCGAAACATGGTACCTGCTTTCGAAACCGGAACCGTCTCGGAACCGCCTTAAACGGTTCTGGTTCCGGTTCCTAAAATGATGGAACCGTCCTAAGTGTTTTCGGTTCCGGTTCTCAATTAATAAATTATTAAGGAGATCTCATACAAAATGATGGAGATATTATCTAGCCTATAAAGTAGGAAAATGTTGATTCTAATTATCTTTTGCTTATTTTGTATATCCTTGTATTATAAATACTCAATGAGATAGCCTCTACAAGTATGGTGAAAGCTATCCAACCTTACATCGGATAAGTCTAATTCTATCCTATCCTTTTAACCCTATTTTCGCCCATATCTCCCTCCTTCCCCATGGTTGCGAGTGTTGGTCTTTCCTTTCCTCTTTCCACTGTATTACATGTGTTAACCATCAAACTCTCATCCTTAAATTACCTCATATGACTTAATCGGATTCGTCCACTTTATCCTTATCAGAAACTTATCGGGTATATTGACGCCACCAACATTCTCCCAAGTTTGAAATCAGTTCTGGATAAAAAGTCAACATATATCGAGTCTATTCACTTATTATTATTTTTTTCATTATAACTAGAGTAAATTACAGTTTTGGTCCCTGTGGTTTACCAAAACTAACAGAATGGTCCCAACTATTGGAATTTCACGGTTATGGTCACCAAGGTTTTCGAAACGCTACAAATCAGTCCCTGAGGTTTCGAAATAGTTCACAGGTCCATATGAAATGACTTTCTTACCCTTTCTTATTTCTTTTATCTTTTTATTTATATTCTTTTTATAATTAAAAAATAAAAAATAAAAAACCCACCCCACCCACCTCTCTCTCTCTCTCTCTCTCTCATCCGGTCGCGATTTTCTTTCTGTGATCTTTCTTTCCTCGCGAGTTTGTTACGATCTGCCGTTAGTGGAGTTGAGACGAGCAAATTTACCATTAATAAATCCCATCAAATTGCGAGTTTGTTACAATCTTGATGATGTCGTTCTTTGATTTCACACCGCCATTCCTCCCACTATGATTTCTTCTCTTAGAGAACTCGTCTGCAACATTGGAGCCGGCACTATCGGTTTTGATTCTTCTACATTGACCTCTCCTATCATCCCTTCGAAATCCTTTTTCCTTAAAATCTAGGGTTTTAGCTTTATCTTTATCCCTAGAAGATTTGACAGATTTCCCTGATGCAAACTTTGCTATTTTCTTAAGACTACTATACTTTGAGCTCGTTTCTTGAAACATTCTTCGCTAATTCACAAAACAGTTACCAAAACAAAAGAATCAACGATACTTCGGTATAAAAGAATCATTCAAATGAAAGAACGAATGTGTGTGGAAATTAAGAGAGATTACAGACCTATTACAGTTTCAGTACATTGAATTTCAAAAACTCATTAGCTTTCCTTTCGTCTTTCTTGTGATCCCGGGCTACATGAGTTTAATTTTCCAACCCGTTTTGCAATTTCGTTTATGTTGCCGCCAAATGATTATAGTTTCATCGGCTCGTTTAAGCAAACTGTAAACTGGTCTTCCGTGTGCCCTTTTCGTGTCTGAGTGAAGACGGACGAAAATATCCCTCTTACGGTATTTGCCTTATGTTATACATTCAATGGTTTTGTCAACGGATGTTGCTCGGAGTTTACCGCTTGGTCGGAATTGAACTTCTTCTCTCTTCTCTATTTTTCTCTTTTTGGTATCTAGTTGTCGTAAATGGTGCAAGTCCCGACAATGTCGTCGGACCAAAATTGTGAACCGGAGTTAATGCCGGACTTTGACCACTCACCGGAACAAGAAAAAGAGTCAATGTCGCCTGACTATGTGAAGTGAGAGAGACAGAGAGAGAGAGACGGGGGGGGTGGGGGTGGGGGTGAGGTGGGTTTATTTTTTCTTTTTTTAAATTAATTTAAAAATTAATATATTAAAAGAAAATTGAAAAAGAAATAAGAAAGGGCATTTTAGTCTTTTTATCTGACCCAGTGACCCATTTATAGTGTTTCGGAAACCTTAGGGACTCCCAACATGATTTTCCAATAGTTGGGACCATTCTAATAGTTTTGGTAAATCACATAGACCAAAACTGTAATTTACTCTTATAACTATTTTTGATCTTCTTTTATCACATATCTTGGTTTATGATTAAACTAATATATCATTAGGCTTTTTCAAAATAGATAATAAAATATCATAATTTTCAGTAGCAACACATGGATCAAATAATTTCTTCAATAGAAAATTGATCTGACGGATGAAGATGATCAAAGCATTAGGTGCAATAATTAAAATATTATTAATGTAATATAATAACTGAAAATCATTTTTTTCAACATATTAAACATCAAACGATTTCAAAATTAATGTTTAGATAGATGCATCGTTATGACTCATTTATAAACATAATAAATATTAACTTTATTTATGTTTAACATGTTAAATATGTAAAATACTATTTTAGCAAAAAAAGAAAAACAAAAGGCTGCATTGGGGGAAGTTAAAAGTGTAACCAAAGAGCATATAACCAAGTAAATTATTTTGATAAAACAATTAGATTATTGTAGTAACAATAAATTTACTTAATTATATTTAATACATTTGTTATTTATAAAATTCAAAAATTGGACAAAAATATTTGAATCCAACCATGTTGTAATCCTTTACCTACCACGTTCGACTCATCTATATCGTTACCACTAGTACTAAGTTACATTAGTCTACTCGAAATACTACGGTTTTCTATTTGAAACGTTTCTAATTAGTTTTTAAAAATATTTCAAAAAAGAATCTAAGTTTTCAGAAATTTTCGATTTTGACACTCTGTTATTTTTTGTAATTAAGTCACTAAGTTTTCAAGTTTTTCAATTAAGTCACTATGTTTACAATTTTGTTTCAATTTTAACACCTAGGTTCCAAGTCAGCATCACATCATCAAAGAGTGATATCTCACCATGCCACGTCAACTGACAACCGGGTTAACTGGTCAAGTGGTCAACATTGAAACAAAATTGAAAACATAGTGACTTAATTGGAAATTTTTGAAAACTTAGTGACTTAATTGAAAAAAATAACATAGTGTCAATATCGATTTTTTTTTTAAAAAACTTGATGTCTTTTTTAGAATTGCCATTTTATGAACATGAAACCTTAAGATTGTACAAAATAATAGAAATGGATCAATATGCAATTCACTTTGGAGAAACAACTAGAAATTCAACATTCAAAATTGAAATCCTGATTATGGAGATCAATGTATTTTAAGAAATTTCAAAAGGAATCAAATAAGAAACCCCTCAATCAGGTTTTTCTTAAAGAGAGACATACCGAGGAATACGATGGCTAAAAAGACGTACCTTCTCAAATAAGGAGCCCCAATGGGTGCAAATTTGAGCATAAATAGCTGTGTTGGGGGTGTTAGTAGGAGCCTCAATGGGAGCACCCCATGGAAAGGATTACAGAGAAGGCATAAGAAGAAACGTCGATGTAAGGGAGCGATTAGGTATAAATGGCAAGCAAGTCTAATTTCTCATTTAGCAATGCAATAGATCTGGCTGATTTAGAGCCCATTTAGAGGTAGCTGATTGGTTCAAAGACTAAAAATGTTCCAACTAAATGTTTTAAAACAAACCGATTTAGAGATAACCTCTTAATAGGACCGTTAAGAGGCGAACCAAATATCCCTTAAGTTCCAAATGACTTATCTAAAGTAAGAATATTTGAATAAGTTTCTATAGTAAAAAATAATATAAGAGGAAATTGCATATATTGACTTAACAACTTAGTTTATCACTAGTTTCATGATAGACTAATTACAGTTGGGTACCTGAACATTTATCTTATAATATTAATTAAGAATTGTATTAATGGGGAGATAATTGGAAAGTGAACATGTCATAAATGAAAGACCTAATGACATTGATTGATGCCGATGGTCTTACTTATTCTTTATTTGTTTTGACTAATTTTGATACAACATCTACTAAGACAGACCAATGATCCATGAAGTTGCAATAACGTTCAAAAAGTAGTTTTTATAGAAGTTGAAATATTTGTATATACATCTTTTATATTGAAATCACGTCCAGGTGTAACATTATCATTTTATTCTTTAAACAAATTTTCTTGTTCGTTTAAATTGGACATACAGTTTTATTTGGACCAGATATCATAGTTCTTCGACCTCAATACCTATACACTAAAGGACACTAACTTTATAGTTGAAAAACAACAGGATCTTTACAATTTAGGAGTTCGGAGAATCGGAGTTTTTAGTTTACCACCAATTGGATGTCTACCGTCACAAAGAACATTAGTTGGAGGAATACAAAGAGAATGTGTTGCGAAGTACAATGAGTTAGCAGATTTATTCAACACCAAGCTATCAATGGAGATCAATTCTATAAGCAAACGTCTCCCTTTTGCAAAGATGGTTTACGTTGATGCTTACTATTTTCCACTTGACATCATCCAAAACCCTACAAGATATGGTATGTTTTAGTCATTCATTTATTACAAAATAGATAAAAACTACATTATACTTTTTTATATTTCTCACAATTTGAACAAAAATACACACACACACACACACACACACATATATATATATATATATATATATATATATATATATATATATATATATATATATATATATATATGTGTGTGTGTGTGTGTGTGTTTGTGTGTGTATGTATTCTCATAATAGTTACTAATTTTAATTCAAGTCCTTAGCACAAAATATTAACAAGGATTTTCAGTTTATAACAATCAACACATTTTGTATTATAACATTCTTCCTATTTTCATTATCCCCATATTAAGGGTTAATGTAAGTTAATTTGAATAAAATTGGATAAAAATGATATGATAGAGATAGTATAATCATGTCTCATAAATCATTCTATTCATATGAAAAAAGGATCATAAATTGTAAAGGTAACGAACTTTACCATGGTCATTAATTTTTTTTGTACATGATATATCATTGAACTTGTTTAGTGTTTGCAAAAATACCAATATGTCCAGTTTAGGTTTTTCCCGATTTGCTTTCTACGTGGATTATGAATGACTTGATTATGTAATGTACTATGCCTAGTATGCATATTTAGTCACTAAACTACTTTTTGTACATGATCTACCATTAGAATCTTTTTTTGTTGTTCATGTTTTTTATTTTTCTAAAGTATTTTTTACAACTTCCTTTATAATTTTAAACTTTTTACCTTTATATAACTTGTTTACAACTTTTTACTACCTTATTTCAACTTTTTTACATATACATACGCCTTTTTTACTTTTAATGTATTTATTTAGGTAATATACATTTATATCAAATTAATTTTTTTTGTAAAAAAATTATAAAAAAGTTTTGGAAAACCCAATCCCAACTTCTACTCATAAATTCAAAACAAAAAAACCTATGACATAAGTACATTAAAGTTGAAAAATGTATGGATATATATAAAAAGGTGTAAAAATTTTTGTATATTGAAATGAGTTTAATGTTAAATCGTGTAAAAACATATTCTAGTGACTAAATATGCACAACAAACATAGTATATTGCTCCAACAAATCATTCACAAGAAACATAGGATGTCAAATTAGAAAAAAACTTACAAGAAAAGGTCATATTGTATAACGCTGTTTTTTGTCAAATATGGTTACACACATACATACATACCAATATGTTGAGATTTCAAGTCCAACTTGAAATAAGAGGTATATATTTAGGTGTAGATTGAAATGTGTGTGACTAAAAAGTGCTTAAATACAAGCAACAATTATGTATTTTAGGTTAATTCTCATATTAGGCAAAGTAATTTCGCCATTCTATTTAAGTGGCAACATACTTATAAATTTTTTTCTATTAATAATGAATTTTGTAATTAGTAATATTCTTTCATTAATTAATGATGACTTTACTTTAGAAGAATGGGCAAATTTTTGATTAGGCACAAATGAAAATATGTTTTGATTATTCATAAAAAGATATGCATTGATTAAAATAAAAGTTTTCAAAAGAAATCAAAATGGATTTAGAAATAGTTTTCACATTATAAAACTTTTAAAAAAAGTTGCATTGATTTGTTTTACTAAATAGGGTGAATGTGATGATATCATTTTGCAAGAAAATAAAATGAAAATAATGTATCTTGTAAAACCGAATTTGCAAAATTCATTTGTTTTAATATGTATTTGAAAGGTCATTTGATTATAATACTATTTTCTTTTTAATATTTGACCCGATTTAAGTTGCTAACATCAATTACCTAAATTGACATATAAACAAGTCAATAATACTTATATATTCTAAAGCTTGATACTACAAATCCGAATTAAAATATAAAAATTTTAATGCACAATGTGCAAGTTATATGACAAGTTGGATCCTATTCTTTTCTAATCAAAAGGTTATCTTTAATCTTTATGATGTTTATTTCAGGTTTTGATGTTTCAAACATAGGGTGTTGTGGTACAGGTACTATAGAGGTAGCTTTTTTATGCAAGTACACATGTACAAATGTATCAGAATATGTGTTTTGGGATAGCTTTCATTTTACAGAGGATGCTTACAGAATAATTGTTCGTGATTTTCTCAACAAAAAACTGAACACCTTAATCACCTGAGTCTAAAATAGTTGTTCCAAGAAGGGACCTTCATGAAGAACTATCTCTAAAGTAATGTCTCAACATAGAGAATCTAAATTCTTCCCATCTAATATTAAGAGATCTGGAAAAGATGTTGGAAGACTCATTATATTTCCTTGGTCACTTCTTTTTCTTGGACTAATTAAAATTGATGGTAGAACTTTTGAAATATCGTGTATTAAAATAATAGATAAAGAAATATTTGGTTTATTCTTTATGTTATGATCCTCTCTCTCTAATGTTTACTATGACATTATAGGCTACTTATCAACTAAAATCTTAAATTATTTTGCCTCCTTATTGATTGTTTGTAGTAAGTTATACCATTTAATGTGATATATAATTTAAGAAAATAATATTAGATCATGCATGTAGTGTTATAAATTTAATTGTTATCAACATATATACTAGGAAAGTTTTGAGCCTCATGATAAGCACGACCAATGTAGGGTAGTTTGGGTATTTTTTGACACCATTTTCTGGAGCTTTGAAGAAATGTAAGTATATTTCTATTATAAGTACGAAATTCTTAGTATGTTACTATAATCAATAAGCAGCCAAGTATATTGCTATTACAGTATGATAATGAAAGTACATTACTATTATGGATGGGGTTGAAGAAAGATGCTTAATGTAGATTTTTATAAAATTTTCTTCTAATTTTGGTCATTCGTTGATATTGGTGAAAATCATTCAGAAATGCATTTAGTGTTCTTTACATCTCTTTAATCACAAACTGTCCTTATCCTACACAAATGAAGCATACATAGAATGCCACTGTTACAAATGTGAAACACATGATACCATTCTTCAAGTGTTGGATCTATTAGACCGATAGCAAAAAGAAATTCAATTCTTGTAATAGCATCGTGCATTTATCAATAGTAGCAAAGTGTAAGAGAAAAAGTATACCGGTAGTATGGGTAGCGAATCATAAGTACACTATTATTATGGGTTAAGAATAAAGTATCTTGATATCATCAATAAAGAAATACAACGAGATTGCTTATATGGGTAAACAAACATAATATATTACTTAGGTAAAATACAAAGTAAATTGCCTTTTTTTGGTGGGAGCACCCACCCTTGGTCTTGGAATCATCATTGGCCATGCCTTTTGACAAATCAATATTATCATTTGACTTTTTACCTCCAAAACTAGTTTAAATAGATCCTTATATGGCTTTAATCATTATTTTGCTATTATAACCACCTTTTGGGGCCTCAATAGAACTGCCTGGTGTGAAATAATCCAACTGATAAATACTTCACTTCTATTAACCAGAAAAAGTTGTAGAAGGCTCATAAAGTAAAGGCTCATTAGCGTCGTTATTGTCCAACAAGATGAACTTGAAGTTCAAGACTATACAATGTCATTGCTCATATTGGATCTTTTAAAATTTCTTTTTGCCAAACCAGTCGAGTTTCTTGCAGAATACCTATACTTTGGTATACTAATTTTACTGTCTCTAAGGTTAACCTTCACATCATCTTCTGAAGAACTCTATAGAAACAACAACCTTAATTCCCAAACATGAAGACTAATCATAAGGGAATGTCTTAATCAGTTAAGTTTAAAAACATCTATTTTAGCCACACTCTCATCACCAAAAGGTTGAAGGAAGTCCTATTTTATAGAATAAACACAAATGTGTCCTAAAAACCGATAAAAAGCATATCTTTTTTACTTCAAGGTTCAATATTTTACGATAGTTACATGTAAAGCCTAGAGTAGTACATCAAATATCACCTTATGTAAAGCTTTCTTCTTTCTCAAAAGCTAAACGCAGAAAACGAATCAAAATTATGGCAATAACTGTTGAGTGTAAAGCCACTCTTATGTTTGTCAAATAAGCTATAGAGAAAAGTGTGAAGGTTTGAACAAGGTTGTCAACAAAAGGAGGAAGACTTGTAGGTGGTTGTTTATTCAAAGCTTGCTTTTATCTTTGATTTTAACATTCTCATTTTCACACTAATTTATGTATATTATATACATTCCAAGATGTATATAAATAGAGCTTCAGTTGAAGAGATTCATGCACCACACAACACCATGTAACACTAAGAGAGTGCAGAGTAGCACCAAGAAATAAAACTCCAAGTTACCCACCGTGGACGTAGGTCAGTTTTGGACCGAACCACGTTAAATTATTGTGTTCTTAATTTGTGAGCTGAGTGTGTGAGTTTCGTGTCCGTATGCTAAGTGTCTCGATCCTAACAAGTGGTATCAGAGCTAAGGTTTGGGTCCAGAGGGTGATTTTCAGTTTTTGGTTGAAATTTTTTTTTCAACAAAAACAATTTTGGTGTACGCCGTTGGAAAGGTCTCGTTCCAACGATTCCGAAAATGTATTTTTTTGGATTTTTTTGACCGTCGGTGTGACATCCGCCTAAAATGGATTCGGGTCAACCCAACCCAATTGGGAAATTTAATAAACCCTACTCAAGATTTACTTGACGCTAATAGGATCAAAACCTATACAATACGATATAATTGACGTTAATAGCAAAATAGCATAGTATAACGTTATAACTATAATCAAATTAAATTATGATACCAAATTAAAATCAAATCAAAGTATGATACTCTAATTAAATTAAAAGAGTCAAACTTGAATACTATAATTAAACTTCAAATCAAAGTAGATTGTTATAATCAAATAATAACCTATTTTTTATAAAACTCTATTTTTATAAACTCTACATTAAATTTTATAAAATTCTTATATTAATTAGTGTATTACATAGAGATGCTTGTACTAGTGGGAAATTATGAAGACCACCTAAAGTCAAAAGTTATTCCCATGGTCTCCCACTCACACCTCTCATCATATTTCCTTTCATTTTTCTCCCCACACATTATTCTCATCACCACTCAAACCCTCTCTATCCTTTCTCTCCCTCTCAATCTCGAAATTCATCTAAGAAATATCAATTTTCCAGCCAAGAACAAGCTCTCATACTCAAATCTTCATCCCTATTGAAGCATTCATCAAGGTATGTTGTTAAAAGTTCCAAATTCATACATGAAACAAATTAAATCCACCAAAATATCTAAAATTCATTTTATGCATAAACCTGATTTTTCTAAATATCCCATCAATAAAATAAGAAGTTCTGGAAATTTTCAGAAAATAACTTATTTTTATTGAATTACTATAATTATTGCACTAAAATAAGGCAATAATTCACATAAAATACTTTTTGCAGTCAATAAATTCTGGGAATATTTTGGAACAACCCATATATTGAGTAAAGTGGATTTATAAAGTTTCATGCATTTATATTACTGTTTGATGCTTATTTTGTATTTTATTTTTTTGTAGATAAATAAATTGCAAAATATAGTTATGTATGTTAAAAACTAGATTTTATATTTTTCGCACCTTATTCACATATTAAAGACTCCGTGACTAAATTTACAGATTTTTGTAAGAATGTTTTCTTATTTTTCCTGATTTAATGTTTATTTAATGGTTTAAATTGATAATAAATAGCTACACATGTCCAAAAATTATAACACCTTATCCGAATATCATATATAACATGGTAATCATAAATAAAAAGTCTAATTAATTTCTCTTAATATGTTCCTATTATTTATGATTTTATTGATTAGTTAATAATGAAAAACATAAGAAATACTTCCCTTAGTCCAAAATATCCAAAATATTTACAGTAGGCTCAATATAATGTTAGAAAACTATGGTTAAGTTTCCAGAATTTTTAGGGATCATTTATTATTTTTCCCGAATTTTGTTGTTGTTTAATAATTAAAATACTAAATAAATACTAAAGCAGTTAAGAAAAATATGAAAATTTTACAGTAATTACTATTTTATGAAATAATTATTTTCTGATAATTTCAGAATGTTTCATTACTGTTTAGTATTTAAAACCATTTTCCTAAATATCTAAGCATGTAAAAAAAGCATTTTAATGATTATTTCATATAAATAATTGTTTATAATATATAAAATCTGTAAATACTTATAATTTGACTAGTTATTATTTTAATAAGAAATTATTAAAATATTTCCTAAAGTGAAAATATAAATTAATTAAGCAAAGTAATTAATTCAATTTAAAATTCATTTAACATATAAATACATTAATATTCAAAACAAAATTTGGATAATTTTTAATTCATCTAATATAATAATATGTGTCTAAATTATTTTTATTAATACTATATTCCCATTTATCGATTCCTAAACCAAAACTATTAATTATAATAGGTTCCACGTCGTTTTGACCCGAGCCGTCTATCGTACAACACGCGCATTCCTTATTGGACTAAAGTGAGTAATCTACCCCATATTTTATAATTTTAAATACTTTTGGGGTGTATCATGTGGTTTTAATATGTTCCAACTTCATTTTATTATTTTTTCATCATTGATACATTGTTGGGACATTTATATGTGAATCATTATTTGTATAATTATTGTTTGTTTACGCTACATGTACTTGTAGTGCATTACCATTTTTAGTCTAATCTCCATGACTATGCCCGTATTCTTGAGGTACGTTATGGACAATAATAGCGCTATTGGGTTGACCACCCCGCTTTGGGACGCTAAGGTGATTTATTGCACGTGGTTGAGTGTGTATGATGATTAGATGCTCCATCCTATATATATATATATATATATATATATATATATATATATATATATATATATATATATATATATATATATATACTTATATGTATATATAGGGTGAGGACTTATTGTTGTTGTTATCATTTGTTAATCAATTTTTGATTTATAAATTGTTATCTCAATAACACTTGTTTGCCAACTTCAAAAGAAAACAAATTTCAAGTTATTCAAACTCACAATTTTCTTTAATAAAACTAGATTACTCACCAACTCTCGTAGTTGACCTGTTTTTACCCATGATGCAGATTTGAAGAATGAAGTTGATGAAAAGTAGGGTGTACCTTAAAAACCCACAATACTATTTAAATTTCATGTAATAAATGTTGTTGTATTTGGATTTGTATTTGTATGTTGTGGATTTTGTTTGCATACTTAGTACTTAATTGAATCTAATCATATTATAACATAGTTGTCATGAGACTTTGAACAATATATCACGCCTTGATCGATTCCGCCAAGGATCGGGGTGTGACAGATTGGTATCAGAGCCCTTGACTATAGGGAATTAGATTAATTGCCTTGACCTAGTCTATAGCCTCTAGGGTCCTCTCGTATGCTAGTTTATAAAATGCACACACAACTGCAAGCAATTCGCACTTAGAAAATCCTAGGAATACCTTTGTGTGCTAATTGCTCCCTTATGTGCTTACGTATTATTCCCGACACTTATATGTATGCATACACTTTTGAATTTTCTCCTCTTTCTCTTAAAATCACACACATACTCAAATGGTTTCAAAATATGTATGCATACACTTGTGAATTTTCTCCTCTTTCTCTTAAAATCACACACATACTCAAATGGTTTCAAAATAAAAATTTATATACATATATATTCCTTAGAGCTCATATGAAATTAAAAGTCATCCACTCTAGTTGGGTAGGATCAAAGTAATGGACGCGTAGTAACTGGAAGGGGGAGGTGCCGGTAGCCCGAAAGTCCTGACTAGGTAAGCATTCGTATACATCCCAATCAACCGAGGGACCAGTCTGCTTACCTGGGGACCAAAGGCGAGAGTTCCCAAACCTATAGGCCAAAGCGCGTCTCTAGGGTCCTCTCGTATGCTAGTTTATAAAATGCACACACAACTGCAAGCAATTCGCACTTAGAAAATCCTAGGAATACCTTTGTGTGCTAATTGCTCCCTTATGTGCTTACGTATTATTCCCGACACTTATATGTATGCATACACTTTTGAATTTTCTCCTCTTTCTCTTAAAATCACACACATACTCAAATGGTTTCAAAATATGTATGCATACACTTGTGAATTTTCTCCTCTTTCTCTTAAAATCACACACATACTCAAATGGTTTCAAAATAAAAATTTATATACATATATATTCCTTAGAGCTCATAGGAAATTAAAAGTCATCCACTCTAGTTGGGTAGGATCAAAGTAATGGACGTGTAGTAACTGGAAGGGGGAGGTGCCGGTAGCCCGAAAGTCCTGACTAGGTAAGCATTCGTATACATCCCAATCAACCGAGGGACCAGTCTGCTTACCTGGGGACCAAAGGCGAGAGTTCCCAAACCTATAGGCCAAAGCGCGTCATTCACATTACTTTTGAGCCATCAAAATACCCGACCTTATCAAACGTATCCGAAAGGATACACTCCAAAATGGCCAACTCATTGGACTATTAAGTTCCCTAATGGGCCTTGAAGTGGGAAAAACATGTGAAAACTTAGTATTGTGGGGGCCCACGCAATTGCTACATGCTTCACATTTAGTACCCATGGAAAGCCCAAAAGGTGCCCAACACTCCTAACCATGGCCCAACAAGTGTTTTACAATCATTTTACCCAACAATGTCTACAAACTTAATTTCCATAATCAATTTACAAATAACTCACAACTCACAAGTCCATATGTGTGTTTCTCATAGATGGCATTACGACCCCCATACGCTGCTCGTAACAACCGAAGGCTAGCCGCCCTTATCGCTAAGGAGGTAGCGAATGTCATCCCAACAATTGCAACCCATCTTCAAACTCTTCAGCCGCAAGCTCCAGCAACCACTCATCATTGCTCGTTTAAGCATTTTCGTAGCTGTAATCCGCCTTACTTCAAAGGCATAGATGGTGCCACCGCACTCCTCACATGGATCGAATAAATGGAGAGTACTTTCATCCACAGCGAGTGCCCTGAGGACCTGATGGTCCGTCACGCTACAGGGTGCCTTCAAGGTCATGCTCTCTCATGGTGGAACCTAGAAAAATGGGCAAAAGGAGAGGGTGTTGCCTTGGGAATGACCTGGTCAAAACTAAAGGAACGCATGATAGAAAAGTTCTGCCCGGACAGCGAATTGCAAACTCTCGAGGAGGAATTCTGGAATCTGAAACAGGTGGGAGGAGACAACGCGACCTACACTAATAGATTCTATGATCTTTCAAGACTCCTACCTCACATGGTTCAACCTATGAAAACTGCAATACGTCGCTACATCAAAGGGTTACCGCGCCAGATCCATGATTCGGTGACAAGCAGCAGGCCATCTACTCTGGAATCCGCTATTGAAATAGCAGGTCAACTCAACGAGGATAATATGAACGATGGTGTCCTCCCACGCAAGGGTTCAAAGATGACAACTGAAAAGCCGACCCCTGAGACCCCTTAATTGTCAAGTCCGAGTCCTCACACCGACACGACAAAAAGAAGCGGAAAAGCCATCACCACAACCATGCTGTTATTACCCCTGCTGCTCCTATCACCCAAGTCACCCAACCAAACAAAAAGCCGTATACCGGACCTCACCCCCTCTGTAACCATTGTAACTATCACCATATGTCCACCAGCCCGTATCGCCTTTGTACGACTTGTGGTCGCTATGGCCACTTGGCGGACACATGCCGTGCACCAAAAACTCATCGACCATTCGTTCTACCCTCAAATCAGCAAACACAAACCCGGTATCCAACTGGAACATGCTTCAACTGTGGTAACCCCACCCATTTCAGAAACGCGTGTCCTAGGCTTGTCAATATCATTAACACTCAAGCCCAGGCAAATCCAACAATGCAGGTTCCAGCTCCCAAAGGCCGAGCATTTGTCATTACCGCAACCCAAGCACAGACTGATAACAAGGTCGTAAATGGTACGTTTCTCATAAATGACTGCTACGCATCAGTACTTTTTGATTCAGGTGCCGACAAAAGTTTTGTGTCTTTGGAATTTGAACCCATACTTCACACACCTCGCACGATACTTGATGAACACTTTACCGTAGAAGTCGCCAATGGAAAAAACATTTCACTCGATGCAGTCATCCAAGATTGCACTTTCGATTTTTGCGGTCATAAATTTTCTGTCAATTTAGTTCCTATGGAACTTGGTAGCTTCGTCATCATCGTGGGAATGGATTGGCTATCCCAAAACCATGCTGAAATAGTGTATTACGAGAAGTTTATTCGTATTCCTCTTGCCGACGGTCAAAGTCTTCGTATTTATGGCGAGACTCGTTTAAAAAAGCTTAGTCTTATGTCATGTACTCAAGCTCGATCGTATCTACGTAAAGAATACATGGCTTTCTTAGCCCATGTGGTGGAAACAAAGGTCAAAGAAAAGAAGATCGAAGATATTCCGATTGTACGAGACTTTCCCGACATCTTTCCCGATGACGTATCTGGACTCCCTCCAGTACGTGAGCTAGAGTTCCGCATCGATCTCGTTCCTGAGGCTGCTCCCATAGCCAAGTCTCCATATCGGTTGGCTCCAACCGAGATGCAAGAATTGGCAAGTCAGCTCCAAGAATTAACCGATAAGGGATTTATCCGCCCTAGTACTTCACCCTGGGGAGCCCCGGTTCTCTTCATCAAAAAGAAAGATGGTTCGTTTCGTATGTGTATCGATTATCGGGAGTAAATTAAATTGACCATCAAGAACCGATATCCGTTACCTCGGATCGACGACCTTTTTGATCAGCTTCAAGGAGCTTCATGTTTCTCAAAAACCGACCTCCGCTCGGGTTATCACCAACTTCGAGTACGGGAAGAAGACATCCCCAAAACCGCTTTCCGAACCCGCTATGGCCATTACGAGTTCACCGTTATGCCTTTTGGCCTAACGAATGCCCCTGCCGCATTCATGGACTTGATGAATCAGGTATTTAAACCTTATCTCTACCGTTTTGTTATCGTCTTTATTGATGACATCCTCATTTACTCCAAGACAAAGGCAGACCATGCAAGACACCTTCGTCTAACTCTCCAAACATTGCAAGGAAATCAGCTCTATGCCAAATTTTCGAAATGCGAGTTTTGGTTAAATGAGGTACAATTCCTCGGTCATATTGTAAGTGACAAGGGTATTTTAGTCGATCCCGCAAAAGTTGAAGCAGTTAAGAATTGGAAAGCCCCACGTAACCCCAAGGAAATTCGGTCATTCCTCGGTTTAGCTGGCTATTACCGGCGTTTCATTTCAAATTTCTCAAAGATCGCTTTACCGCTTACTTTTCTCACTTGCAAGGGTACGCCATTTGATTGGGGACCTAAGCAAGAAAACGCTTTCCAAACCCTTAAACAAAGATTGTGTGACGCTCCGATTCTTACACTTCCTGAAGGATCCGAAGATTTCGTGGTATACTGCGATGCCTCCAATCTCGGTCTAGGTTGTGTTTTGATGCAAAGGGGAAAGGTTATAGCTTACGCATCGCGACAACTCAAAATCCATGAAAGGAATTATACGACTCATGATTTGGAGCTCGGTGCCGTGGTTTTCGCTCTTAAAATTTGGAGGCATTACCTTTACGGCACTAAATGCGTAATTTTTACCGACCACAAGAGCTTGCAACATATTCTTAATCAAAAGGAACTCAATATGAGACAAACACGATGGGTCGAACTCCTAAATGATTACGAGTGTGAAATACGCTATCATCCGGGCAAGGCAAACGTCGTAGCTGACGCGTTAAGCCGAAAAGAACATGCCAAAGCATTTCATCTAATATGTTATCCTATCTTGTCCAATCTCAGTGACCGAATTCGAGGAGCCCAACACTCGGCAATTACCGAAAATGACATGCCCACGGGAATTGATGGGGAGTTGGAAAGTAAATCTGATGGTATTTTCTATTATCAAGATCGCATCTGGATCCCAGATCGCGACAATCTTCGTACATTCCTGATGGAAGAAATCCATAAAACTCGATATTCCATTCATCCTGGCGCTGACAAGATGTATCATGGCTTGAGAACCAATTATTGGTGGTCGGGAATGAAAAAGGATATTGCTTTATTCGTGGCCAAATGTCTTACATGTTCCAGAGTCAAAGCAGAACATCAACGACCCTCTGGACTATTGGTCCAACCGGTAATCCCCGAGTGGAAATGGGAAGCGATCGCCATGGATTTCGTAACCAAACTTCCCCGTACCACCAAGGGACACGACAGCATTTGGGTAATCATTGACCGTTTGACCAAATCTGCTCATTTCCTTCCCATCCGTGAAGATTTCAAGGTCGAACAACTTGCTCGAATTTACATCGACGAGATAGTTAGTCGGCATGGCATCCCTCTCAGCATCATTTCAGATCGTGATGGGAGATTTCTCTCTCGGTTTTGGCAATCACTTCAAGCAGCCATGGGAACCCGCCTCGATCTCAGTACCGCCTATCATCCTCAAACCGATGGTCAATCTGAGAGGACAATTCAAACACTCGAAGATATGTTGAGGGCGTGTGTCTTAGATTTCGGAGGAAACTGGGACTCTCATTTACCATTGGTGGAATTCTCCTATAATAACAGTTATCATTCTAGCATCAAGATGCCACCATTTGAGGCATTGTATGGCCGTAAATGCCGATCTCCTATTTGCTGGCATGAAATTGGCGAGTCCCACGTGATTCGCGCAACAGTGGATTCTCTAATCATTGGTCCTGAGCTTATCCAGGAAACAACCGACAAAATCCCTCAGATTCGCAATAACCTTCTCGCAGCCGACAAAAGAGTTACGCCGACAAGCGACGCAAACCGCTTGAATTTACCGTGGGTGACATGGTCATGTTAAAAGTGTCCCCATGGAAAGGTGTGGTTCGATTTGGACGCAAGGGTAAATTGGCACCACGCTATGTAGGACCGTTCAAAAATCCTGAAAAGGATCGGACCAGTAGCCTACGAGTTGGATCTACCAATAGAGCTTAATAAAGTACACCCAGTATTTCATATAGCCAACCTCAAGAAGTGTTTCGCAGACGAGAACCTTCATGTTCCTCTCGAGGATGTCCAAATCGACGAGACAATGCAATTTATCGAGAAACCCTTGGAAATTGCCGACCGAAAGGAAAAGCAACTCAAAAGAAGTCGCATTCCCCTGGTCAAGGTAAGGTGGCAGTCAGCACGTGGACCTGAGTATACATGGGAGCGTGAGGATCAAATGCGTACCAAATACCCACAACTTTTCTCTTAAGGTACTCTCTTCTTAAATTTCGGGACGAAATTTCCTAAAGTAGAGGAGACTGTGACATCCGCCTAAAATGGATTCGGGTCAACCCAACCCAATTGGGAAATTTAATAAACCCTACTCAAGATTTACTTGACACTAATAGGATCAAAACCTATACAATACGATATAATTGACGTTAATAGCAAAATAGCATAGTATAACGTTATAACTATAATCAAATTAAATTATGATACCAAATTAAAATCAAATCAAAGTATGATACTCTAATTAAATTAAAAGAGTCAAACTTGAATACTATAATTAAACTTCAAATCAAAGTAGATTGTTATAATCAAATAATAACCTATTTTTTATAAAACTCTATTTTTATAAACTCTACATTAAATTTTATAAAATTCTTATATTAATTAGTGTATTACATAGAGATGCTTGTACTAGTGGGAAATTATGAAGACCACCTAAAGTCAAAAGTTATTCCCATGGTCTCCCACTCACACCTCTCATCATATTTCCTTTCATTTTTCTCCCCACACATTATTCTCATCACCACTCAAACCCTCTCTATCCTTTCTCTCTCTCTCAATCTCGAAATTCATCTAAGAAATATCAATTTTCCAGCCAAGAACAAGCTCTCATACTCAAATCTTCATCCCTATTGAAGCATTCATCAAGGTATGTTGTTAAAAGTTCCAAATTCATACATGAAACAAATTAAATCCACCAAAATATCTAAAACTCATTTTATGCATAAACCTGATTTTTCTAAATATCCCATCAATAAAATAAGAAGTTCTGGAAATTTTCAGAAAATAACTTATTTTTATTGAATTACTATAATTATTGCACTAAAATAAGGCAATAATTAACATAAAATACTTTTTGCAGTCAATAAATTCTGGGAATATTTTGGAACAACCCATATATTGAGTAAAGTGGATTTATAAAGTTTCATGCATTTATATTACTGTTTGATGCTTATATTGTATTTTATTTTGTTGTAGATAAATAAATTGCAAAATATAGTTATGTATGTTAAAAACTATATTTTATATTTTTCGCACCTTATTCACATATTAAAGACTCCGTGACTAAATTTACAGATTTTTGTAAGAATGTTTTCTTATTTTTCCTGATTTAATTTTTATTTAATGGTTTAAATTGATAATAAATAGCTACACATGTCCAAAAATTATAACACCTTATCAGAATATCATATATAACATGGTAATCATAAATAAAAAGTCTAATTAATTTCTCTTAATATGTTCCTATTATTAATGATTTTATTGATTAGTTAATAATGAAAAACATAAGAAATACTTCCCTTAGTCCAAAATATCCAAAATATTTACAGTAGGCTCAATATAATGTTAGAAAACTATGGTTAAGTTTCCAGAATTTTTAGGGATCATTTATTTTTTTCCCGAATTTTGTTGTTGTTTAATCATTAAAATACTAAATAAATACTAAATCAGTTAAGAAAAATATGAAAATATTACAGTAATTACTATTTTATGAAATAATTAGTTTCTGATAATTTTAGAATGTTTCGTTACTGTTTAGTATTTAAAACGATTTTCCTAAATATCTAAGCATGTAAAAAAAGCATTTTAATGATTATTTCATATAAATAATTGTTTATAATATATAAAATCTGTAAATACTTATAATTTGACTAATTATTATTTTAATAAGAAATTATTAAAATATTTCCTAAAGTGAAAATATAAATTAATTAAGCAAAGTAATTAATTCAATTTAAAATTCATTTAACATATAAATACATTAATATTCAAAACAAAATTTGGATAATTGTTAATTCATCTAATATAATAATATGTGTCTAAATTATTTTTATTAATACTATATTCTTATTTATCGATTCCTAAACCAAAACTATTAATTATAATAAGTTCCACATCGTTTTGACCCGAGCCGTCTATCGTACAACACGCGCATTCCTTATTGGACTAAAGTGAGTAATCTACCCCATATTTTATAATTTTAAATACTTTTGGGGTGTATCATGTGGTTTTAATATGTTCCAACTTCATTTTATTATTTTTTCACCATTGAGACATTGTTGGGACATTTATATGTGAATCATTATTTGTATAATTATTGTTTGTTTACGTTACATGTACTTGTAGTGCATTACCATTTTTAGTCTAATCTCCATGACTATGCCCGTATTCTTGAGGTACGTTATGGACAATAATAGCGCTATTGGGTTGACCACCCCGCCTTGGGACGCTAAGGTGATTGATTGCACGTGGTTGAGTGTGTATGATGATTAGATGCTCCATCCTATATATATATATATATATATATATATATATATATATATATATATATATATATATATATATATATATATATATATATATATATATATATATATATATACTTATATGTATATATAGGGTGATGACTTATTGTTGTTGTTATCATTTGTTAATCAATTTTTGATTTATAAATTGTTATCTTAATAACACTTGTTTGCCAACTTCAAAAGAAAACAAATTTCAAGTTATTCAAACTCACAATTTTCTTTAATAAAACTAGATTACTCACCAACTCTCGTAGTTGACCTGTTTTTACCCATGATGCAGATTTGAAGAATGAAGTTGATGAAAAGTAGGGTGTACCTTAGAAACCCACAATACTATTTAAAATTCATGTAATAAATGTTGTTGTATTTGGATTTGTATTTGTATGTTGTGGATTTTGTTTGCATACTTAGTACTTAATTGAATCTAATCATATTATAACATAGTTGTCATGAGACTTTGAACAATATATCACGCCTTGATCGATTCCGCCAAGGATCGGGGTGTGACAGTCGGAAGACCTCCAAATCACCGGTCAAAGTTGGTCAAAACTCGCCGGAAAGTTGGCCGAAAAAACCAGTTCACTGGAGAAGACGACATTGTAGCACCGGAGTTTCGCCGGAGAAGACGATACTGTAGCGGTACTGCAGCGACACGGTAGCGGTACTGTAGCATATTTTGAAAAACTCAGATTTGGCCCCTGAAGTTCTAGAAATTTGCAAAACAGGTTCCTGAAGGTCCCGAAAATTGCGGTTTAGTCCATGAACTTCAGGAAAATTGCAGTTTGGTCCCTGAACTTCAGGAAAATTGCGGTTTAGTCCCTGAACTTCAGGAAAATTGCAGTTTGGTCCCTTAACTTTGTCAAGGTCGCAAAACAGTCACTTAAACATTTATTTTGGGCAGTTTAGCCAGAAAATAATTTGGGTGGGGATTATATTTTGCAAATAACGAGCCAAGAACAGTTGAATCAAAATTCTATTTAATTAGTGAAGAACAGTTGAACTCAGAAGAAATTTAAAGAAATCGAAAACCAGTGCCAACAGCGTTTGTCGGGTTTTATCGATTCAGTTTAAATTTTTAGTTTCTGATTCTCAGTTCGGTATTCCGCTGTAGTTTAAATAGGTTGATTATTTAACAGAGTTCAGAAGAACAGTTGTTAAGTTCAGACAAGGCTTCGTTTAGTGAAGATTGAAAAGTTGGTGGAAGACGCAGATTGAGGCTTTATGTGTCAGAAAATTCAAGATGTGGTATTGGTAAACGGAGAAAATTAGAGAATTACAAAATATCAGACGTTCAGACAAATCCAGCGATGATCAGAGTTTCAGGGGTTCAAGAACAGATCATGGGATGAACAGATCAAGTAATTAAGAGAAAATCCGTTTTCGGTAGATCCAACAGTGATTAGAAAGTCAGCAGAAGGTGTAATCACGGGATCAGAAAGTTCGGTGTTATTCATGACGTTGAGGTGTGGACATTCTTTAGAGTCGATGTCCAAATAGAGGAAATTCTGCTTCTGAGAATGTGTCTGGGTTTGATGCATTGGGACTCAGTGGAAGGCAGTGAAGACTCTTGGGTCAAGAATTCTGGTGCTTCATTTCACGCTACCCACAGCAGTGAAGCACTGCAGAATCTGAAAGTTGGAGACTTTGGAAAGGTAAGACTTGTGAATGATGAATGTTTGCTGTATATGGTCGGATTACCGTCTGAGGGAGTGACCGTCCCAGTTCAGAAGAGAAACAAAGTCTGGTTCACAGAATCTCATGGGCAGAAGAGGGTGACCCTTTGCAAGTAGGAAGCCTAGAGCTACAAGGAAGATTCAGGTTGAACGAGCATGGAAAGGTTCAGAAAAATCAGTCGAAGGATATTGTGGCAATAAGAGCACAGAGTATTGTTTCAGTTGAAGGGTTTTGCAACAGTGGGAGCATAGGTCGTGTTTTAATCATAGATCCAGGACGACAGTGGATTTAGAACCAGTTTTCAGCTGTAAAAGTCTCTCCGGTTTTGATAACTTGCTAAATATGGAGAGTGTTGTTGTTTGTTCTCAGATTGTTCCAGGATTCGGTAGTTCGTTTTCAGTAGGAGCCGATAGGGACAGAGAACGGGTCAAGGGCAGTTTAAGTCATGACGAACATAGTTGAAACTCTTGGGAGTTTTAACGGGCCTTTCAGGTTAACTGATGAGAAGGCCGGGGTAACTAGGAAGGAGCTAAGATCAAAAAGTGTTTTTTGGAATGCACAGTTGAAGCGCAGGTGAAGATTGTTCCGTGGCTTCAAGTGGGAGATTGTTGAGTGTGAAGCCACTCTTATGTTTGTCAAAGAAGCTGTAGAGAAAAAATGTGAAGGTTTGAACAAGGTTGTCAACAAAAGGAGGAAGACTTGTAGGTGGTTGTTTATTCAAAGCTTGCTTCTATCTTTGATTTTAACATTCTCATTCACACTAATTTATGTATATTATATACATTCCAAGATGTATATAAATAGAGATTCAGTTGAAGAGACTCATGCACCACACAACACCATGTAACACTAAGAGAGTGTAGAGTAGCACCAAGAAATAAAACTCCTAGTTACCCACCGTGGACGTAGGTCAGTTTTGGACCGAACCACGTTAAATTATTGTGTTCTTAATTTGTGAGCTGATTGTGTGAGTTTCGTGTCCGTATGCTAAGTGTCTCGATCCTAACAATAACTTCAAATATTCAATAAAATGTTCAATTTAGATCCATATAAGCGCACCTATGATACTTCTTTAAATAACCATCATTATTTAACATGACCGATAAACTGTAGTATAGATGGCAATAAACGTACAAATAGAATACAATTAGTGAGTAGCATAACAACAACGCAATACTCTCCAAGCTGTAGAGAAATTAAAATATAATTTAATCGAATATTTATAACTTGTACAAATGTGGAAATATTGTGTTATAAAGACAGAATTACCCACATAAATGTAGGCTTGTTCAAAGTCTACTCCACACAATTTCTACTCCATATCTTTTCTATGACTGATGACGCTAAAACATACGTTTCCAATAGTAACAAAAGTCATTGTTAGAGTGATGTGCGGAGGAAATTTTGGTACATTACATGCCACCTGTTAAATATATAAGGTCTTTCCAGTTTAATAATGTTGCATATATTGTTGGATATAAATTTCTCTAATGATTTTTCTCTATTATTGAATATTAACTTGATAAATATTTCTTTCACGCATTTATGATTTTTGACTTAAATAAGTAGTATTTGATTGGTTTTCTTATGATGTATAATTAACCAAGTAACCACCAAGTAATTTTAGTGATGCAACAAGATCATTAAGAAATCCCTTGTAATCAAAGAAACATAGCTAATAATCATTATAAAATTAAAAATAATCATAATAATAATTACAAAGATAATCATAATACTTTTATGTCCTCATTGAAGACCAAATTAGAGGTTTTTAATCGACCAAAAACTCAAACGTATTGTGGTTTCTGAATATTCAAATTTTCAAAAAAAAAAAAAAAAAAAATAGAGAATACCCACATAAGTTCCATGAAAATATGTTTACAAACTCTTACAGCTGAATGATTTTTTTTATTTACCTGCTTAATAACTTTTTTGCCATACTTCTGTTTGATCGTGGACAAGAAGCCTTTAAGTAAGTTATAACATTTTTATAAAATCGAAAGATGTCAAAAGTTTATCTCTACTTTTTTTTTTGTTACAACCAGTATGGTTGGTAAATTATAAAAAGAACACTAATACAACAACATTCCCTCAACATATTTTACTTATTTAATTCCATATACTTGATGTGCTATTTTCCCAAGTATATGATGGGTATTTAATTCTAGAGGAGATTTGTATTGCTCAAGTACTTGTGATATTAGATTTCAAGCGGCTCTAGTAATCCTATAATTTTTACTCTAGTTTTGAAGGGTTTTCAATGCTAAAATTTCGGTATCTCATGTGGGGCAGTTTTGGTTGCATTTAACATACCCTATTTGTTTACATCCTCAAAGGTTCATTCGATTGCAAAAGTTTCTCACACGAAGATTAATTATGCGTATGTGTTTAACGTTGTAGCTGTTTTTCCTATCAAGCACAACTTGATCTGGAAGATTATATTGACGTTTTGAGCACCAAGTTCCTGCATTTTTGTTTATTCAGGAACAAGTAGATCATTATAATGACGTTAAGAGCATCTCCAACTCACATTCATTTATAGAGTTACTCTATTTTTAAACATTTTTTTCTCCAACCAACCTCTATACAGGGCCGGTCCTGAGGCAGGGCGGGCTGGACAACCGCCCTAGGCCCCCAATCAGCTAGGGCCCCAAATTTTGTAGGTATTTTACATAAGGGTAGGTCCATTTATATTACATATGGGTCCAATGTAAGAAAAGCCCAAATGAGTTTTGATTTTAGGCCAAAAGTCACACGCAAATTCTGAATCACGATTAGTATAATGAGTCGAGAACTCGAGATAGCTGCTATCAAGGTCAAAATCGAAAACAGAATTCTTGGCGTCAAAGTCGATTACTTCCACGATCAGGGGAACGGCCAACGCAAATCACGATCACTTGATTGCTTCTTTCTCGCTGAAACGTTGCCCTTAATCAAACTCATGGACTCATCGCTGCTACATATACCTTTCGGTAAGCAAGATTCTCTAAATCCCCTCACATCTGATCTGATTTCTGAATCAATATGTATTATACCATCTATCGATCTCGCATTCATGATTCATCGGTTATCTACTCAGGAACGAAAATATCGATCTTGCATTCCGAATAAATTCCACATATCGATTCAGAAAATTATCATATTCTCTGTTTCAGCAATTCAACCATTCGGATTCGGGAATCAGGAACGATATATTCGGTAATAGCCCTTTCTTATTTTGATTTGAATCGGTTATAGGTTCTAGCTTCTATGTTTATGTGAATTCATTCTGATAAAATTCAATAGCTTCAATTTTGATGATCGGAATGAAATTCAATAGCTTCAATTTTGATTTGCATCGGTTCTATCTTCTATGTTCAAAATCTTCAATTTTGATGTTCAATTCCATATTTGCATGTCCAATTAAGGTTACATTAACAGTCAATATGTGTGATACCTTTTAATTTGATTTTAGTTTGTGAATTTGTTTCATTTTAATTCAATTACATATATGCAATTGTGGGTTTGTTTTTCAGATTTTAGCATTGAAGACACACTAAAGAAAGGCTAATATCAAGATTCAAGACTCAGTTTATTGTATCGAGCATCAGGTGTTTTTGTTCCTTTAACTCTTTATATACAATGTTACCTAGAAAATATTTATGTGGAAACGAAAAAAGGAAAAAAAACAAAAAATTGAACAACTAATACAATCTCAAAAAGGATCTTTGGATAAATTTGTTAAAAAAACATGCTCATCTAGCGCTTTAAATAAGAATGATAATATGACAAATGAAAATATTAATCTAGCAAATGAGGATGATAAATTAATAAATGACAATGCAACAAAAGAGAATCATAATGATAATGACACTAATGAGGATGATAATAACACCGATGAAGATGATAATGACACTAATGAGAATGTTAATGTCACTAATGAGGATGATAATGTTACTAATGAAGATGATAATGTCTCTAATGAAAATCATTTTATTCCTCCTTTTGATATGTATGATCCTACAAATTGGGATAGACTTGATAATAAACTACGGGATATATTAATTGAAAAGGGGCCAATAAGAGAACTCAATTTAGTGTTTCCTAAAGATAATAACTCTAGACATTTTTCTTATTCTTCTTATACTAGAAAATTGAGTAATGGTGAAACGAGTGATCGCAAATGGTTAGTTTACTCAAAACAAGTAGATAAAGTTTATTGTTTTTGTTGCAAATTATTTAAACCTAATAACTATAAAATTGCTTTAGCAGATGAGGGATTTAATGATTGGAAACATCTTTTTGAGAGACTTAAAGAACATGAAAATAGTATTCAACATATTATTTGCATGAATTCTTGGAATGAACTAAGACTAGCATTAAATAAGAATACAACCATTGATAAAGATTTTCAAAAATTAATTATGAAAGAGAAAGAACGTTGGAAACAAGTCTTAATTAGAATAATTGCCGCGGTCAAATATTTATCTAAATATAATCTACCTTTTCGAGGGTCTAATGAGAAACTTCATGTAGACAATAATGGTAATTTTTTAGGAGCAATAGAAATGATGACGGATTTTGATAATATAATGCAAGATCATGTTAGACGTATAGATAACCAAGATATTCATCATCATTATCTTGGTAATAAAATTCAGAATGAATTAATTTCTATATTAGCAAATACAGTGAGAAGTTCAATAATTAAGAATATAAAAGAATCAAAATATTTTTCTGTAATTTTAGATTGTACCCCGGACATAGGTCATCAAGAACAAATGACTTTAATTGTTCGTTGTGTGGACATATCTAATAACAAAATAAACATTGCTGAATACTTTTTAGAATTTTTAAAAGTAGACGACACTTCGGGGTTAGGACTTTTTAATGAACTGTTAAATGCGTTTAAAATGCTTGACCTTAATGTTGATGATGTAAGGGGTCAAGGTTATGATAATGGCTCTAATATGAAAGGAAAACATCAAGGAGTTCAAAAACGATTGCTTGAAATTAATCCAAGAGCATTATACATGCCATGTGCATGCCATAGTCTAAATCTTACTGTTAGTGATATGGCTCATTCATGTGTTAAAGCTGTTTCATTTTTTGGAGTTTTGTAACGTATATTTACATTATTTTCAAGTTCTACTAAAAGATGGAAAATATTAGTTGATAATGTTCCATATTTAACTGTAAAATCATTATGCAATACTCGTTGGGAAAGTAGAATAAAAAGTGTCAAAGCTATTAGGTTTCAAGCTCCTCAAATAAAGTTAGCTTTGACAAAATTATCTAACTCATCTGATGATGCAAAATCAAAAAGTGAAGCGGAAAGCTTGGTTAAGGCTATAGGAAAATTTGAATTTTTACTTGATATGATTATTTGGTATGATATTCTATTTGTTATTAATGCAGTGAGTAAAAAGTTGCTATCAAAGTCTATGTGTATAGATGTTACAATTAATTATCTAGAAAATATGATGAATTATTTCAAAAATTATAGAAATGAAGGATTTGAATCTAGTTTGACAAATGCTAAAGCTATTGCACGTGAGATGGAAGTAGAACCTAATTTTCCAATTAAACGCCATATTATTAGAAAAAGACAATTTGATGAAACGAATAATGAAAATGAAATACAATTGGCTCAAGACTCTTTTAGAGTTGAATACTTTTTAACGGTTGTGGATATGGCATCATCTTCATTAGTTAAAAGATTTGAACAATTAAAAAATTTTGAAAGTATTTTTGGATTTTTATATGATTCAAAAAGTTTGAAGTCATTGGATGATATTGAGCTTAAAGAGAAATGTATTAATTTTGCAACTACTTTTTCCCATGATAATAAGTGTGATGTGGCTTTAGATGATTTTTTTTCTGAATTAAAGGTGTTGCAAATGACTTTGCCAAATAGAATAATGTTGGCTATAGAAATTTTAGAGTTTGTTAAAGATGCGGATTGTTTTCCAAATGTTTGCATAGCATATCGTATCTTACTAACTGTGCCTGTTACTATAGCATCTGCAGAGAGAATTTTTTCAAAATTGAAATTATTAAAAAACTATTTGAGATTATCAATGTCACAAGAAAGATTGAACGGGTTGGCCATGTTGTGTATCGAAAAAGATATGTTGGACAATGTTGATCTTGATACCGTTATTAATGACTTTGCATCTAGAAAAGCCCGTAGAAGCATTTTTACATAGTTTTTTTTTTTTGGCAAATTTTTGTAATGTATAGTTGTTAGGTTGTTTGTCCCTCAGAGCTTGTTTTAGGGATCTTTTTTTTCCATAGGTGGGGAGACCCCAGCCTGCAATTGTAATAATTTTTTTGATTAATAAAATTTTACGGAGGTACCGTCCTCTTTTACTAAAATAATATTTTGAAGGGCCACATTTTTTACTTAGCCTCGGGCCTCAAATCAGTTTGGAACGGCCCTGCCTCTATAACCCACTATATTTTTTAGTATATGAATAGTATTACTCCAAATATAGAGTAATACTATTCATTTACACAACAAATAGAGTTAATGTTTCACGTGTCATTTTTAGTCATTTATTTTTTAAATCTATACATTTCTAGTTTAATTAAATGTAATAACAAATATTTACAATCATGTTATATATTAAATGATATTAATTAGTTATAATTATCAAGATTGAATATTTATACATCAAATTCATATAAGAGTTTACGTATATATAAAAAAAATTAAAGCACGACAACATATTTCATAAAAAAAACATACAAAATGTATATTTTATACAATATGAATATTCAAATAAAATCATTACTTCAAATTAATTATATACGAATAAATTATTTTGTTATTTAGTTTTTGATAACATAATATAGAATATTATTACAATAAAAAACAGAGTAATTATATGTTCAAATGTAATAAATAGAAGGGCGATGAATATCTATCTGGTAGTCAAAAATGTAAAAAGAGAAAAAAAGATGAATAATTAACAAAGGTTCAAAGTAGGTCTATTGATAAGTTTTTTTTAAAACCCACAATTTCTTCTCAAAATCAAAACAATGATGATATTCTTGATAATGTGGGTGTGGTGTTGATGTTGATGGAGATCAAATTAATGATGTTAACGTTGGTAATACAATTATTTTGTTTTGATTATTTTTATAGTATGATTGAATTTTGGTTATAAGTAAAAAAATCAGTTTTTTAGGAGCCCATTTTTTAGTCTTCACACATGACCCTTAAAATCAACAGACCGACACTGCTAATAAAATAAAACAAGGTCCAAATTATCTATCCGATAATCATTTACACCTAGCCCCATTCATAATTAGAGGTGCACAAAAGCCGGTTTTTAACTGGTTCGTTTTTTTTAAGAACCGGTTTTTAAAAAACCGGTTTTGGTCCAACAAGTTTCTGTTAAAACCTAACTGTTTTGGCCAGGTTTTTTTTTAATGAAATTGACTTCTAAACCAGGTTTTTCCGGTTGTTTAACTGGTTCGGTTCGGTTGACCGAAACAAAAACCGATCCGATTTTAAATAAAAACCGGTTATTAGAGAACTAGTTATCAAAAAACCGGTTTCGACCAGTTTTTTGGTTTTTAAAAACTGATTTATTTTATGCACCTCTAGTTACAACCTTTACAAAAGCTCGTATTTTATAGATCCATGAACTTGGTAGGCCCAGTCAGTCCACTAAAGTTCAATCACAAAATCGGTTACTTTAAACACGAACTTGGCCAGCTCAGTCAGTCCGAGCACGAGCTACGTCAATAAAGTCCGTTCACGTAGTTAGTTAATTGGTTAAAACAATTAGTTACGGTTTGTTATTTCAGTTTACTTTTTAATTTTTATTACAAGTAGCTTATAAATATCGAAGGGATGTACAGAACAAATAAATCAATCAAATAGTGATTCCTTCTTCTATAAAGGCTTTGACCGTGACTTACATATATTTTGAACTTTCTTCTCATTTGACCATATAAGACGTGAAGACCTCACCTATATCACTGTATATGCATTCTTACCTAAAGGCCTACATGCATCGTAAAATAGAAAAGTGTTTCTAATGCAAAAAAAGCTTTTTGGTTAATGTTTAAATCCATATAGGAAGAATCAGCAGATGGGCAATTTCAGAACAGGAGTTGGAACTTCAACCTGGGTCTGCATCATCAAGCTGAGAAATCTCGAATATAGAAGATGATCATTTCCCACTTTTTGACAAATATCATGGAAAATTGGCTAGGGTAATTGAGGTAAACGCAAGTTCCTTACGATCGAGTTTCCATGAAAGGTGGGTAAAGTCTGTGTCTGTTGATGATGTGGGCCAGTATTCAACTAATCGGTGTTTATCCATCGTTGGTGTAGCAGTGAGGGCATGAGTGAGAGGGCAAATTGTTAAGGAAGGTGATCATGGGGTGAGATTGGGTGTTTCTGGATTCGCGTGAAGGTTTGCAACAAAGTTGGTGACCTTAATCTTTAAGTCCGAAGCCATGGATGAATGATTGAAGAAGAAGAAGTGATGGTGGAAAGTCGGGAGGGAAAATGAAATCCGGTTTTGAATTCATTAAAGTCGTAAACTTACTGTTTAATGGATTTTAAACTTACTGTTGGATAAGTGATTTTTTTACAATTTTTTATATTTTATCCGAAGAATTATCATTTTAAAGAAAAACCTACTTATTAAGTTATTTTTAAAAAATTCTTAAGAAAACCATTAATAACAAAATTCTTTTTAAAAAACTATATTTTTCTATGAAGAAAAATTCCTTATGCAATGTATTTTTCTAATTATAAAAAAGTTTCTTAACGATTAAGGTCCGAATTTTTATTAAAGTCAAAACGAACCAAAAGCTTCGCTTTTTGTTTAAGGTCATCTTAAAAAAACCCCTTCATCATTAAACATGATGTCCCATCAATTTGGGTTTCTTATTATATATATATATATATATATATATATATATATATATATATATATATATATATATATATATATATATATATATATATATATATATATATAAATTATGATAATTTTTTTAATTATTTTGTTTTTTTAAGTTTATAACTATTATTAATTGTTTTTATTTAATATAAATACTTATTTTGATATTTATAATTTAAATATTATTCTAAATTTTAAACGTTTAGTTCGAATACGTTTTCTAATGTGTTTTTTTAACGTTGTGTTCGTTGGTATCATTTAACGTTGTTTCGTTTAACGTTTTCTTTGAAAACATTTTTGACGTTTTGTTTAACGTTCGTTGGTATCATTTAACGTTGGTTCGTTTAACGTTTCGTTTTCTAATGTGTTTTTTTTTCTAATTTTTGACGTTTTGTTTGGAAACATTTTTTAACGTTTTGTTTGTTTATATCGTTTATATGTTTTGTTCGTTTATAATTTTTGACGTTTTGTTTGAATATATTTTCTAATTTTTATAATTTTTGATGTATTAATTTTCTAAATTTTTAATTTACATCAAAAATAATAAAAATTAGAAAATATATTCAAACAAAACGTCAAAAATTAGAAACGAAGAAAACATATAAACGAACAAACCATATAAAAATGTTTCCAAACAAAACGTCAAAAATTAGAAAATGCAAACTCATAAGTCTAATTAACATTATATAATAACTTTCCACCGATATAAACGAACCAAACATATAACAATGTATTCAAACAAAACGTCAAAAATTAGAAAAAAAACAGTAAATTACAACGTTAAATGATACCAACGAAGAACACGTTAAAAAACACTTGAGAAAACGTATTCGAACTAAACGTCAAAAATTTAGAATAATATTTAAATTATAAATACCAAAATAAGTATTTATATTAAATAAAAACAATTAATAATAGTTATAAAATTACAAAAAAAACAAAATAATTAAAAAATATCATAATTAATGTGTGTGTATATATATATATATATATATATATATATATATATATATATATATATATATATATATATATATATATATATATATATATATATATATATATATATATATATATATATATATATATATATATATATAAAGAAACCCAAATTGATGTGACATCATAAATTATCAAAAATTAATGAAGAGGGGGTTTTTTTACCAATACCCTTTGTTTATGGGAGTACAAAATCATAAGCTTTTTCGGTTTTGGTTTGTGTTTTTTTTCCCATTTTTTGTTATTATTATTTTTTCATGAGTTTCTTAATAATTATTTTTTGCTAAAATGTAATACAAAAACATAATTTTCTAAAACGAAATAAAATGAGACCAATGATGCGTATTACTTTAATCATATGTAAAAAACAAACTAAACCGAAAAAAAAATCAAATTTTTTTAAAATCCAAAAATCAACCATTGGTTTTTCAAAAACGTTTTCTTTTTCGGTTTCAAATTTCAATAGTTTTTTCAATTTTGTTTACGATTTCGCTTTATTTGCACATTATATATAGAAAATATCATTTTTGATTTGAAGGATAACTCAAATCACTTCTAAGATATCCATGTTACAATTTATGCTAGAAAGTATTAAGAAAAATATAACCATCCAATCATGCTTAAACTTCAATATATGTTGAAATTATAGTATTTAAAGTTACATATATGGTTAATAGACTCTCATAATCATGCTTAAAATTCAATATATGATAGTGACCCCAATTCTCACACAAATTTTTTTTTTTTACAAACTTTATTACAACGTTTAAAAAAACAAACCAAGTATTTTCATTACAAACGGGATATCACGAATTTGTTTCACAACCATGGTTCAAACCTGTTTATCATACATTTTTCATATTAACAAATGTTACGGTCCCACACCCGACACTTCTAACGCCCCTCCGATTTACCTGAGTGCATAGCATTTAAAACAAATACGTGAGACAAAATGTCTCGTGAGCATTATGGGTTTAGACCCAAAACAGTTTACCAATTATATCATTATTCTTTAAATTTCCAATTTTACATTTCCTGTGAGCGCACCCACAGCTATTCCTTATTTCGTGATGGTACATTCCTACGAGCGCACCCGTAGGTTTTATACGAGACGCACCCGTATAACTACTTCCCCAATAGCATGAAACGGATTCATCTACCAGGGTAAGACAACTACTTCGCGACGGGAGGTACCATCCCAGTAGTGTCTTATTGCCACCCCTACCGCAGCAGGCCGTGGTCTTTATCCGGATACTAAAGCAACTTATCATCATGAGCCAATCACATTATTAGTCACTTCATTTCTACTTTCATTTCTTTCACATTATAACCATACTTTCCATAAAATACTTTGACTCCAAAACATTTTTAAATAAAGTTCAATTTGCTATGTACTCGAAAATCCACATAACACTCACCTTGATTCTACTACGATTCACTAGGCTTCACGTACGCCTTTTCCCTTCCCGTGCTCACCAACGTTCGAAGCACCACCTATACGAGTAGTATATATAAATACGCAATATAATTAACTCTATAATGCTTAAGTCTCAAATGACATAACTCCGGGTTATAATAAATGTATAACTATTAATAAGCTCGTTTTATCGTTTTCTCCGAAATACGCGTATTCTGCTACAGTACCCCCGAGGGGTCGTATTTCAGTCCCGACTCTTTTCCATGAAATCTTAAGCCATATTAGACTTGTGTTTCAAATTTGGAGATCATTGGACAAGTCTAGCTCAAATTCTAAAATTAAGTTTTGAAGTGAATAGTGATTTTCGCCACTGCCGCTACAGTGACTTTTCCGCAAGGTCGGATTACGGATTTGACCATTCCCGACATGTTCTTATACCATTATAGGGTTATGGCAAAAATTTCAGATCAATCGGACATGTCTAGCTATGGTTTCTAGCGTTTGGAATATTTGAAATTTTTAACAATTTTGGTCCCTGACTGAGGGCGCACTGCGCCTGGGCGCACCCCGCCCTGGTCCTGGGCGCACTGCGCCTGGCGCCTGGGCAGTGTCCTGATCAGTCGCGATTTGTGCACTGTAGCACGCAGTTTTCACCCATTAAGTCCTTATTTCAGTTCTTAATCGTATGGGGTTTGTTCTAGGATCAAAACCCTTGTCTAATAACAAGTTTTAAGCTATTAGAAACACCTTAATCACACCAATTTGTGATTTAGGGTTCTTGAGCAACATTTAAATTTCTCAACAATAGCAACCTACTTTGCTATTTTTAACACTTGTTCTTACTACATAGACATGTTTTAAGCCCATAAATCATATGCACTTCATGGATTATGACTGAAATTACAAATTTCAGTCCACTCCATGGAAACCCATAAAAAACACACAAAAGCTTGGATAGAAACTTCAATTTACTAACCTTGTTTACTTTGGAATCACCAATTCCAATGTTGTTTTGGCAAACCTTCAAGAACTTGTTCTTCTTCTTCTCCCGTACCTGCTCTCGTTCTCTCTAGAAATGTCTACTGAGTTCTGGGGAAATGAGAGTTTAATCTCTCGTTTTATGATTAAATTTTTATAACATAATTACACCCTTGGTCCCTCTCTTCTTTCCTTTTGTTCAAAATTAGTCCAAGAGTTCACATCTTTGCAAATCATGTTCCATTAATTATCAATTTAGCTCTTTTATGAAATTTCTTAACAAAAGGGTCATTTCCATGTCAAATGACCAATTTGCCCTTTTTGGTCAAATTTCAATATTCACACGGTAAAACTCCAAATTTCACATAACTTCTTATTTCTTGTATTATTATTTCACAAATACATGTTATTTTACATAATAGTCTTACACCGTGTCAAAAGACCGTTTTACCCTTTTACAATTTTTCGCCCTTTTTACCCGATTATTTTACATTTTATTACAAATTTTCACGGGTTCTTACAACCTCTCCCCCTTAAGAGGATTCCGTCCTCGGAATATTCTCATAATTCGTAAAATTCGGGTATCTTTTCTTCATTTCTTCTAGCGTCTCCCAAGTTAAATCTGAGCCCGACGCGTGCTTCCATTTGACCAAGACTAAGTCAATTTCCTTGTTTCTCAACTTCTTGGTTCTCACCTCCAACATTGCTTCTGGTTCTTCTATCAGCTTATTCGGGGCTTCTACTGTTAGGTCTTTCAACGGAATGACGAGTTCACTTTTTCCAAAGTACTTTTTCAAATAACACACATGAAACGTATCATGAATACCACTCAGTTCACATGGTAATTCTAGTTTGAAAGCTTGTTCACCAATTCTTTTCAAGATCTTGAATGGTCCAATGTATCTTGGACTCAGTTTACCCCTCTTTCCAAATCTTACCACACCTTTCCACGGTGATACTTTGAGCATCACCAGATCACCTTCTTTCAAATCGTAAGGTCTCTTCTTCAGATCCGCATAACTCTTCTGCCTATCCTGAGCAGCTTTCATATTAGCTTGAATTATTTTGATCTTTTCGTTTGTTATTCTTACAATTTCCGGCCCAGTCATTTTAGTCTCTCCCGCTTCCAACCAACACAAAGGGGTTCTACACTTTCTGCCATATAGAGCTTCGAATGGTGGCATTCCAATACTGGAATGATAGCTGTTGTTATAAGAGAACTCTACCAATGGCAAATGTTCGTCCCAATTCCCACCAAAATCCAGGGCACACGCTCGTAGCATATCTTCTACAGTCTGAATGGTTCGTTCACTTTGCCCGTCTGTCTGGGGATGATAAGCTGTACTCATTTTAATTTTTGTCCCCATTCGTTCTTGTAGTGCCTCCCACAACTTTGAGGTAAATCGTGGGTCTCTATCAGACACGATTGACAAGGGAGCTCCATGAAGTCTTATAACTTCATCCTTGCATATCTGTGCCAAAGTCTCCAGTTGAGTATTTTCGTTAATCGCCAAAAACATAGCACTCTTGGTCAAACGGTCAACAATAACCCATATAGAATTATGACCTCTTCTAGTTCTTGGCAACCCAACTATGAAATCCATGGTTATGTCTTCCCATTTCCCCGCTGGAATTTGCAATGGTTGAGTATTTCCATATGGGGCTTGGTGTTCCGCTTTCACTTGTGCACAGGTTGCACATTTAGAAATATATTTGACAATTCTTTTCTTCATTCCCGGCCACCAGTACTGTTCTTTGAGATCCCGATAAGTTTTCGTGCTTCCTGGATGAATGGAATATTTTGACTTATGGGATTCTTCTAGTATCAACTTTCGGATTCCACCTGCTTTTGGTACCCACACGCGATTTCTGACTGTCTTCAGTCCCTGGGTATTTTCTCCAAACACCAAATCTTTTCCCAGCTTTTCCTTCTTTAAGTCACCTCTTTCCAATACTTGCTTTTGCGCGTCTTTGATGCTTTCTATTAGGCTTGATTTCAATTCGATCTTCATCAACTTCTCTTGACTTTTCTTTTCATGAAACTTCCTACTTAAGGCATCTGCTATCGCATTCGCTTTCCCAGGGTGGTAAGCGATTTCGCAGTCATAATCATTTATTAGCTCCAGCCACCTACTTTGCCTCATATTGAGATCTTTCGGAGAAAATACGTATTGCAAGCTTTTATGATCCGTGTACAAGGTGCACTTTGTTCCGTACAGGTAATGCCTCCAGATTTTTAATGCAAACACAATTGCTGCTAGTTCCAAATCGTGCGTTGCATACCGAGTTTCGGGTTCCTTCAATTGGCGAGAAGCGTATGCTATTACTTTTCCCCGCTGCATTAATACACAACCCAACCCTCTGTTTGAGGCATCACTATACACCACGAAATCTTCGGTTCCCTCTGGTAGGGTAAGAACCGGCGCGTTACATAACCTCTCTTTTAATGTTTCAAACGCTTTTTCTTGTTCCGCCCCCATTCAAATTTTACCCCTTTCCTTGTCAGCTTCGTAAGAGGTACCGCAATCCGTGAAAAATCTTGGATAAACCGTCGGTAGTACCCGGCGAGTCCAAGAAAACTTCTCACTTCCGTCGGAGTCTTGGGAAATTCCCATTTCATCACTGCCTCCACTTTTGTTGGATCTACTTTAATGCCTTGGATTGAGACAACGTGTCCAAGGAATTGCACTTCCCTCAGCCAAAATTCGCACTTCGAAAATTTTGCATATAACTTTTCTTTCTTTAGAACTTCTAGCACCGTCCTCAAATGATTTCCGTGTTCCTCTGCATTCTTCGAATAGATAAGAATGTCATCAATAAAGACGATAACAAACTTATCAAGGAACGGCTTGCACACCCTATTCATCAAATCCATGAAGATTGCCGGGGCATTCGTCAGACCAAAAGGCATGACCAGAAATTCATAATGCCCGTAGCGAGTGCGAAAAGCAGTCTTCTCAATATCTTCATTTCTTACGCGCACCTGATGATAACCAGACCGGAGGTCAATCTTGGAGAAATAGTCAGCGCCTTGCAATTGATCAAACAGATCGTCTATTCGTGGTAGCGGGTAACGATTCTTGATGGTGATTTTATTGAGCTCGCGGTAATCAATGCACATTCGCATCGTGCCATCCTTCTTCTTGACAAACAGCACCGGTGCACCCCAAGGAGACACACTGGGGCGGATGAAGCCTTTATCCAGCAATTCCTGTAATTGTGACATCAACTCTCGCATTTCGGTTGGGGCCAAACGGTGTGGAGCACGAGCGATAGGAGAAGCTCCAGGTACAAGATCAATTTGGAATTCTACTTGTCTCTCTGGTGGCAACCCGGGTAAGTCATCTGGAAACACTTCAGGATATTCTTTCACCACGTCAATGTCATGTACCGTCTTCTTTACTTTATCTTCCATCATTACATACGCCACATAGGATAAGCATCCTTTCATCAAACATCTCCTGACCTTCGCTGCACTAATCAAATTGGACATTCTCTTGGGTTTTTCACCGTACACATACACTTTGCTGCCACCTGGAATTTTCACTGACACTATCTTCTTCCCACATGCGATTTTTGCATCATTGGCTCCAAGCCAATCCATACCAATGACAACATCAAAAGTCTTCACTCCAATCGGAAGAAGGTTCAACGAAAATTTCTGATCATCTATGCTGAGTTCGCAGCCACGTTATACATGTTTTATCCCCACCTTCTTACCACTTGCCAATTCTACCTCACATACCTGATCTAATGGTTCTAGCGGTATATTGAATTTTAGACCAAACTCATAGGACACAAACGAACACGTAGCACCAGAGTCAAATAATACATAGGCAGGCATCTGGTTAATTAGTAGAGTACCTGAGACCACGACTTGTGTCACTTTTGCTTCTTCTCGGGTAAGTTGGAAGGCGCGAGTCTTCACCTTTTGAGGCTCCGTCTTTTTCTGCGCAGTTGATACCATTGTCTCGCCACCCTTCTTCGGACAATTAAAACTATAATGCCCCTTTTTGTGACATGAGAAGCACTCGACTTCACTGAGCTTCGGATAAGTGCATTCCCTAGCCTTGTGACCCGTTCTTCCACAATTAAAACAAGCCGCACTTCCCATCTTACATTCGCCCGTATGCTCTTTCCCGCTTTTATCACACATCTTTCGACTGCCCTGTTTGGTTGACATCGCTACCGACTTCCCCTTCTTATTCCAGCTACCACTCCCGCCACTGAATTTACGTTTATCCCCAGAAACTTGCCTCTCCACTGTTCTTCGTTTCCACACATCTTCAACATTTCTTGCTGCCTCAAACGCCGCGTCCATTGTTACCGCCCGTTTTACTTCCAATTCATACTCCCAAGGTAGGCCTTTCACATAACGGTTGATTCGTGCCCGCTCCGTAGTGTAAATGTTTCCCACGAACGGTAGCATATCGCTGAACTTTTTAGTATACTCAGCAACAGTCAAACTACCCTTCTTTAAAGTAAGGAATTCGTCTTCAAGTTTTTCTATGTCCCGAAGGGGACAATATTTATTCTTCAGGCGGGTGGTGAATTCGGTCCACGACCACTTATAAATTGCATCCTTTCCAACCAGTTCGTATAAGGCGTTCCACCAGACCAACGCATCGTCTTTCAACATTCGTGAGGCATAATAAACTTTATCCTTCTCATGACACTTGCTGACCTCCAGTACTTGCTCTGTCTCCCGTATCCACCGCATCGTGACTTTAGGCTCGTAGCTACCATAGTATTCCGTTGGCTTACATGTTAGAAAAGTTTTGAAAGAACATCTCTTCTTATCTTCTGTTCCCACACTATCCTCATCCGTAACCGAATCTCCGTTAGTGGGTCTCCAAGAAGCATCATCTGCTGAAGGGTTAGGTTGTGGGTCCCCCAGCCGTGTATTCAGCATTTGGCGCATATCCTCCCTCATCTCTGTCTTTAGATTGCTAATAAGATTTTGAATAGCCTCCAAAGTCAAGGGTGGAGGTTGCGGTATTGGATTTGGGTTAGGACCCATGTTAACCGCATCATCAATCGGGTTATCTCCATGGGACGGGGTATGACTTGCAGCCCGTCCTTCACTTGAAAGATTTTGACCTCCACTCTCCATTTACTATATAAAACCAATAGAATTCACGTTTTGTTACTTCACACACACACACACACACATATATATATATATATATATATATATATATATATCAATATACTCAAAAGCGATAGCATGTGATCTTCCTATGGGACTCGTGTTCCCAAGTGTCTCTATACTAATTTCCACAACCAAATTCCTCAGGTTCCCTAGTGACTTCACTATTTCCAAAGCATATCTTGTGGTTACAATAATACGGGCCCAATATTATTTTAACCACCTATATACTTTGGCTCTGATGTTATCACAAGATCCCCTGGTTCATCGGTTTCTGTGGATTCCAAGATTATAAATTAGCGATTCTACCCCGTTAATTAGTACCTAATACTACCACTTTACTTACTATTAATCCACTAGTTTAAGCCTAGGATGGTTACCCAACCTAATTCGCTTAAACCATGGCTCTGATACCAAATTGTAACACCCCAATTCTCACACAAATTTTTTTTTTACAAACTTTATTACAACGTTTAAAAAAAAAACAAACCAAGTATTTTCATTACAAACGGGGTATCACGAATTTGTTTCACAACCATGGTTCAAACCTGTTTATCATACGTTTTTCACATTAACAAATGTTACGGTCCCACACCCGACACTTCTAACGCCCCTCCGATTTACCTGAGTGCATAGCATTTAAAACAAATACGTGAGACAAAATGTCTCGTGAGCATTATGGGTTTAGACCCAAAACAGTTTACCAATTATATCATTATTCTTTAAATTTCCAATTTTACATTTCCTGTGAGCGCACCCACAGCTATTCCTTATTTCGTGATGGTACATTCCTACGAGCGCACCCGTAGGTTTTATACGAGACGCACCCGTATAACTACTTCCCCAATAGCATGAAACGGAGTCATCTACCAGGGTAAGACAACTACTTCGCGACGGGAGGTACCATCCCAGTAGTGTCTTATTGCCACCCCTACCGCAGCAGGCCGTGGTCTTTATCCGGATACTAAAGCAACTTATCATCATGAGCCAATCACATTATTAGTCACTTCATTTCTACTTTCATTTCTTCCACATTATAACCATACTTTCCATAAAATACTTTGACTCCAAAACATTTTTAAATAAAGTTCAATTTGCTATGTACTCGAAAATCCACATAACACTCACCTTGATTCTACTACGATTCACTAGGCTTCACGTACGCCTTTTCCCTTCCCGTGCTCACCAACGTTCGAAGCACCACCTATACGAGTAGTATATATAAATACACAATATAATTAAATCTATAATGCTTAAGTCTCAAATGACATAACTCCGGGTTATAATAAATGTATAAATATTAATAAGCTCGTTTTATCGTTTTCTCCGAAATACGCGTATTCTGCTACAGTACCCCCGAGGGGTCGTATTTCAGTCCCGACTCTTTTCCATGAAATCTTAAGCCATATTAGACTTGTGTTTCAAATTTGGAGTTCATTGGACAAGTCTAGCTCAAATTCTAAAATTAAGTTTTGAAGTGAATAGTGATTTTCGCCACTGCCGCTACAGTGACTTTTCCGCAAGGTCGGATTACGGATTTGACCATTCCCAACATGTTCTTATACCATTATAGGGTTATGGCTAAAATTTCAGATCAATCGGACATGTCTAGCTATGGTTTCTAGCGTTTGGAATATTTGAAATTTTTAACAATTTTGGTCCCTGAGGGCGCACTGCGCCTGGGCGCACCCCGCTCTGGTCCTGGGCGCACTGCGCCTGGCGCCTGGGCAGTGTCCTGATCAGTCGCGATTTGTGCACTGTAGCACGCAGGTTTCACCCATTAAGTCCTTATTTCAGTTCTTAATCGTATGGGGTTTGTTCAAGGATCAAAACCCTTGTCTAATAACAAGTTTTAAGCTATTAGAAACACCTTAATCACACCAATTTGTGATTTAGGGTTCTTGAGCAACATTTAAATTTTTCAACAATAGCAACCTACTTTGCTATTTTTAACACTTGTTCTTACTACATAGACATGTTTTAAGCCCATAAATCATATGCACTTCATGGATTATGACTGAAATTACAAATTTCAGTCCACTCCATGGAAACCCATAAAAAACACACAAAAGCTTGGATAGAAACTTCAATTTACTAACCTTGTTTACTTTGGAATCACCAATTCCAATGTTGTTTTGGCAAACCTTCAAGAACTTGTTCTTCTTCTTCTCCCGTACCTGCTCTCGTTCTCTCTAGAAATGTCTACTGAGTTCTGGGAAAATGAGAGTTTAATCTCTCATTTTATGATTAAATTTTTATAACATAATTACACCCTTGGTCCCTCTCTTCTTTCCTTTTGTTCAAAATTAGTCCAAGAGTTCACATCTTTGCAAATCATGTTCCATTAATTATCAATTTAGCTCTTTTATGAAATTTCTTAACAAAAGGGCCATTTCCATGTCAAATGACCAATTTGTCCTTTTTGGTCAAATTTCACTATTCACACGGTAAAACTCCAAATTTCACATAACTTCTTATTTCTTGTATTATTATTTCACAAATACATGTTATTTTACATAATAGTCTTACACCGTGTCGAAAGACCGTTTTACCCTTTTACAATTTTTCGCCATTTTTACCCGATTATTTTACATTTTATTACATATTTTCACGGGTTCTTACATATATCATGCTTTTATATCAAAATTAATCATCTTATACATTTTTTCTTCAAGCATAATGCGTCCTTAATCTCTATCAATTGTTGGGCGGTCAAATCAATTTGTGTTGATTCGCGTACACCATTTTCAACAATACTCCACAGGTCTTGAGATACATATACAACTTTCATTTGTATGTTCAAGTGGTAGTATTTCATGCCATTTAATTTTGGAAGTTGGAGTTGAACGAGCATAATGTTGTACGTAGCCATGAAGACAGGAATGAAACGAGATTGCTTTTCAATAGGAACGTAACTGCCGCTCTAATACCACTATGTTGGGGGATAAAGATAGATTTTTCAAATAGATTCAAACTAGAGATAAGATACACACAAACTGATTTTTAATTCCAATCAGATATCAAAATCTGTACAATTACCCTAACTATATATACATGACTAACGCCTATTTTCCAGCCATTACAATGTTTCACTGTAACAACACAAGTACACAACCCTTCACAGAAATGGTCACACTTAACAGTAACTAACCTATTAGCAGATGTAAACTAACAGTCTAGGTTAAGTCCTAACACAAATCAATGATAGTTCTAAAATAGTATTTGTAATGGAATCTTGAACCATAAAAACCATCATCATGTTCCCCCCCCACATGGAACCATGTGTGCGCAATTACTTGCAATTAAAGTAATAAGAAAGAAAATGAGAAAATTGTACCATAATGAAATATGGATGATCTCAAGAGCCCAAACAAGAACTCCTCTATTGATGTGTGCACACCAAAGTAGGAATCTTGTTCTCTGTAGATGTTAGTCAATGAAATAAGCATCCAGATGACATTCTTCACCTCACCAAATCCAACCACCCAAGAGAAAAAATGTGCTAAGTTCTCGAGAGACAAAAACAACAAAGCCACAATGTGTTTGTATGTGTGCGAAGGTTCCGTCGAGGGCAAGTGAGGGAGGAGAAAGAGGAACATGAATGATAGAAAGTGTCAAGAGTGGGATTTTATCCTTGTTACTTAAATTGCCAACTAATCATGTTAAATATTTGAATGGTATGATAAGTATTAATCTTATCTAACCATATATTATTACATATTATATAACACCCTAAATTATATTAACGTTAATTGATGATTAGTTTATTTAAAATTCGTTTTTGCTAAAAACGATTTAAGGAATTTAATCCGATTATTACGACAAATAATAATAATCTTAGAAAGTTATTATATGTCGAGGGGTGAAATATGTCATTATAGAAACTTGGATTGTGGAATGTTTTTAAATTGGGTTAAATAAAAATCAAGAGCAAAACCTAAGGGACTGAAAGTGTCAAATGGAGATTAATGGGATTTAAAAAAAAGAAACGAGATGTGTTTTTTTTCCTCGGGCTCTCTCTCCCGATCAAATTTTTGCTCCGGTCCTCCCTCTCCTCTCGAACCACCGCTGCATCCCCGCCCTTGCTCGCACCACCGGATACCGTCGCCACCATCACCGAACCGCTACACCTCTTCCCTTTGTCGCGGTCAGCTTCCAAGCTCCAACCTCAAGCTTCCGATCGGGACCTGCAACCTCCGATTTCGGCACTTAAATGGCCGGTTTCCGACTATTCAACACTGGTTCCGGGCTCCAGAGACCGTCCGGTGCAAACCCCCGTTGTCAATTTCTCCGATCCGACGCCGGGTTCCGTGACTCAGTCAACTCAGTGAGTTGACTCTTTGAGTCAATCCGAGTTGGGTTGAGTCAACACAGTCTAGTCAGACAGTTGGGTCGAGTGGGTCATTTCAGCAGATCGAGTAGCTGGTCTAGTCGGGTACCCATTTTCAGCAAGTCAGGTTCCGTGCCCCGGGTCATAATCCGAAAAAAATAAACGGCCACATCTAGAAAGAAAGTAAGGATTGTTGACTTTATTATTTACGTTAAATTGGTATATGGATTGTAAATGGAATGTGTATCGGGCTATGGATTAACTTGTTGGGCTATTGTCTAGTTTGGGCCTATACAACCGGTTTCAAATCTTGTGGACTTACTTGGTTGGGCTTAATATTGAGATTAAATTGTATAATGGGTCATTTGTTAGATTTAAAGCTTTTGGGCTCGTATCTTTTGTATCCATTTAATATGATTAAATTTAAAAGAAATGAGATTTAACTTTGGAGATTAAAATCTATAAAATTTAGATTAAATTAAATTAATGGTATTAAGGATGAATTGCAATATTTTCTTAATTAAGTAATTATCTATTTAAGTTACGAGTTTATTTTGTTAATCGCAAAAATTATCCGTTAAAGATAATAAGTAAGTCTAGGACGTGATGATATTGTTAGCATGGTGAATCGTAAACGATGATCTTAGACTGAATATATTATGTACTTAATGGTGACTATGAGTGAAAGGAATTGGTACTTAAAATTTATAAAAATACAATGTATCAAACAACTATAAGTGTTAGCAAAAGGGATGTAAGAAGTTAAGGGGTTCATGGATGAAATGTGGTACAAGACGATAATGAAAAATATAACAATTATAAGTAATTATATAGTAATATACAAATTCCGTTCTAAGATAGTGATACTTATACGAATGTAGGTTGTTCCAGGGAGGTGATACCTTGATTGATGCTTTGATCCTTGCAGTAATCTACTGTTGTATAGTAGGTGAGTTTCTCACTACATTGTGTGGATGCTATATGTGCTTTATTGTAGTTGTGTATATTTGTATGATGTATGTGGATAATAGCTTCCTATTATAGTGTATATGTTGGGGTATGGTTTGTGGTTAGTACTAGACGTGTCTAGGTCTAGTGTATAGAAAATACAGGCTCAACGTACTGAGCAATATAGAGATATCAGCAGGATGCACTGAGCAGATACGCATGACTCGACGAACAGAGTATGCGCGACTCTAAGTGCTGAGTGGTGGAGGTTGATTTATTGAGCAAATATGCATTACTCGACGAACAGAGTATGCGCGGCTCTAAGTGCTGAGTGGTGGAGGTTGATTTATTGAGCAGATACGCATGACTCGACGTACACAGTATGCACGTCTCAAAGTGCTGGATGGTGGAGTTTGGTTTATTGAGCAGATACGCATGACTCGACAAACACAGTGTGCGCGGCTCGAAATGTTGAACAGGAGAGTATGACTCAATGTATTGGGTAGAGTAGCTTATGTGTTATTTTACTGTGTGGTGTTGTTGTACTTTTTTTTTTCTTTTAGGGGTAGAGCATATGTGACTGATATACTGTGTATGTGTTGGAACTCACTAAGCTATGTGCTTAACCTTTCCCTATTAAATTACTATTTCAGGTTTACAGGTGGAAATGACGATCAGGCATGACGGGTACACATTGATGCTGTTTATTTTAAACATTTGCTATTGAATGTTTTTGGAGTAAATAAAAGATTTTGAGTGGTGAATGTTTATAAAATATAATATGATTTTTTACTAAATTGATTCACTATTCATAAAAAAAACTGGGACGTTACGTATTAAGTCCCTCAACATATACTGATTTCTGCTTAAGTTACTGCACAAGTAACGATTTAAACTAGTCCCTCATAAAAGTATTTCTTGCCATGTAAAACATGTATTGTACTTAGTGTATAACCCAATAACCTCATGCATCAGTAATAGTGTTAATAACTTGTTTTGTCGGTGGACATATGTCCGACATCATGTTTATTATATATGTCAAACACACACTTAATAATGTTAAATCATTCTGTGAAATTATCGGGATTTGTCTTTCCTGAATGTCGGAGATATCCAATCAGATACTCATACTACAAAGGGATCTTAATGGTAGTGAAGATCATGAAGGCCTCTCGGTTGCCCATTCGATGGGTTTCGGAGCCCAATATTGGTGTACATAAGTCGGTTAAAACCAAAACCAATTTTTAGAAAAACTAGTTCGGTTTCATACATTTTTTCATTTTCGTTTTGATTAAAACCAAATCAGTTTACGACCGTTTTTTTGAAGTGAAAGTAAGTAAGAAAATAGGTTATTTTTTGTTTAAAACGATTTAATTAGAAAACCAAGGTAAAAGACCGGTTTGCAATTTTTTTTAAAAAACCTTTACCAAACCGGCGGATTAGTTTTTAGTTGAACCAGTTTGAAAAAACCAATATTTTCTTAACGGTTAAAAAATTTGGTTTTAATTGTACACCTCTAGTCCCTTGGCATCTGCAGTCGGACCCAGTTGAGTTTGAGCTAACAGATATGCTGGATCAGCTTCTCGTTCTCCATAATCATCCTCTCATGTTCGATTACATGTTGTGGAAAGTGACTTCAAACTTTTCTAGAAGTCTTCTTCTTTGACAAATGAAAAGCACGTGAGAATATGGCTTTCAACAATTGTGGGTTTGCTGCTGCCGTTTTTTCTTTTACTAAGTTTTTTTTTTCAAAGATGGCATACAGACCTTCGTCTATAAAAGGATCTCATATCATGCATTTTAGTACACACCATCACATACAAAAAATACATATTTCATTGTATTTATTCTCATATCTAATTTCTGTAAACACTATAAAATATAGTGAATTGGTTCTTGGCTTCCTCCGCCCGTGGTTTTTCCCGATTTGGGTTTTCCACGTAAATCCTCGTGTCTCTATTTTATTTACTTCATTCGTATTTTCGTTGTGATTATTTACGTTTGATAATTTTGATCCTATTCCGCATTGAGCTAATATTGTCTAAAGACAATTCGGATCCGTCGTATTTTACAACAATAGGTATCAGAGCATCCGGGTTTTGATATTAGCTTGTTGGGATCATTTATCAAGTAATTAATCATGTCTTCGGTGAAATACGATATTCCGCTGCTAGATCAAAATACCCGATTTCCGCTGTGGCAAGTAAAGATGGGAGACATTCTCATTCAGATGGATTTACACAAGGCGCTCTTGGGCTTCGAAAAGATGTCCGCTACATAGACCGAAGAAGAAAAGGAGATGAAAGATCTGAAGGCTTTATCTCAAATTCGTTTGCACTTGTCAAACGATGTTTTACAAGATGTTTTAAAAGAAACGTCGGTGGCTGCTTTGTGGCTGAAGTTGGAGCAGTTATTGATGACAAAGAGCTTACCGAACAAATTGCATCTAAAGCAACGGTTGTTCAATCTCAAGATGATTGAAGGAGGCTCATTAGCTGAACATTTTTCCACATTCAAAGAGTTAATAAATAACTTGGAGAGTATGCATGTTCAGTATGAAGATGAAGACTTAGCTTTATTTTTGTTATCATCGTTGCCCGAATCCTATAGCCATTTTCGTGATACGATCATCTACAGCCGTGAAACTATTGTTTTAGATGAAGTCTTTACAGCTTTGGATTCTAAAGAGAAGATGAAGCATATTACCAGTGGTGGTTCAAGTGTGCTAAAGCCGAAGGTTTGAATGCCAGAGGAAGAACAACAGAGAGAAGTAGAACTTCTCAATCTTCCAACAGAACCAGATCCAAGTCAAAAGGAAAACGAAAGTTTTGCAACTATTGTCACAAGAATGGACATGTGCTTGAAGAATGTTTCAAGTTGAAGAATAAAGAAAAAGAGAAGGCGGCAGCAAATGGTAAACAAGATAGCACTTCAGGTGAAGCCGATGTAGCTGAGGTTGAATGTATTGGAGAACTCTTGATAGTTTATTCAGATGAACTGGATTCCACTGGTGATTGGATACTCGACTCTTCTTGTACTTTTCATATGTGTCACAACAAAAGTTGGTTTTACACATTTGAAAAGGTTAACCAGGGCTATGTGTTGATGGATAACAATACTACATGTCCAGTTCTTGGACATGGTTCAGTCAGAATCCGTATGTTTGATGGCGTTATCCGAACCATTGGGGATATTAGATATGTCCCTGACCTCAGAAGAAACTTGTAATCTCTCAGTTCTTTTGATAAAAAGGGATACGAGGTTGCCGGTAAAGGTGGAGTTCTCAGGGTGTTCAAAGATGGTTCCAACAAAACGAGAGCCAATCGTCAAACCTCCGACCTCTACTTTATTGACGGGCAAACAATTTCGAGTGATGCTGCTGTTGTTTCAAAGTCTCTTTCTGATCCAGATCAGTCCCGTCTTTGGTACTTTTGACTCGGCCATATGAGTTTTCAAGGCATGTCAGAATTGAGTCGAAGAGGTTTACTTGGTCAACAAAAGATTGTTGATTTGAAGTTCTGTGAAGACTGTGTATATGACAAGGAAAAATGGGTGAGGTTTGCAAGTGGTATCCATACAACGAAAGGACCACTCGACTATGTCCACTCGGATTTGTGGGGACCAGCTCGAGTTGCTTCGAAAGGTGGAGCTATTTACATGCTTACTATTATTGACGATTTCTCAAGAAAGGTATGGTGTTTCTTCTTAAAACATAAGGGAGAAGTTTTCTCTTCCTTCAGAGACTGGAAAGTTCAGGTTGAAAAGCAGTCAGGATTGGTAGTAAAGTATCTTCGTATGGATAATGGACTAGAGTTTTGCTCAGAAGAGTTTAATGCCTATTGCGTAAAGGAAGGCACTACTCGACATCGCACGGTAGTCCAAACGCCTCAACAAAATGGTGTAGCCGAAAGGATGAACCGCACCATTATGGAGAATGTCCGGTGTATGCTTTCAAATTCCAAATTGCCAAAGTCTTTCTGGGCGGAGGCTGCTTCTACTGCTTGCTATGTTATCAACCGATCACCGTCACGAGCAATCAAGAAGAAAACTCCGTATGAGTTATGGTCCGGGAAACCTGCCGATTATACACATCTGAAACCTTTCGGATGTCCAGCTTATGCACGAGTTGACAATAGGAAGTTAGAACCGAGAGAACTTAAATGTGTTTTTCTTGGTTATAATCTAGGAGTTAAAGGTTTCAAGTTATGGAGCATTGATCTAAATAAAATCATCATCTCAAGAGATGTTACTTTTGACGAGTCTGCTATGATTCATCAAACTTCCGACTCTACAGAAGATACAGTCGTATCATCAAAAGCAAATGAAAAGAAAGCTCAAATGGAGGTGGAGTTTCATACTTCACCTGTCACCATTCCGAGTCCAATTGAGCAACAAGAGTCTTCCTCGCCAAATGAGCATGTCGTTGTTGAAGAAACAACAACTTCACAACCACAAGCTACTACTCGAAGCATTGCAAGAGATAGGCCGAGAAGACAAATTTGTTCCTCCAAAGAGGTATGCTGAAGCTGAACTTGTTGCTTATGCTTTTATTGTTGCTAATGATATTGAGTCGGAAAAGGATCCTCTAAATTATGATGAGGCTATCAAATCTAAATACTCAAGTGATTGGATGATTGTTATGCATAATGAGATGGAATCCTTGCAAAGAAATGATACTTGGGATTTAGTTCCTATTCCAAAAGGAAAAAGGCCAGTTAAATGCAAGTGGGTCTACAAGCTCAAAGAACCTGTTAACCCGAATGAGAAACCAATATATAAAGCTCGGTTGGTAGCTAAAGGCTACAGTCAAATTCCAGGCGTTAACTATATTGACATCCATTCCCCGGTAGTCGAACATACTTCTATCCGTGCATTGTTGAGGTTAGTTGCTTCAAATGATTATGAGTTGGAGCAACTAGATGTTACTACAGCTTTCCTAAATGGTGAGCTTGAGGAAGAGATTTTCATGCAACAACCTGAAGGTTTTGTAGTTCCTGGAAAGGAGGACTACGCATGTAAATTGAAGAAATCTCTCTATGACCTCAAGCAGTCTCCTAGACAATGGTACAAGAGGTTTGATTCTTTCATGACTAGTCACAAATTCAGCAGGTGCACCTATGATAGATGTGTTTATTTCAAGAAAGGTGACGATGGTTCAAATATCTACTTACTATTGTACGTGGATGACATGTTGATTGCAGCGAAAGATATGAAGGAGATTCAGAAGTTGAAAGACCAGTTGAAAGCTGATTTTGAAATGAAGGACTTAGGAGCTGCCAAGAAAATTTTAGGTATGGAAATTGTTCGTGACAGGAAGTCTAGGATCTTGCATCTTTCTCAAAAGGGTTACATTGAGAAAGTCCTACGACGCTTTAATATGCATGAAGCAAAGCCTGTCAACACACATTTTTCAGCTCATTTCAAGTTATAATCCGCTTTATATCCTACTACTGAGACTGATATGGTGTACATGGCACGCGTACCATACTCTAGTGTTGTTGGATCTTTGATGTATGCTATGATCTGCACACGCCCTGATTTGGCTTATGTAGTTAGCATGGTTAATAGATATATAGTGAACCCGGGGAAAGAACACTGGAAAGCAGTACAGTGGATCTTACGTTATCTACGCGGCACGTCTTCTATGTGTCTATGCTATGCATAATCTAACACTGGGGTGGTTGGATATGTTGATTCAGATTTTGGCAAAGATTTGGATAAACGAAGATCCATTATAGGGTATGTGTTTACACTGAACGGTTGTGCTATTAGTTGGAAAGCACAATTACAGTCTACAGTTGCATTGTCTTCTACAGAGGCAGAATATATGGCGATTACAGAAGCAGTTAAGTAAGATATTTGGTTGAAGGGATTGTTTAGAGAACTCGATGATAGAATAAAGGTTACCATATTCTGTGATAATCAAAGTGCTATATTCTTGAGTAAAGATCAGATGTTTCATGACCGTACAAATCACATTGATATTCGTTATCATTTTGTATGTGATAACATTGAAAAAGGTGATTGTGTCATAGAAAAGATCGATACAGATTATAATCTCGCAGATGTGTTCACTAAAAGTCTTCCGATAGCCAAGTTCAAACTATGTTTGGACTTAATGGGTCTTTCTGATCGCAATTGAGCCTGATTAGGCTCGTGGTGGAGGAAGTATTTCATACTTCAGGATCAATTTTTTCTCTATTTGGTGATTGCAGTTTCTTATGGATTTTCTGAGTTTAATGATTTGTTTTCTGATGGTTAAGCATATTGCAGAATTAATATGTTATTTGCTCTGTTTTGAAGTCAAGGTGGAGATTGTAGAAAGTGACTTCAAACTTTTCTAGAAGTCTTCTTCGTTGACAAATGAAAAGCACGTGAGAATATGGCTTTCAACAATTGTGGGTTTGTTGCTGCGGTTTTTTCTTTTACTAAGTTTTTTTTTTCAAAGATGGCATAGAGACCTTCGTCTATAAAAGGATCCCATATCATGCATTTTAGTACACACCATCACATACAAAAATACATATTTCATTGTATTTATTCTCCTATCTAATTTCTGTAAACACTACAAAATATAGTGAATTTGTTATCGGCTTCCTCCGCCAGTGGTTTTTCCCGATTGGGGTTTTCCACGTAAATCCTCGTGTCTCTATTTTATTTACTTCATTCGTATTTTCGTTGTGATTATTTTCGTTTGATAATTTTGATTCTATTCCGCATTGAGCTAATATTGTCTAAAGACAATTCGGATCCGTCGTATTTTACAACACGTGTCGGTCTCATGCTTCGGAAACTTATTTTGCAACTATCATGTTTTTTTTATTTATAGAAAAGTAAAGCCTGGTCCTCTTATGATGTAGAGATTCTACTTTAATCATTTTATTAATTACCTTGTACATAAATACACATTGGAAAATCGTTAAAAGTTAACCAAGTTGGCTATCAATCTGGTTAGTTTTATCATTGTTAGTTCATGCACCTTTGCCATGTTTAAGTATATACCACTGTTACAAAAAGAAAAAAGGAAACTGGCACTTCGATATGATTTTTAATATTTAATTATTAAAGTACTAAACCGTGTCTAGATATTTTTGTACATTTTAATCATTTCACTGAATCAAATCTTTTCTTGCAAGATCTTTTAGTAAGTATTCGTTATACTCGTGCTTTCGTCCTCACAATTAAATTGGATAATTCTAAACGCACGAAAGAAAATCTATTTTGCACGAAGAATTGATCTTTGATAGGATCGCTAATTTATATATATATAATACTAGGAAATTTTTTAAGGCCGTGCTTAATTTTGGTTAAAAGAGTAATTTTGGAAATTTTAACGTCATTTTTTCTTGAGCTATGAAGAAAGCTTTTGGACATACATACATTGTATTTTCATGAAAAATTTAGTGACAAAACTTTCCAAACCATCCCTAACGTCTACACACTATTATGTACAAAAGCTTGTGGCAAAAACATGATTGTTATCAAAACTCTCCAACCTTCCCTCTACTTCAACTATAATTGCCAATAAATTAGACAAAGTTATTAGCATTTGAATATAGTTGATCATGGAACAAACACTTCTTGCACAAAACAGATAACAAAATGATACTCTTATGGTTCTACTTGTGGCATGTGTGACAAATAGGAAACACGATATTTAAATAAAGGATAGTGATATAAATCCCATCTGCTAAAGAAGATAAGTAAATATAATATCACTTATGACATTAGTATATGCAAAGAACACAAAAGAAGAGACCAAAAAAGTTGGTTCTCATAGTTGTACATCAAAAGCATATCCTCGCAAATGGTATTAAATGGATTTCCATCAACCCCACTCTCAAAATATAAAAATCACTTTTTACACTCAATTGTCCTGTAACATTGAAGTCTATCATGTATTTTCCAAACACTAACAATATCCAACTACCCTTGTATAAGGTGAAAGTAAATGAATGTGATGTTTTCATAAGATAATTGCCTTCTCTATACCAATTGCATCATCAATGACACAATTTTATTTTAACCAAACCCACATGGCATCCAGGTCATCACATTCAGCATAAACTCAGTTTGTTTCTACATCAGTAGACCATAAATTGAAGTATCTCAAAAGAAAAACCAACACAAGATCAAAAATAAAAACAAGCTAACACTACTAATATTCAAAATTGAAAAGAGAATATTGATAAGGAAGATGAATCCTTAAGGTTTAATCCAATTTATTATTTGATCAAAATATAAAGTTGTATTCATATGAAAACAATTTTACATAAAGTTGTATTCATATGACAACAATTTTACCATTTGCTCATGAACAACATAAGTCTATAAGGAAAAAAGAATTTCAAAAACAAACAAACCTTGGAGGTGTATTCCATCATTGTGAATCTGAACAGAAGAGCTCGTTGGACATAGTCATTCTTTCTCAATCTCTATCTAAAAATCCAACGATTCAAAAGTAAACAATCGAGTATAAGAAATAGCACCTGCTCCAACCAGTTTGTATGTAATCGGATGAAAAACACCTAATTTCTTTTTCCATTTAGTTCTCCAAATCCTGAAATTCCCCAAACTGAAACATGCTCTAATAGTATATTGTTAAATCACTTCACATTGCGATCAGAGTCTAAAAATTTCATTGATTTAGAGGTGAAAAATCGGTGATTCTGCCTACCAATGTATCTAATCATTGGCATACTTATTGGAAACTTCGTGAAATGTTGGAAATTTTGAGACTGAAAGCAGAAGTAGTGAAGAGTTGGAAGAAGCCCGTAAGAAATTTCAGAAATAATGAATATTTAGCTATCCACCATAAAAGAACCCATCAATGTTTGTTCAATTTTCTTGAGTTTTGTTCTAATTCAAACAAATAACGATAAATGATTTAAGGTTTAAGAATGTAAATTAACCATTAAATATTCGTTAATTCAGATCAATAAGATTCAAAAAATAATAATAATAAGAATGCGGCGTCCATAAGATTTGACACTGAAATTAGGTATTACCTTTTCTTATTACACGAAGATAAAATAGAGCACAATGATGGAGAAGATGATGGTGTACACTCGCTGCAACTTGATTCCTACAAAATTGTACTCTTCAAGAAGGATATTGTACAAGTCATCCCAAATATAGTTATGAGAGAAAGAAACAAAAATGAAAAGCAACTACAGGGAAATGAAAAGGTCTCGGATGTTTGAAGGATAAATAAATGATCTCTAAGAATCCTAATAGAAAATAAATTATAAAAGAAGATAAATTAACCTAAATGACTTTATGATGTCGTTAGTAAAAACGGTAATTGGAAAACCGCATCTAAGCTTTCAGCTTCAGCTTTAAAATTTGAAATTAATATACGTACTTGTTTCACGAGTGTGGAACGCCGCTTCGTTTTCTCTGTCTCCTTCCGTTATTATTACATATATATAAGAAGTTAAGAGATTGAAATTGACAAAGCCATAGAGAGACTTCAATAACCTGCAAGATAGGCCTTCTATCGATTATGCATCTGACCAGTGACCATCAAACCAATGAACTATGAGTAGAAACCAACAATACAATCAGAAAAAATGGTTTGGTTTAGCTTTCACAAACATTTAGCTTAGAAGGGCATGGGATCAGAAGCTTACTTACCACAAACACAGACATTTGGTAGCAAGACGGTGGCATTACAACTTATGGAAAGGATATAATAGCTTTCATAATCATTTTAGCAGCCTGTAATCAACTATACAAAACCAGCAACCAGCACCAACTCGATTATGCCTTGAAAACAAAAGTTAAATTAACTCTAACAGGAATAGCAGAATACATGGCACCAGATAAACTCTAATAGGAATAGCAATGGTTGAAACAAAGAACCAAGATCAACCAATTTTTGTTGGAAGAATAACAAAAATGATTATAGAAGGCGGGTGAAATGAAAGTTGAAGGAGACCGCTTGTTCTACTTGGACTCGGTCATTACTGTTACTAAAGAGAATTAATTCAGGTTTCTCCAAAACAATCGTAAATAGTGGAGAGAGATTATGGAGGCGTGTAGAAGAAGGCAAACAGGTGGTAGGTAGTAAATGGCTGAAAAGGCGGTGAAGAAAGCTCAGGAAGTAACGTGTCCAGCGCAAAATAGAAAAACTCAAAAACCCATCCACCACACCAGTCTCCTTTATTCAGGTGCAAAATTAAAAAACGGTTTGTGTCTTTTGGTGACGTGGCCTGCCAACTAATCCAAATACTTGATATATGCTGCTCTTTGGTGATGTGGACATTAGATCGGCTGATATGGACATCAGTTTCACGGTCAAATTCGGCTGATGTGGATCCTGCTAATGTCCACATTTTAAGCTTTCAAGCCTCCACAGGAAGAGGCAAGGAATAAACATCTTTAAGTTTATCCAGTGCCATGTGTTCTGCTACAAAAATACATCCTTTATATATATAATAATGATATATATATATATATATATATATATATATATATATATATATATATATATATATATATATATATATATATATATATATATATATATATATATATATATATATATATATATATATACATACTAGCTGCGTACCCGCGCAATGCGGCGGACGGCGAGTAGTTTCCTTTCGGCAATTCGTTTTCGCAAGATTTTGGTATCATTTTACGGGAATTCCATATGTTTGTTATAGAGATTTTTATCGAACACTTCAAAATAATAATGACCCTGTGTCCTAATCTTAGTGGAGTACCCGCGCAATGCGGCGGGACACAAGATAGTAATCTCAAACCAAAACTGAAACATGTGTACTGAATCGAGATGAGGATATTTATTTAGGCTAAGGGGATGGGTACGGAGAGAACGTGAAGAAGGGGGGAGAAGGAGAAGAGGAGCAACCAATGGGCTGAGAGGAATCAATGTCCGGTGCATCTTCCAGGGAACGTGTGAGAATGGGAACGTGAGGGAACAGAAGGGGGAGGGGCGTGTTTGGCTGCCTTCCAGCGGCGTACCACCGCCATATCAGCAGAACGCACATACCTTTGGTTCCATACCCCACAGCCTTAGGGGCGTTTATTAGTTCTGATTTGTTTTTTAGAAGCGAGAGCCAATTATCTATGCAATATCGGATTTTGTTAAATGATCAAATCCTACTTATTATGCTCAAAAAGTAACTTCACATTTTATGGACAAAAATGCCCCTGGCTAGTTTCAGGGGCTGTTTGATAGTTGTAAGTTTGGACTATAATCGTGAAGGTGAAAGATGGAAGAAAAGATGAAAACAGGTTGTTGTTTGGCTGGGTTTATTGGGTTGTTTCTCAAGTGAAAACGGGTGGTTGTATAACTGAAAAAATAAAGCAAGAGTAAAAGGTGAAAAGTAGTCATAAAGATTGACGTATTTATTAATCAGCTCAAGTTCATTGTTATTATCGGTGGAAATGGCAATATTCATTGCTTATTTGACTTGGAGTTCATATGATGAGACATTACTACTGCTTCATAATTGTGTCACAGGTTTATATGTGCATCTTGAAAGTGTTGATGAAAAGTGTGCATGTTCAAAGTTTGTTGCTATTAATAAGTAGCCTTTTAAAGTTTGTTAACATAAAAGTATAACCACTCAAAGTTCATTGCTAAAACTGAATGCCCATTCTAAGTTCGTTGCCAAATTTGTGTGTGTGATGGCCTATTGCATTCACATTGTTTGCTTACTATCTGTTGAGCTCTAAGAATCTCATGCCTCTTTCTGAACATTGCGGTTAATGTTTTGGTGTATTTCACTTGCTGTGTGTTGGTGTTTCCAGGATCAATTAACTTTATGATTTCTTTTGATTTTGGTCTTCATTTTTTACTTAATGGTTTATTTTGGTTTTGGTCTTCATTTGATACCATATGTAATTTTCCAAAGAATCAAAATTAAGAACTTTCATAATACCCTGAAAATGGCACAATACAAATATTAAATCACTTAGCCATGGCCCACATCTTAGATAATTCCAAAAATTAGGTTAATTGATATTTTGCTTTTACCCCATTTGAACAATCACGTTGGTGACATGTCTAATACGTCCCTGCCCTTAATCTGCAAAAGCTTTTGACCAACATCAAAACTACCATCTTCCAAATTATATTCCTTTTATGGAAAACAAAACTCCATAATAAAACTTGATATGAAAATTACTCCAGAAAATTTTCCCGTGTAAAGGCCAAGTAATGAATATGTGTAATTATTTTTAACGATATAGAATTTTATAAATGAAAAAGAAAAACCCCCCGTTCAAAAAATTAAAATAAGGAAAAACCATCATATAGATGCCAAATGTACAAAGAGCAAAAGAGAACATGAAAGGTCACAAAATAAAATATTTGTGTATATTTGTACTGCTTGTAAACCGATAATGCTATAATCTGGAAAAAAAATTAGTAAACGCTTTTTTTGGGCACAACTCGCATTAAAGCAATGTACACTGCTATACGTGGTGGTACATTGCCATTACTGTCAAAAGGTCCAAAGCTGTCAAAAAATTTCAGATCATTCAAATTTTTAGACTTTTCAAATTATTCAAAATTTTCAAACTATTAAGATTATTCAATTTTAAAACTTTTTAAACTATTCAAATTTTCAAATGATTCAAAATTTTCAAAATCATTCAATTAATATATACAATCGACAAAACACACTAAATACCTCTTGACCATTTCAATTATAACCAAAAGACAAAACTCAACAAACTTTTATGCTCTGATCCTATTTCGACATACAATCGAACGGTAGCTTGGCGGTCTAGTGGTGTACCCGCACAATGCGGCGGGCGCTAATGGAAGAGAGGGGGGAGCTAGGTTAGACAATTAGTTTCCTCACATATACTTATGTTTACATTTGAAAAAGTAAAAAATGAAAGTAAGGCACTATAATTGACAAAATATGAAAGTACATTGCTATTGGCAAAACGAAAAATGAAAGTACAATGCTATATATTCGACAAAAACTGAAAGTAGGATGCCATATTATCAATTATGATTCTGCTTCTGCTTTAAAGAAAAGAACAACTGCGTATCGACCCATGACCAACTCCAGACCCAAACTTCATGAGCTTTAAATCGGACCCTAAAACTCTAGATCAAATTTAGAAATTGAAAACATCAGGTTCATATAAAGCCCTATAAATACAAAACATACTTGTAGACCATATTGATATGTAACCAAAATAAGAGAAGTAAAATTTAGTAACAAAAATAGGAAAACAAACCCAAAAAACGCCAATATATACCCTTATCCTTTTCATCAATCCCAAGCTAAATATGTGAACTGTTAATGATACAACTTCCGTACAACTGCAAAACCTTTTGGTTTAAAACTTTCCATCCCTGTTTTCCAATCTTCTGGGTGACTTGGTTCAAACCCCTACATACAACTGCAAATATGTGAACTGTTAGTCTTTGATTGTATTTTGATTTCCATAAAGATCCTATTCATATATTCGTGTTAAAAAGATACAAAGCTAAAAAACAGAATTATCATTTTCTTAGAAAGTACGTTGTTCTATTATTTTCCAGAAAAGTACAGTTATTTTCAGGGCATAAGAAAGAAAAGAAAAAAAATGGAACCTCTACAAAATTCCGTCTAAAACCTTTTCATATGCTCCTGCCACTTTTGAATCATATTTCCAGATAATTCATCCATTGTTGATAGTTTATATGGTTATCACTGTTTCGGCACCAAACCAAAAGTTGAAAATGAATTTCTGATATAAATAAAGTAGATCAACACCGCTTTCAGTTGAGATAACTGCACATGCAGAAAAGTACACATTAAAAACATGATTTTTTTTCTTTTTAGAGTAAATTTGAGTATATTGTACCTGCAAAGAAAAGTTTAGCAATTTCCACAGCAACAGTAGTTTTGCTGAATCTCATATACATCCAGATGCAAATCTAAAAGTCATCATGTAAGGTCAAAAAGAATGTGAGTGGGGAAATTTACAAAAATACCCTTGGGAAAATGGCTCTTTATTTATATTTTGGGATTTTGTTTCTTAAATATTTCGGTATGTAAAATAGTCAATGAGATCCAGCATGGAAGTATTATTCTACCTTACAAAATCCTATTAAAATATACAATGTTAGAAAAAAATCCTACCGTAGGATCCTTTGGATTCCGTTTTGGTTGGCAAAGATTTATCAGACTCCAAGGACCTGACACCATAAAAATCGCAGCCTCAAGATCAAAGCCTATTTCAGAGATGACACAGCTTATTATGGCTACTATCATATTTCTAGACTTTATTACAATCCACATGAATGAAGCAAATTTTATGAGATCATAAGTAAAAGGTAGTGCTATAAAATATAAATCAAAGTACAATTCTGTAAAAAGAAATAAATCAAAGTAGTATACTATGTAACTTTGCTCACACGTTTCCAGATCTGAAAACCTTGTTTCATCTATCATACACCAAACTCAAGAGGTTTTTACACTAAACATAAGTCCAACCGTGGAGTATGTCAAGACCAATCTTTTGAGATTTTCCACATACAGGTTCTAGTATTTTTGATATTTTGGTATCAGATTTTCTTATATTTTTACTTTTAGTGGCAAAAGTTAACAATAAGTAATTAGGAAAAACTTGATTTAAACTTGATTCACGGTCAAGGGTTGTGGATTGTAATAGCTTGACAGTACTAATTCTCTCGATAAATCTTTTATATGACGTCTGCTTCGACCCAAGCCTTTGTGTAATATAAACTCTAATACCTCTCTGTTTCATCTTGCATTCTGCATTCATTCAAAACAAAATATGTAAATTCAAAAAAGAAATTTAATCACTTAATAGTATATCTATTCATACGAATTTCACCAATAATATTTTGAACATCTAAAGAAAATGTGTAAGAAAAATAAACATACCTGACTAAATAGAGTATATCTCATAGCCCATTATGGTGAGACCCAGAAGAGTATATAAGAAGTCAGATAACACGCCATACTGCTACTTCAGGACCTACATCAAACAGTTGGTGGGCATGACGATTTCTCACAGATTTGAACATTAAAGCTCAAAATCTAGTTGAATTAAGCATGATTTAAAAATGAACCTAAAAAGTAAAACAAAAATCGGAAGAGCATAACATGAAATACAGAAAAATAAATAAGCATATACCATGTTAAGGGGTGATAGTAGTGAACTCGAGTCAAACTTTCTTTGCGACATTTTATCAAACACTTGGCGTGCTTGTCTTGTAAACCCGTATTAGAATTATAAACTCTGCCTTTTTATATGTAACCTGGGAAAAAAACAATCAATAACCATATCTAAGAAACTAAATACAATAAAATCCAGAATGACATGAGAAATTTGTATATGTGTATGTCAATGCTATATTTTTTAGTCTTTTCGCACGTTCACGATTACATGAACCAAAACTTATAGCATGAACCAAACTTCAAAAACGATGCAAAACCAGAAAAGTTGAAACTGAAAGATAGAATCTGCAAAAAGGTGAGAATTCAGAAATTTGGTGTAGTGAAGCAAAAATATACAAATTCGGAACCTAAACCTCCTCCTTCAGAGGGTGAGGGACGACACCAAACGGTGATGTGGAGGCCTTAGACGAAGCTTGTTAGGGGTTGTGCATCAGGACCTCGGTAAAAACTTCAAAAAGAAAGAAGAAAAACATGTTAAGATGACATGTTTAATGGTACTTTCTTACCATCCTTGAGAGCTCCTTCATAAGCCACCGATGTTGATTGATCTTGGGAGATGCTTGATGGTGGTAAACGATGAAGGTGGCGGTGCAATGGTGGCATTCGAAGATATGGTGGGAAGGTCAGGGCTTTTGGATGCAGAAACCAACATGTGGTAGTGCGGTGCAATGGTGGCATTCGAAGATATGGTTAGCAGGCTTAATTAAAGGGGTGAAAGAAACGAAGAGATGGAAAGGGTTTTCAGATTTGAAATCCCATTTTGAATTTTGAAATGTCTGCCTATTTTGAAAATTCTTCCGCCCAAAGGACCCGATGTTGGAGGTGGGATGTGAGATGTGTTGTGATTGGTTGAAATGTATTGTGGTGGATCCTTAAAGCAATGAACGGTTAGATTAGCTTGGGATGAAATCGACGGCTGTAAGAAGCCTCCGATGTTTGTAGCTCATCTTACTGCAATAATTGCTTGTACATGTCTTAATTTTAAGACTCTTATGCTTAAATGAGTTGTAATTTATATATGGTTTATAGTATAGTATATATATATATATATATATATATATATATATATATATATATATATATATATATATATATACCTAAGCTTAGGTATATATATGGGAAAGTTAATATGTAGCTGTTATATACCTAAGCTTAGGTATAGAACCATCAAAATCCATTAGGTTTCTTATAAAAATCTTGCATTTTCATTTTCATTAATATAAGTAATCCATATGATTGATTATACAAAGATGAAAATGGATTGTATAAGTCATATAATAGAGTGATTAAAAGTATCACCCCTACATGTGTCAGTGATATAGAAGTTGGTGGACAGAAGAAACATAACTAAAATAGAAGTAAACAAATTAAATTGAGTGGAACAACAAATTGTATACAACTATGGATAACGAATTAAGTTCATTGACATTTTATTTTTGTTAAAAACGGGGATATTTTAGTGGTTCTACACCTAATCTTAGATACATAACAGCCACATATTCACTATATATATATATATATATATATATATATATATATATATATATATATATATATATATATATATATATATCTGTTTTATACCTAAGCTTAGGTGTAGAACCACTCAAACAACCTATTTTTAATAAAAATAAAAGCACAACCAACTTAATTTATTCTAGATCGTTTTACACAATTTGTTGTTTCATTCAATTCAACTTGTTTACGTGTTATTTTAGTAATGTTTCTTCTTACCGCCAACTTTTATGTACATGTCATCGGCCACATGCATGTGTAATACTTTTAATCACTATATTGTATGACTCATACCATACTTTTTAATCCTTTTATAATCAATCATATGGATTACATATATTAAAGAAAATAAAAATGCATGTTTTTCATAAGAAAACTAATAAATTTTGATGGTTTTACATCTAAGCTTAGGTGTATAACAGCCACATATTCATTTTTCTCATATATATATATATATATATATATATATATATATATATATATATATATATATATATATATATATATATATATATATATATATAAAACTTCCGTTAAAAATGAAATGTTGAGATCGCGAGATTAAATCTGGACGACATATTTTTTTCTTACCGTACTAGTGTTTCGGCGCAGTCGGAGCGTTGCCGCTCTAACGACAAAATAAAATTATTATTATTCATATATGATTTTAACTACCGCTGCCACCGCCATCTCTGCCACCAGAATGGTATGATCTGTGGTGACGGCAAAGTGGCAAAATATCCACCGTAAACTTGGACGATAGTAATAACTACATGATTTGAGATGTCTTACGGACCAAGCCACAATTAAAAACATGTCGATGAATCTTGTTTACTTAGAAAAAGAAAGATTAAACCATATTTGTTAGACTATGTGGTGTGAAAGACTTTTAGCCGACAACATCCTACGTAATGATTGTTGCTGGAGACAAACACCACCCCAATATGGAAACGTTTCTCAAAAACATGTTATATTTTAAAGATTACACAATTTATAGAATGATATAACTTACCGTTATAACAAAAGTACATTATATAAGCAATGACCACAATAATCTTTTTTTGAAAAATATGTTTAAAAAAATGACGGACACATGTTTGTTATGAATAATTATATTTTGAAAACATGTAATATTTAGAAAAAATATGTCATATATCGACAATCAAGTTGCTAATATGTATTACATGTTTATATTATATATCTTATTAATTAGCGTGATTTTGGTTCCTTAGTGTAACGTTTTTTTTCCGTTACGGGTTTTCTGGATCCAAGTTGGATCCGTTTTCTTCCACCGACCCAGGTATCGATTGAAATTGCTTCCTTCTTTGGCTTTCTTCCTTTCCAGAACCACCCATCCCACTGCCTTCTTCATTTCCATGGTCGGCACATCCGGGTTGGGATCCCATTAACTCCGATTCCGCCTTCCTTTACCGTAAAACTGCTTCCCAACAATGGGTGGTCCGGTGGAGCAAAGCTAGGGATAGATTTGCCCACACCCAAGGGGATATGAATCACGAAGGCCAGAGTGGTAGGGCATCTCATCTGCCATCACGACTTCTCCCACCATTTACTCTCCAACTCCGTCGATTTCGCGTCGGTCATTCGGATCTTTCACGTCAGGCCTCCTCCGCTTTTAATCGAACGACCTTTCACTGAGTTCCGATCAACTTCGATTGCATTCTCATTCGCAAAACCTGCATCAAATAAAGGATTAGGTGATAATAGAGTTTTTCCGTTTCGTAATGATTTCCGCCTTCAAACTTCACGTACTAATTAGGGTTTATCTGATACATAGAAAAACGAGCACGGTCTATGTCACCGAGTCGCTTCATCCGGGTCTACCAGTCCAATCGTTGTTCTTTATAGCAAAATTTCCATTGAAAGCGATTGTGCCTAAAGAAGTTCCCAATTTCAAGAAACCGATATACCAGGTGCTGTCAAATTCCTGTGTCTCTCTTTAATTTAATCTTTCGAGTTGCATTACTTTAAGATCGTCGTGGCTGCCGGCTGCCCCATGTGCCTAATGATGTCCGCTTCTTTTTATGTTATAATATATACTTTTTAGATCCCAGTTCCCAGTTTCAATTATTGAGTTTTGGTGTGTTTTCTTCGCTTCGATTTAAATTTAAAAGATTTGGGTTTGTGATTTTTTGTAATTAGTATTGAAATTCATATGGGTGTCTGATCTTTAATAAGCTCTTCAATTGCGACAACTTAAATTGCAAATGTGTTGATACTTGATAGGGACATCCTCCATCTTCTTTCATGAGAGAGTTGTTTCTTGCACGGAAAGTGTTTGTTCATATGCCAATTCTTTGTGCCTGTCTTCATCTATTGATTTTTGGAGAATTACTTGCAACTATATTGTAATCAGATATATAATGTATTTCAAGTTGTTACTTTTAATCTGTATTTGCTCATAGTTCATACACCCATTGTTCACTTAAGGTGATTCTTTATACCCTTTGTACAATTTCTTTTAATTTGATAATCTGATCAATTAAAATTAGTCTCTTCCTTTATGTCATCTAAAGGTCTTTTATGAAACTATGTTCTATGTGAAATTGGGATTTATTTGTATCAAGTATTAACAGATTTTTATTATTTGCTTGCAGGATTCTTGATCTTAATGTTTTTTTTTCTTGAGTAAATAGTGAATCATATTGATGTACAATGCAGACATCACGTAAAGCTCTTCTTTCAAGAAGAGCTTTGGGAAAGCCTACTTTTGGGAAAAATAACTTTTATAAGGTTTCTTTGTTTCTTGCAGTCTTTCTTTATCAAAGTGCAGACACTTTAGCTACCCATGGCGAACTCCTTTTTTCGGCTTATACCATTACTGAAAAACCTTTGCATACTTTAAAATTTTATAAGAATTGTTCGCAGTCAGAGAAGGTATTCAACCAAGAAGCTACTGGCTATGGGGGTACTGTTCCAAGGCGTGAGGTGTGTCTTAGTTTATTTCCGTTCAATTTAACATAATCGTCACTATGTTACAAATGTCATTAGAGAACGGAAATCAAGAATGATGCTTTATTACCTAACAGGTTTAGTGTTTGCAATGGTGGGATGTACGTATGCTGCAGTTCCTCTGTATAGAAGGTTTTGCCAAGCTACTGGCTATGGGGGTACTGTTCAAAGGCGTGAGGTGTGTCTTATTTTATTTCTGTTCAATTTTAACATAATAACTTAAGATTTTTCTTCCATTTTATTTGTTTTTTTCAAATCTTTTGGCTCTTTAGGTTTGTTATTTCAAGAATCCAATGAAATGATATAATTTTCTGTTTATATAAGTTGTACTTATGAGTTTGAAAGGAAAGTGGAAAATTCTTTCATAATATAAGAATTTTCCAAAAATGACAACTTTGTCATTCTAATATCACCATCTATAATTCAGAAAGCAGAAAGTTAATATGCAAGATATAGCAATCCACTTTCGTTTATTTGTTTAACGTAACATCTTACTTTCATTTCTTATTGGGATATTGTACTTTGAAAAATCTACTCAATTATAATAGTATAAGTTACTCTGTATATGGATTGGCATTGTTATATTGGGTGGATTTTTCAAAGTACAATGGTTTATTGGGAACCCGCGGAAAGAAAACCCCTCGACCCACCCAGACATTCTGAAAAGACCGAACCACCCAATGAAGTAGCAAAAGGAATAGCAATAGAACATGGACAAAAAATGAAGAATCTGTTCATGTAACTATGATGGGTTTAGGGATAAATGCAAGAAAATAGCATTAAAACTTAAAAGATCTCCCCTGACCCGTGCATAGCACGGGTAAACCGCTATTTGTATGTAAAAGTCGTGAGAGCATCCACAAATACGAGTTTATAATAAGTTTGTCAAAATCAAAAACTTTATTACGAGAGCTCATTTATTTTGAAGCTTTTTCACTTTTGTTTGTAACTTTATAAATTATATCACATAGTTTGTTTACCATTCTATTAAAATTAAATTTATTTTTATAGAACTCTTTTATTATTCTATTAATGTTAAATTATTTTTGTAATATTTTATTTTATTTTAGTGACGCATTTACTGCTATACATAAGCTTAATAAGTGAGAGTTATTAGTCGAACCATTGATACATTACCCTATTGTTTAAAGCTCAACAGGTTTTATAGAAGTATGAGTGGGTTGGGGTGGATAAGGGGGTGGGTTTTTTTTCCCAATCTTTTTATCGCCATCTATTGCCACCTGCTTCATCTTCAACAAATTGAATCGCCACCTCCTGCTTCGTTCTTCAACAAATTGAAAAGGAAAAGCCCAGAAGGTAGATGGCGTCCTTTTTACCTTCTTCCTTTGGTAATTGCTTAAAAGTATCATTGAGTTTGCGAACCTTAATTGATCTCTTTTATACAGGGTAAGTCTATTGATTCACAGTCGTTTAAACCCCAAACGGCTGTGCCTTCTTCATCGATGCAACCTCCACTTTTTGCTTCCCACCCATGTAAAAGATATCAAAACCCACTTCCTACTATTCTGTCTTGCTCTATTTCTGTTTCTAATTTGAAAATTGTTTGTTGAAGGATTTCTATTTTCAGGGTTCGACGAATGATGATGACTAAGACGCTAGATTCAAAATTATGTTTTTAAAGGTAAGATGTTGCTTCAACTTTTTCAATTACAATGTCTGTTTGTTTCGTTTTCATATTCAACGGTTTGAATTTCTTACAGATAAATTTGATCGAATTAGGTTTTCAATGTTCGTTATTTGATAAATCAGTTAAACTTATGCTAATTAGGGTTCTATATGCTTCATATTAAGACACTTCTCCTAATCCTAATTTACTCACATCTTTCTTCTTCTTCTTTTCATCTACTTAAGCTCTTTGTTGTTGGTTTTCCTCAGCTTTACTTGACTTACTTGAAAATTTAACTTACTTTTATTATTTATTGTATACTTACATATTACCAAAACGTTATAAAAATCTCAGAAAAAGGTAATGTAGTATTTTTACTTGTAGCAGAGACCAAAACTTTAAAAAAATCTCAAATAAGGACCCTAAAATTGTAAAAGAAAAGTATTTGGGACCAAAACTGCAAAGTAACAGCAATAGTATGGGGAAATTTTTTTAATTTACTCTTGTATATATTTTTATACTTATGTTGTCAGATTGCTTTAAATTGAAGATATCTGAAATAAAGAATTGTGTTATGTATCAACAGAGCAAACATTTGGTCATTAGGAATCACAACACTTGAACTCGATCGTGCCCCTTTGCCACCTGTACAGATTTGGAAACCAACTTAACATATATCAGCTGTTTACAAGATGACGAAGGTAAAATTATGGTCCGATCAATCAGTTTCAAGAATCAAGATTCTGAATCAAACGTAGTAAGCTCTCAAAAAATGAGGTTTCAAGAATCTTTTACCCTCAAGATCCCTTCACCAGAAGAAATCGGACCAATTAATGATAAAAAGAACGGAAGTTACATTGAATCCACCATGAAATTGTCTAGCCCCAACCATGAAGCTGCCACGAAATTGCAAAAAGTTTATAAAAGTTTTCGTACAAGAAGACAGCCGGCAGATTGTGCAGTTTTAATCGAACAAAAATCGTTGTTTAATAATATACTTTTCTTTTTTAAGTACATAGATTTATTTTCAACAATCTAATTTTGCTAATTTAGCTTATTTGTGATTGTTTTAAGTGGAAGGTTAAGTTCTATATCGTTTTTTGATGTTGATAAACATGAGACTGCCAAATCACGTTGGGCCAGAGCAAGAACAAGAGCTGCCAAGGTATATTAAAAAAGATTACAAATTTTTTTATTAATAATAATTTAATCAGAAAGTTTATAAAGTTTTTCTTGATTTTTGCAGGTGGGAAAAGGATTATCACAGAATTCAAAAGCCCGGAAGCTTGCTTTGCAGCATTGGCTCGAGGCGGTAAGTGATCCTAAAATGATTAATTTATAATAAATGTTCAAATTTTGTATCTAATTTTTCTAATTTTGGTTATTTTAATTTTATACAGATCGATCCAAGACACCGGTATGGTCATTTACGAATATGTTCCAAACAAAAGTCTAGACTACTTTTTATTCGGTTAGTTCTAAATACACCGCTCGTGATTTCATCGACTCTTTATACCATTTATCGTTTATTCATATTGGTTATGATATTTAAAATGTGTATTATTGTTAATTACAAATCCCGTTAAACACGGGCATTTGGATTGGGCGACACGATGGAAAATCATAGGAGAGATCACAAGAGGAATGCTTTATAGGTGAAACCAGTTTTGATGCTACTTTACTTTCATTTATTCTTATCAAGGCATTGTACTCTAAAAACCCTATCCAATTTTACCATTGTACTTCCATTTTTCTTATTTGGAAGACATTGCTATAATTAAGTAGGTTTTGGAAGTACAATTCTGTAACATAAAGGAATAAAAGTGGGGCGTTATAATAATCAGATCAATGAAAATATGTTGCTATTCCTTGCATTTGACCTATTGAAAGTACATAGAATATGTCATTTATACGATTTTCATCCTTTACTTTTTGTGTCATGGAATTAATACTTCAATTTTTGTTTTTGTCAATTTTGAAAACAACAGATTCAATGGACCCGAGCTGCAAGGACTTGTATAGATTAAAACACAACATGTTTTCTAGAAGACTTTTGGGGTGTGGGGGTTGTTAGGGAGGTCGTCTCAAATAAATGATGTTCTAAAGGTATTTGCAAAACTGTATATTTTGTTTTTTCCTATTGAAGCATTGTACTTTGAAAATGTCACCCAATAAAAACAAACAAGACTACTTTGTATTTACTTTGTATTGAAATAACTGGAAATCGTTTACTAAAAAATAAACAAGACCAGGTTGTTTTTGGTTCCAGGATTCGGAAAAACAACGCGAGCCGCCCCACTTGACCCACTTAACAGGCTGCGCCACCCGCCGATCTGACCCGACCCGTGCGTAGCACGGGTGGTAACTAGTTAAATAAAATTAATATATTAAAAGATAATGTGTATTGATAGTAATATCAAAAAATTAAAGACAAAATTTAAATTGAATATAAGTTAAAGGTTAGAACTGTAAATAAATTGACGGCGACATTTGAAAACCTTGACTTTTTGAATATACACTAACTCTTCGTGTATTTAGGAGTACCCAACACGTCAAAAATGTTCCCTTGAATATGAGAAATTAGATGGATTCCTACTCTTTTTTTTCCTGCCACCTTTGTTCCTACTCTTATTCTTATTATTGGACCACTTGTCATCTTTTTAATATCCCACTATATTATACATAAAATACTCTAGGTACCTTAATGAATAATTAAAAAATTAAAAACCAAACAAAAATAGAATCGCACGTATAAAATCGTGATCGGCAACATTTAAACCTTTAAACCTTTTTGCTTTATTTATTTATTTATTTCAATCGCATGTTTCCTTCAAACCATCTTTTGCTTTTATTTATTTATTTATTTCAATTATTTTTAAAAAAGGAGTATCTAACTTTTTTTTTTTCCTTTAAATTTTCGTTCAATTCATATTTTCCTTTGAATCTTTAAACCTTTTTTCCTTGTTTTCATTTAAACATGTTTCGGTTCATGTTTTTCTTTGAACCTTTAAGTTTTTTTTTTTTTTTCTTGTTTTCATTTAAACCTTGTTTTCTTATTAAAATTTTTTTTTCTTGTTTTCATTTAAACCTTGTTTTCTTATTTAAAAAAGAGACGTACGTAATTATTTTTTTCTGTTTCATTTAAACCTTTTTTCTATTTTATTTAAACATTAAATTATTCAAACACAAAATATGTAGTATAAATTTGCTACATGTTCAAACCGATACATTAAAATCAAATCATTCAAACACAAAATATATAGTATAAATCGCTACATGTTTAAACTGATATTTTAATATCAAACCATTCAAAATGCGTAGTCTAAATCGCTACATATTCAAACCGGTACATTAAGATCAAATTGGAACTTCGGATTATCATTATAAGAAATTACTTCATGCTCACGACTTGCGGTCTTCGTCTTCCATTTTTTCTTCATAACTTTTTCTACTCTCGACTACTTTCTCTTGGAAGGTGGCCGACCTTTACTACGTATTTGCAATGGTGGTAACAATTTTGTAGTCGATTCTGAAACATGAACATCTTTGAATGTCAAATTTACGTTACTATTACAACTCCAAGCTGAACCATCATTCAACTTTTCTTTTGTCATATTTATACAACTCATCAAGTATTCATACTTTTCGCAAGTATTAGCAATATGTGCAGCCTCATAAAAGTTAGAACACAATTTGTCAAACTATTTAGTTTTCTGATCACTCATCAAATCTTCATAACAATTTATCACTAAATAGTGACCATGCTTCACATCTTTCCCTTTGTCCTTGTACTAAGTTTCCGAAAACCAAATCCACTTTCAAGGCATATTTTTTTAAATAATCATAAAGTTCATTTTCTGAATCAAACATCATTCCAACTTTAGGAATGTTTTGATCATCTTCATCTGTGTTTTATATTCATTAGGTTGATTATCTTGATGATTGAGATTTGTTTATCCTTCAAGTGTATTTCCATCCTCCATAATTAAGTTAGACATCTAAAAATATAAAAATAAAGAACCAAAAAATCAAGTCATCATATGTGTGTAGTCAACTTAAAGCAGAAAAGGAATGAAGCTGAGTATCAGCAAACAATCGCAATACAGATCATAATACAGAACTCAAAATACTAAATCCCTGAAGCCGAGTATCAGCAAACAAATAAGCATGGGACGACAAAGCAAAATAAAATCATCAGCAAACAATCGCATGAACGAGAGATTATGTCCAGAACTAAAATCGTACTTCACTTGCCATAGTTAAAGAACAGTAATCGCATATCAAGAATGAACTGAAATCGCACAAAAATGGAGATAGAGAATCGTATGTAGGAACACAAACATAAGCTATTGAATCCTCTACTGAACTAGTTGCAAATCAAGAACAAACAGAAGCTACTGATACGAACTCGCAAGAATACGAAACAGCGATTCACAGAGGCTGAAATCGCATAAAGAATTTGAATCCTCTAGTGAAATCGCATCTGAAATCGAAAGAATATAGTGAAATCGCATCTGAAATCGAAAGAATACGAACCTAAGAATTGATGATCGGGATGCAAAGAATACGAACAGGCTGTGGCTTTTTTCTCGATTACGAACCTGACGTGCGTTTGTCAATTACGAACCCCTTTTCCAGCTTTTCTTTTTTTCTTTTAATTTTTCAATTACTAATTAAGGGTATATTGGGTATTTTAGATAAAATATAATGAAAGTATTAAAAAGATGACAAATGGCCCAAAAATAAGAGTAGGAACAAAGGTAGGAAGAAATTGTAGGAATTAATCCAATTTCCATATATATATATATATATATATATATATATATATATATATATATATATATATATATATATATATATAAGAGTAGGAACAAAGGTAGGAAGAAATTGTAGGAATTAATCCAATTTCCCGAAATATATATATATATATATATATATATATATATATATATATATATATATATATATATATATATATATATATATATATATATATATAACATAGAACCCCATTTTGTACGTAGAACCATAGAACCAATCTTCTAACCCTTGGATCAAGCAATCAATGGCTATGATTAAAAGATGATTTTTGATTTTACTAAAATTAATTTTGTTTCTTAAACTAGATCTGGAAGTGTAAAATTCGTATTCACCTTTTCGTAAACACTTTATCAGATCTAATTTCAGATCTAGATCTGAGTTTTTCTCCTCTCACAAAGTTCAACAACCAAAAATCATTCTCTTTGATTTGAACCACCTGCTATGCTCACTACCACCGTAAACTGCCACCATCATCGCCGTTGATCGCCACCACAGTTGACGATCACCACCACTGTTACGCCTAGTGAACACGCTCTGTTGCCGCTAGCTCTTCGTAGATGTTCATTAATGAAGCTGGACCTGAATCCGAGATTGAAAGCAACAATCTGTCATCAAATCCGAATGAAAAATCTTCTACATCAGTAAATGTTTCTAATATTGAAGGTGATTTATAAATATCTATGATTGTTCTTCAATTTTTATGTTGTTCTTCGTAGATGTTCATTAATGAACATGATATATTAAACATTTGTATATGTTCGATATCTGTTTATTAGATGTTAGTTAATGTTTGTGATTGTTCTTAAATGTTTCTGATCTTCTGTTGTTCTAAGTGACCTCTGTATATCTTCATAGATGTTCGTTAATGAATATTTATGAACATTCCTTCTTTTCTTCTGATGAACATTCCTGCTTCTGCTTCATAGATGTTCGTTAATGTATATCTTCATATATGTTTCTTAAACTTTAATGACTATTTAAACCTGTTCATTAATGAACATTACTGTTTGTGATGCTTTAGGTGACTTTTGTAATTATGTATGTTCGTTAATGAACATGATAGAACATTATTGACTGTATAAGCCGTAGATCGTCATGTTTGTTAATTATGTATGTTCGTTAATGAACGGATCGTCTCATTGAATGTTCTTAAAATACGAATGTTCATTAATGAATATCGCGATGTTGAGTAATGAACATACCGATGTTCATTAATGAACAATTATGAACACAACGTTAGTTATTGACACGATTGTTTATTTCACATGATTGTTCTTAGTTCAATAATTAACATTTTTTTAATTATGTTCATTACAGAACACAAGTATAGATTGCAACAGAAGAGAAATAGACGAAGAAGGAATATGAGAAAGAGAGATTAGAGTTGGAGCTATACGATGCTTGAAATTTTTTTTTGTGTAAATGTTCATCAATGAACATACGTATATGTTCATCAATGAACATATATGTGTAATTTACCAGCATACCCTTATCATTCTAATTTGATCTAACAGTCAAGAAGATGGTTCTACGGTTCTATGCAGTATATATATATATATATATATATATATATATATATATATATATATATATATATATATATATATATATATATATATATATATATATATATATAGTTCCGTTGAAAATAAAAAAATGTTTAGGACTGCGAAATTAAATCTGGACCACATATTTTTAGTGTCGTTCTACTGATCCAACGTTGTTGGCATATAGACGTTTTAACAACGAGTTGTGTATAATATTTGTGTTTTTTTTATAATTCTGTATTATCTTAAAGTATATCAAATATAGAAATTTCATTTTATTTTCAACACTTTCTAGAATATTCACAATTGAATAAAAAAGGAAACAAATATAAATTTATGAAAAGCATAATTCTTTTTATTAATACTCAGATAAGTCAACTGTTTCAATATTACAATTATTACGTGGTGCATAGGCATTGGAAACTCTCCTTGTGTAACGACCGCTTTTCAAAAACAAAAAAAACGGTGAGAATAGTAACTCCGGCGTGAATAGTACTTCGGCATGAATAGTAACTCCGACATGAATAGTGTCATCGGGAGTAGTTCTCGATGATGTAAGCGCTTATATCGTGAATAGTGCGATGATGTAAGCGATGACATCGTGAATAGTGTTTTTCAGCCCTATAAATAGAGGCCCAATTTCTCTATTTTTCACACACCTCATACTTCATTCTATACATCGAGTGATAAGAATCAACATTCAAGGCAACTAGGATTTGGAAGCAAGGCTCTTACCTTTATAAACGGCTAAGATTACTACATTCAGAATTTGAAGTGGCATAGTGAGTAATCGATGCTTTCCCTATGTGTTATGTTACTATGAGTCTGTGTGGCTTAGTGTTACTGTTCCTATGGGGCCACATCACCGGTACATGTGATTGAGACCACCTTTCTGTAGGGTCACATACCCGGTACTTGTGGTTGAGACCACCTTTTCTGTATGGCCACTTACCTAGTGTTTGTGGTTGGGACCATATATATATTGTGGCGGTCGTATGAGTAGTAATTGAGGTGGGACCACATACATGTGTTGTGATGGCCTAATTGGCCGGCAGTTCTATCACACACTCAGGGGTGTACGGTGAGTCTTTGTGACTCGATACCGAAGGGGTCGAGGAAAGGACGAATTTGATTGATGAGGAGCGTTGTGGATGAGTACGTGCCTGTGGTATGATGTGGTGGTTGTATAGTTACATGTTTATGTGCTTTCTTTATAATGTTATATACTATGACACATATCGATTATTTACTGAGCTTGTGTAGCTCACCCATGTTGATACTAACTTTGCAGGTACTATAGACCCACTAAGGGGAAAGATGTGATTCAGGATTAGAGCAGATAATAGTAGAAGCCCAGCTTTGGGGAGATTTCGTATTCCCAGATACCACTTGTGTGCCTCTTACTTGTAACATATACCCATGCATTATATTTTGCTGTATAATATGTGTTTTAAAGTATGTGAAAAATAAGAAAATGGGGTCTATTTATTATTGTAAGTCGGGTGTTACAAGTTGGTATCAGAGCTGAGGTTTAAGTGAAATAGGTTTCTATAATGTAGATACCTAGAATTGAACCTTAGGAGATAGTGGAATTCAGGATTGGAAAAGGATATTTTATATATCTAATTAGGTGACTAATCTTTCTGGTTGAACTTTGAAGATGGCAAACGCCAGGAGTGGTCAGAGCCGAGGAGGTGCTAGGCAGGGAGCCCCTAGAGGAGGCAGATCACGATCGCAGGGCTCGGTGCACAGGGAGGCGGGAGAGGCAGCAGGAAACCCGCTAGATTTACGTGCTATCATTACTGATGTGGTACGGGATCTATTACCCACTATAGTAGAGACACAGAGGGAGGATACTGCTAAGCAGGTGCATGATGGAGCTCCCGGAGACGAGGGGCATGACGATAGTGGAATACACATGGTAGATAAAGGCAAAGGTGTTGAGGGAACGTCAGGAGGGAAAACTAAATGCACATATAAGAATTTCCTTACTTGCAATCCTAAGGAATTTGCAGGAGCTGATAATCCCGTACAGGCGATGGAGTGGTTGATGCACACGGAGAAAGTCTATCAAATCAGCAAGTGTTTAGAGGCTGATAAGGTGGAGTTCACCACCAACCTTTTCACTGGGAATGCCCAGTATTGGTGGCAAGTCTTTAGTAGAGCTTTGGGTCCCGATCTGGCCCAAATGTTGACATGGGAGCAATTTAAAGCCAAATTTATTGAGGAATACTGTTCTGAGGTGGTGGTGAAGAGGTTGGAGGATGAGTTCTTACATCTAGAGCAAGGATCCCGGTCTGTGCAAGAGTATACTTTCGTCTTTTTAGAAAAAGTAAGATTTTGTGAGCATCAGGTTAATACTGAAAAGTGAAAGATAGATACGTGTGGGGATTGAAGACTCGAATCCGAGAGGTTGTACGGCCACTCCAGCTGACCACCTTCCGACAGGTGGTTGATCGGGCGGTGGAGCGTGAGGCGGAGCTGCAGTGCCAACTGAAAGAGAGGAAGGCAACAGAGGTGAAGAGGAAGGCCGAGGAGCACCCGTGGACTTCTCAGAAGAATTCCCAGCAGTTAGATTCTAGGTCGCGGGGTCAGACTCGGAAGGATGAGGGCAGATGGTGCGGTAGATGCTGGAAGAAGCATACGGGAGATTGCCCTACTAGTCCCCCACCATTGTCTTGTTTTATGTGTGGAAAGCCAGGACACTATGCCCGGGATTTCATACAGACAAACCGAGTATGTTTCCAATGTGGAGCTAAAGACCACCTCCATGCAGATTGTCCACAACTGAAGATGGGGGAGTCCCGAGATAGGCCACGGGAGGAGCAGGGTAGAGAGAGGAAGGAGACACGAGGCAAAGGCAGACCAGTAGCCTCCCGAGCATTCCAGATGACAGTTGAGGAGGCCCGGGAGAATACCGATGACATTACATGTATTTTTAAATTGAATTCGATCCTTGCATATGTATTCTTTGATCCCGGAGCCACAGACTCCTTTATATCCACATCACTCATGACCCGAATTTCTATACCCTTAACCCCGTTGGACGAAGAATTAGAGGTGGCAGTGGCGGGTGGGAGATATGTGTATGTCTCTGAGCAGATTTAAGGGTGTCAGCTTGAGATCAACGGGACCACTTTACCTATTGATCTGAAGCCGATCACCACCAGAGTGTTTGAAGTTATTGTGGGAATGGACTGGTTAGCAACCAATGACGCTCAAGTCGATTGTAAAAGGAAAAGTATCGTGGTTCTAGCACCAGACGGGTCGCGAGTGATAATTCTGGGTGAGCGGCCACGTACGAGGATGCCGGTCATTTCCTTTGTCAAGGCACGTACGAGGATTACGAGTTCCTGCTGATGTCGTTCGGACTAACCAATGCCCCTTCAGCCTTTATGGACTTGATGAACAGAGTGTGTCGTCCATTCATTGATACCTCTGTTATCATGTTCATTGATGATATACTGATCTATTCCCGGAGCCGGGAAGAGCACGAGACGTATCTACGTCAAGTTTTGGAGTTACTTCACCGAGAGAATCTGTATGCCAAGTTCTCAAAATGCGAATTTTGGCTTCGTGAGGTTCAGTTTTTGGGGGATGTTATTAGCAGCGAGGATGTTAAAGTTGATCCTGCAAAAATCGAGGCTGTAATGAAGTGGGAGCCGCCACGAAATCATTAGAGATACGCAGCTTTCTTCAGTTAGCCGGATATTACAGGAGATTTGTGAAGAACTTTTCTTCCATTGCAACTCCTTTAACTAAATTAACAAATAAGGGAGAAAAGTTTGAATAGACTAAGTGTAACAACCTAAAATTTTAGTATATGGAATAATGATTTAAAACTAAGAATTTCGATGTTAAGTCTGGATGTCCAGTATACTTAAAATGTACACAAAAGGGCAAAATGGTCAAGGAATGTGAAAATATGGAAATTCGACCCAAAGATACGCCCAAATGGAAAGTAGGAAATGAAGGAATAATTAATAAGTAATTATTCATAGTTTGAGCAAAAGGGTATTTTGGTAATTTTCAGTTACTCTTATAAAATGAAAATAATCATATATTCATTAAGGATGAAGTATATGAACTATATTATAGTTATAAGTATGAAGTATGAATACTGACAAGGTAAAAGTGAGTGAAAAGTGCAAAATGACCAAAAAGGGCATTTTTGTCATTTTGAAATATTTAACCTCATTACGAGATTTTTATGTGTTAGAATGTTCTTAATGTGCAAAATAAGTTTATAAGTGGGGAAAAACTATAAAACTTAGAAGTTTCCAAAATTTAAGCAAGCTTTGTGCCTAAAGTGAAAAGTAAGAAGTTTGAAGGACCAAATTGTCATTCTAGGAAAGTATGGTAGTATAAATAGGGAAAATATATACATTTAACTCATTGCGAACGGGCGCAGCAGATGGGAGGAAGATTGGGGCGATTTCTTCATGATTTCTTGAAGAATCATGATGCTCTAGTTAATTTATGAAGTGTTTCAACAATCTAAGGTAAGAATTAACTTAATTCTAGATAGAAAACCCATTTTTGGGTGGTTTGTGGGTATGAACCGATTATTTATTTATGGGGGGAGGTCGTTCCTAATGATCCCAAATGTCTAAAATGTGATTGTAGTCATCTCATGATCATTATCCAACATATGAATGGTTTTGAATCATGAATTGATGATTTTGATTCTTATGAACCCTAAAAATTGGGGTTTATGATCAAAGTGTTAACTTGACATAAAGAGTTGGTTAGAAAGAGTCATAAATGATGTATATGTATGAAGAAACCATTGGAAGTGGTTTCCTAAGAATTTCAATTAATAAAATGGAAGTTTGAATAAAACTGAAATTTGAAGGGTGGAATGGAATTAGTGATTCCATGAATAAAACCCATGGAAATGGTTAATAAAAATCATGAATTGTAATTAACAAAGCATTTTTTGGGTAGTAAAACCTTAAATTAAGTCATCCAATGGTTATATAAGTGTATGGATAGAAAATGAACAAAACTAGACTTTAAAATTTGAGTTGATGTGCATATGAGCTTCCTTAGAGCTCTTGTGACATCCTATGGTCTTAAGCATTAAGTCATGAACTAAATAAGACTTAATGGGATTAAAAATATGTTCTTAACATGTTAGAAGGTTAATAGAACCTATTGGTAAAGTTTTGTTAAGTTTGGAAACAAACGGAACCAAGAAATGGACTAAAACGACAAAAGATGAACAAAAACTAGGAGCTGAAAAATGGGGCTGCAGGATCTTACACGACCCGTGTGATCCTGGCACGACCCCGTGTGATATGGGCCAGTAGGTTGGACATCTTGGAAGCCTTACACGACCCGTGTGACCCGAATTCATGCAATTCACTCTCATTATGACCCGATTTGAGTAGTTTGACCCCTTAACCTTTGGTATATGTTTAATATAGTTTGAAAACATAAAATAATAAGTATATGGGGGGATTAAGTTGTCTTTACATGTTTTTAAGACTTAAATATTTTAATAAAATATTAATGAACTCCTTAGGTAATTAAGGAGTAATGTTTTGGAATGGAAGGGATAATCGAGCGGAGTAATCCTAGTTAGACTTCTCTAACAAGCTAAGGTGAGTAATATGTAGATTTTCTTGGGTACATAGCAAAACAAGTTTTATGAAAAGTATTTTGGAGTAAAAATGGTTTATAAACTGAAAGTGCTTTTATGCAACTAGTTTTGCAAAGATTGGTTATATATGCATGTATGTATGATATGTATAAAAGATAAATGTAAAATGCAATGATTAATGAAATGAAAGACCATGGTAATGAAATGAGAAAGACGACCAGAAAAGGATCTCACCCTAGTGAATGGAGGTCAAAAGACAATACTGGGATGGTACCTCCCGTCGGGAAGTAGTTGTCTCGAGTTTAATTTGATGAATGAATGTGTTTCATGATATACCTTGATGGATGAATGTGTTTCATGCTATCAAGAGAGGAAATGTTTCGAGTGTGCTCGTATAGAATACCTACGGGTGCGCTCGTAGGGAATTAAAGATTAAAGAAAATTATGCAAAGTATTATAGAAAGTATTGTTTGAAGTATGAAAATTAATTTGGTTCTAAAACTCGTATTACTCACTTGACTTTTTGTCTTACGAATATTATTTTCAAAATGCTGTGTACTCAGGAACTGGGAGCTTGTTAGCAGACGATAGAAGGAAAAGACTTAGAAAGATGAGATGAGGAACGTAGATAGAAAGGATGTCCAGAAGATAGAGTTATCCCCAAGTGAGATATTGTTGTACATGTAAATGAGAGATATTATGCTCATGGATAGAATTCCCTCGTGGCGGTACAATAAAGTGGTGTTATATCCCGTATTGTCTTGAATAGCTTTACTGAGTCGGGTCAGTATGGATTTGTCCATATTACCCAAAGGTTATGCCGAATTTTTAGTAGAAATATTGGATTAATACGGGACATAACTTTGCCACGTTTAAAGACTTTACTATGGTTGTTTTGATATGAGTTTGTAACCCCCAACGCTACCCAAATACTTCTAATATTTATTTGTTGTTTTTATTGGGACCGAAAGTTTTAAATATTGATTTAAGGAAATAAAATAAAAGTTTTTGAAAGAATGAAATTTTTAATCACAATGTTTTGTAAACGTTTACACCAATTAAGTTGTATGAAAGATGGGGTGTTACAATTTGATATCAGAGCTATAGTTTAAGCGAATTAGGTGTCGAGACTCGAACCTTGGCTTAAACTTTTATAAGGTTTAAGTGAGACTACGGACTTGAGATAGGACCGTATACAGAGTAGTAAGAGTAGTGAAAAGAGGTATCGTAAGATAGGTAGTTGAACATAAGATTCTAAGATAGGTTGTTAACCCATACGAGGATTTGATGACTGAGTCTAAGATAATATTTAACTGTTAAGAAACTATGTGTTTCTTTCTGTAATTGTTCATGCTTATAAAAGTATCTGTTTATGGGCGATAAGAATTTCTAATACCTATTATGTAAATGTGTTTTTATGGCAATAAAGGTTTACCTGAACCAGTGAACCAGGAGACCTAGTGGGACGCCAGAATCAAATACGTATAGGTGGTTATGATAATATGGGCCCGTATTATCATAATCACAGGATATGTATTTGAGTTTGGTTGAATCATGACGGAATCTTGGGAATCTGGTAATGGATTCATGTAGGGGATAAGTAAGAGAAGAAGGAAGGATTGATTTACAAATGATTGATATACGTATGTAATAAAACCAAGTACGACTGGAAATGTTAAAGTATGATTGAAGAGTATTAAAGAATAGATAACGGGTATGCGCTATATAGAAGGGGAAAACTCCCATACGTTATATGAATTATTGTAAAGTATATGTAATATAATATGAGGAAGTATGGAAGAAGAACAGTAAAAGAAGTATGATGAGAATATATCAACCTACTGGGAGGTTTAAAACAAAAGGAATGTATTTAAGTAACATAGACCTTCAAAGGTGTGTAATTGAGGAATCCGTTGTCTAACGGAAAATAATTAAGAGTATGAAATAAAGATAAATGTAGTGTCACTACAGTGACAAAAATAATGAAGGGTTGAGAAAGAACATGAATACATAGATATGAATACATAGATAAGAAATGTACTTATAAGAGTACTGCACAAAAGTTGAAGAAAGAAAAAGAAACTATTATATTAGTAAGTATAACGAGTAAGTGAGACTGATATCTCATAAATAATAAATGAGGATAAAGATGTATTTAAGATGCTAATATGTCGAAATGTAAAAGTACTATAAATAAAAAGTGATATAAGACAAGTATTAATGAAAGTAATACATGTAATTTACTGGAAATAAGAAAGATAATGTTATAGTATGAAAATGAGTAAGAATTATGTGAAATTGAGATTTCATAAATTATGAAATAAGAATGAAAGTAACATGTAAATTATTAATGAATCAGGTTATGAAGGTACTATAAGTACCAAGGGATACAAGATATCTGTTCATAAAAATAATATGTGTGAGTTATAGAATGAGAAAGGTTATCTCATGGTATGTTAACCAAGGATAATCGGAAGAATATAAGAATAATTACTAAATATTAAATTGAACATGGAGTATGAAGTAAAGATTGAATGCCTAATCAAGTATTACACGAGAAATTAAAAATAAGATAAATGATGAGGATAAAGATTATCGTAAACAGATAGGAAATTATTACTTCCAAATTTGAATGAATAAAATGGGTAAAGGTATCTAATGATTGGGAGTAATGGTCAGCACTTGGCCAGTAATTATGAAATGTAAGAATATATATACATGTTTGTAAATGCCTATAAAAGCGAAAGAATGAGTAAGTCTTGGGACTTATACAAAGTATAAAAGTGATTATGAAATAAGTATTCTAACTAAAATACTATAAAGAATGGAGTGAAAGAGTGAGATAATGTATTTGGCTTATAGTCTCAAAATACAAGGGAACAAATGACAATGGAAAAAGATATGGTATATGTGTGTGTCACCTTAAGATACATAAGAAGTAAGTATGACATGGAATACGACACACATAATGCTGTAAAGGAATGAATATGCTTATAACCTTAAGATACGTAGAAGTAAAGAGTATAAAGAAACGAAGTATAAATGGAAGAGTAACGTAATGTGTTGGGCATATAGCCTATTAACACATAGAGAGAGATGGTAAAAGATATGATGAAATAAATTTAGGCTTAAAGTCTAGAAATCCTATAAGTAAAAGGAATAGGATATAAAGATTTAATGTATATCAAAGAATGGTAGTAATCTATACGAATATCAAAGTAGTGTATGTTTAACAAGTATGATGAGATAAAACAAGTAATTGTTGAGTCAGAAATGTATGTTGTGTTGAAGTATTATTGTGATGTAGTTGGGTTAATAAGAAAGGTAAAAGTTATTTTTGGCATTTGCCATAATAAGTAGAGAGTAATGAATGGTGAAAGGTAAAACTTAAGTTATCTATGGAAGTAATAATTTAATTTTGTTTGATAAGTAGATGACAGTTAAAATATGTTAGCTATATTTCTTCTGGGTAAAGAAGAAATAATATGGGGAAACAATAGCTGAATAATATTTAAAAGGGGATATGAGAAGTTAGTGGGTAAAAGTTGATAAAGGAAAATGGAGTACTGCTAAAAATAAAATCATATTGAGAATGGGAAATTAAAAGAAAATGATGTCTAATATCTTTTAAGGGGTAGATGTGAATATGTCTTATGACATGACAGATTGAGTTCATCAAGAAACCCAGAAATTGTTAAAAGAATATATAATATCCTGAAATGTATACATCATTAAAATGGAATAAAGATATAAATATCAGAATCCTAACGTTGGAATAAATTGTTGCAAAGGTTATGGCTAGTGTATACATTGTTGCTATACAAGTAGAGAAAGGAAGTGAATGAACCCCTAATTATATATAGAAATATCCTTGTTGTAATATAATAAAAAAGATGACCAATTAGAATGGTCATGAAATTTGGAAACTTAGTAAAGCACAAAGCCTAATCGAATAACGATGAAAACAACAAACTGATAATTGTATCAGAGTAAGATGTTTTTATGGAATCATTTATCTACACGTTAAAGTCAATCAAAATGTAAGAATACAAAAGAAAGAAAGACATATGAAGATAAAGTCTAACGACGGGTAAAGTAGAATGTTATTTTGGGTGAATAGAACAAAACCATATTATGTGAATATTAGTACGCTCGATGTTTGGGAAAACAATAAAGTTAAAGAATTAAACTTATTTGATGTGCCAAGTAACGAGGAGAAAGTAATTGAAACACATGTTGGCTTTAAAAGACAATGTATAGTGTTGGGATTGTAGTACATGTAAACTGAAAAGAAATAGATGAATCTTTAACCATCTATAGTAGTATCAATGTGGCATTGGTGGATTCATTGTGACAGAATTGAATGGTCAATAAAATAGTTAAGTTAACTATATCGGAAGAATGCAAAGTAAATAAAGACTCGTTAAAATAAAGTTTAATGACAAGAAAATAAAGAATAATGTGAGTATGAATTGACATTTGAAATAGTCAATTTGTCTATAAAAAATGCAAAGTATGTTGCCATTTTTGAAAAAAAAAGGTAAGAAAGAAAGATGCTATCACGTAGAATAAATAAATGAGAAATATTATGAAAACGTCAAGGGAAGTAAGATTTTATAAAAGTTAGATGAAGATTATGAAATTGAGAATAATAACTCTCTAAATTTAAGAATGAATGATTAAATGTTGTAATGAGAAGAGTCTTATGCTTGTAAAAGATATGTTTATATCTATGTAAATCCATTTTGTAACACCCTAATTCTTACCGACCATTTATATTACATAAAAGCATATTTTACAAAATATGGTTTAACAAAAACCATTGTATTTTATACATATAACTGGGGTATCACAACTTCATATCATACAACCATAAAGTTTGAGGGAAAGGATTTTAACCATACACCAATACATGGAAGTTGTATCCAGCTCCACTCATTCACACTTTAGAGTCTATTTAACAACTTCAAACTATCTTACATCTTCATACCTGAACCTGGAATACTTGCCAGATATTTATACTTAAGGCCTTAATCACCATAAGTGATACCCCAAGTCTCTACAGCTAGAAAGAACATATCAATCCTCACCAGTAGAAGTTGCTTAGGAAATCTACTTCACAATGGGGTTTTGTCCCCAGTAGACTCCTTACCTAACCCGGGTAGGTGGAACACGGCATGGTTCCATTACTAACATTGTTTGCTACAAATACCAGTCTTATAAAATAATTTTATGCTTTCTTGAACATTACTTACATGTATAGTGGCTAAATGCCAAACTTGTAACTTTCATCTCACATTACTCGCATAACTATAACATGTTATTTTATGTAACACCCCAAATTTTTCAAACCATTTATATTACGTATAAAACATATTTTACAGAATTCGGTCCATGAAAGACCATAAAAATCCGTTTAAATACATCAAAGGGTATTACAAACGTGTATCAAACAACCATAAGTTTAAAGAAAAGGATTAATCAATACCAATACAGGATAGCTGTAACCAGCTCCACTCTTTTGCAACCTAGGATGTATTTTACAACTTCCAATTTTCTCACAACTTCTTACTTGAACCTGGAATACATGGCATAAAAACATAGAATACGTAAGACAAAAATGTCTCGTGAGTTACATGAGTTTTAGACTCAAACTTTAAATTTCTCTTCCAACTTTTATAAAATTTCATAACATAAAACATTGTCAAAACTACATAATATACACATACTAAACCTTTTTACGTTTCAAAATCACTATATATTAGACTTTGCAAAAATAATGTCTTTTATACTTTCTTTGACTGGTTTTATAAACTTGCTGGGATTTTTATACTTAGGGCGTTAATCACTATAAGTGATACCCCAAGTCTCTACAATTAGAAAGAACGGATCAATACTAACAGTAGAATTGCTGAGGCAGTCTACTTCGCGAAGGGGGTTGTCCCCAGTAGACTCCTTACCTAACCCGGGTAGGTTGGAACATAGTTCCCTTACTAACAATGCTAGCTACAATACCAGTCAAACATAAAAATATTCTGCTGAAACCAAACATTACTTGCACAAAAATTAGCTAAATGCCAAGCTTTTGACTCACACATATCTCTATCATAATTTAGGCTATCGCCAAGAATCATACTTTCAAATATAGCAGTCAACTTTCTATTTAAACTAGAAAATGGACCATTTTTGCAAATATTTTTCACATATAAAAATAATATATGAAATCTGAAAAATACTTACTTACTTGCCATGTATCCCAAAATGGGTAAAAATGCTACATGTACTCACCTTATGACTCTTGAAAGGTTGTTTAAACGTCCCTCGGTTCTTTACCCTTTCGGTGTCCGAGTATTTGGCTTGCACCTATATATGGTATATGATACATTAATTTTACATTTTTATTGACTCTAGAACATACTAGAGTCCTTATTATAACATCAAAGGTCAAGACAAGTGTATAACTCTTGAATGACCAATTTTAGTTAAATTGTATTTTATACGTATTTTACTACAGTACCCTCGGAGGGTCGTATTTCAATTCCGATAATTTTTTATAAAGTTTTGGACCATATTAGACCTATGTTTAAAATTTGAGGTCAATTGGACAAGTTTTGGTTCAAATCTTAAAAATGAAATACCACTTGGCAGAAGACCTTGAGCTCACTGCATATTTGTTCCTGCCGCCGGGTCGCGACCCGATGAAGGGCATGATCAGGTCGCGATCTATACTATAATGCCCTTATTGACGGTTTTTCCATTCTGCAGCTACACTATTCATCCTACTAAGTTCTTAATACATGACTTAATCGTCTTAGGGTCACTTATAGGCCCTAATAACAACTTCATCATGCATTTAAACCACAATCTAACAATTTTTATCATTTTTGCTTGAAATTTGGTCCCGAAAACTCATTTTTTTCTCAAAAATCATTTTAGCTAATTTTTTAGAATGAAATTGATTTCTCACTTCATTTATGACACATGTGACTTATTAAACTCCTGAAAATCAATTTCAGTTCCAAAACCCATTTCTAGGGTTCTTGAGCTCAAACCCAATTTCATGGAATTAACCTAGTCTCTTGGATTGTTTGGTATGCTCTTAACACCCTTCACATGTAGAGCATAAAAATCACATTAATCACTTGGGATCATGGCTGAAATTACGAATTTCAGTTCATCCCGTGAAGAACCAATCCAAGAATTGAAGTTAGAAGCTTGATTACTAACCTTGGTTTGGATTATATCTTCAATTCTTGTTGAAATCCCCTTGTTCTTCTTCCTAGCCTTGCTCACGGTTCTTCCAAGATTTCTCCCGTAGTCTCTAGAGTTCTCAACTGATTTTTGAGGGTTTATGAGATATTTTTCTCTATTTATATTTTCATATTTACAGTTTTGGCCCCTCTAGTTAACTTCCTTGAACTTTGGCCACCAAAACCAATTATCTTTCCATGGAATCAAGTCTTTTACATTTTTAGTCCTAAACTATAATAAATTTTTATTATAATTTTTGCATAAGGTCAAATGACCAATTTACCCTTTTCATGATAAAAGGACTAAATTGCCCTTACACTCATAATTTCTCATAGTATTACATATAAAATCTTAATTTTCACACATCTTATATTACATATTTATATTATAAATTTTTGGTCGTTTCATTTTATGCTTTATGCCAAATCATAATATCCAAACATCATATGGCTATATGCCCTTTTTATACTTTGAAAACACATATGGTTTTTAACCAAAACATATTTCCACATAGTTTAACTTATAGGTCAAAACATACTTTCAAATATAGCATTATACTTTCATATATAGAATTTTATTAGAAATCTTAATATACTTACTTGCCATGTACCCCAAAAATAGGTAAAATATCTCATGTACTCACCTTATAAATCTTGAAAGGTTGACTAAGCGTTTCTTGGTTCTTTACCATTCCGATGTTGCTCAATCACTTGACTTACACCTATATTTAGTATATTATACATTATCATCCATTATAACTGACTCTATAATTCATTAGAGTCCTTATAATACCAATATGGGTCATAATAAATGTAGAACTTTTAAATAACTAATTTTATATGAGTCGTATTCTATACATACACTACTATAGTACCCTCAAGGGGTCGTATTCCTTATTAAAAAATTTTCCATAACTTCTCAAACCATCTTGGACTTGTAGTTAAAGTTTGAAGTCATTTGGACATGCCTAGCATCAATTTCCAACTCCAAAGTCCCCTGAATAAACACACGACTCGTGCAAAAATTAAGCCTAAGGGAGCACGAATCGTGTATGCTTTAAATAGCAATGTACTTTGAAGTACAGGTGGAGCACGACTCGTGCATAATGAGCACGACTCGTGCTCATGCTGGGCAACTTCTTTTCAGTCCGATTTTTGCACATTAAGTCCTTATTCCAGTTCTTAATTGTTTTGGGTTTATTTCAAGACTAAAACCATCCATTAACATCAGGTTTTAACCCATTGAAATCAACCTAGCCTTATAAGTGCAGAAATTAGGGTTCTTGAGTTAAAAACCCCAAAATCCACAAGCTCATAAAAATCATTTGGAATCATAACTAAAACTGAATTTTCAGTTCATCCCGTGAAGAACAAGCTCAAGAACTTAGATTAGAAGATTATCACTAACCTTTAATCTTGATTACTTCAACTTCCAAGTCTATTACTTCCAAATCCTTGCTCAAAAAGGGATGTTGAGTCCGTGCTTCATTGGTCTGTTCCGTGTATTACATAAGGTGGGAGCTAGACCTGGCAAAATCAGCCACGACACGATAACTCGACACGAACCCGACACGAAATTAGCGGGTTTGGGTTAGAGGTTTCAACACGTTTAAGTAAACGGGTTGACACGACACGACACGAAAGTTAAACGGGTTGGGTTAGGGTTGATACTTTCAACTCGAAGATGACACGAATGACCCGTTTTATATATATATATATATATATATATATATATATATATATATATATATATATATATATATATATATATATATATTTATATATATATAACTGCGAAAATTACCTTATGTATATTACGTGTGGGATTTCAACAACAAGTAGTAGATTGGTTGGGTGGTTAAGACGCTTGTCATATGACCTTGAGGTACACGGTTCGAATCTCGTTAAATGCATTTAATGTTTTGCCAGCATAAACAAAGCTCTCAAGTCTTATTTAGTTGGTTCTATTTTGCCTACGAAAAATTTCATCCCACATCGCTGATGGGATGAAAGTTTAACCTTTCTCATCCCCTATATAATAAGAATCAAGGTAATGCTTCTAAAGGGTAACTCATGGGTTGCACCGGGTTAAACCGGATCGACCCGGACAAGAGTTCAATTGGGCCTATTTGGTCTGTGTTGGGCCGATTTGGTCTTCCTTGGGCCTAATAAGGTCCAGTTGGGTTGAATTAAACTGATTTGACTTGAGTTGGCTGTAGTTTCAAAGTATTCAGCGTGTCGTGTCGGGTTGACACGGACCCGATCGTGTCGTGTTCGTGTTAAGGGTTTCAACCCGTTTATATAATCGTGTCGTGTCCGGGTTTGCCACTTTCAACCCGTTTAATGTCTCGACACGAACCCGACACGACACGACCCGTTTGCCACCTCTAGTGGGAGCTGTGGCATACCGATTAGAGCTACCTGATGAGTTAACAGGCATTCATGACGTTTTCCACGTGTAACAATTGAGGAAGACTTTGTTTGATGATTCCTAACGAGTATCTTTACCTGAAATTGAGATAGATGAAAAGTTGAGGTACCTGGAGGAGCCAGAAAAGATATTAGACCGAAAAGTTAGACAGCTACGTAATAAGAACATTAGCATGGTGAAAGTAAAGTGGCGATACCATAAGGGTTCGGATGTGACCTGAAATTTTTTGTTTGATTCCGGGGATTGAATCTTTTGAAGGGGGAGAATTTGTAATGACCGTTTTTAAAAAAACGTGTGAATAGTAACTCCGGTGTGAATAGTACTCCTGCATGAATAGTGTCGTCGGGAGTAGTTCTCGATGATGTAAGCGCTTACATCGTGAATAGTGCAATGATGTAAGCGATGACGTCGTGAATAGTGACGTAAATAGTGTTTTCCAGCCTTATAAATAGAGGTTTAACTTCTCTATTTTTCACACACCTCATACTTCATTCTATACATCGAGTGATAAGAATCAACATTCGAGGCAACTAGGATTTGGAAGCAAAGCTCTTAGCTTTATAAACGACTAAGATTACTACATTCAGAATTTGAAGTGGCATTCGGTTTGAGCTCAAGATTGATATTATTTCATCACGGTGAGTAATCAATGCTTTCCCTATGTGTTATATTACTATAGAGCCTGTGTGGCTTAGTGTTACTTTTCCTATGGGGCCACATCACCGGTACATGTGATTGGCTATGCAGTTATCGCGGTCAAAACCGTAATCGTGGTAACCTACCGATATTTAATTTTGCGGTTCTCGCGGTGGTATAGCGGTGATATAGCGGTTTTTTAGTAATATGTAGAATTTATATATTAAACTATTACTAGTAGAATTAATATCATAAAAGTCATTCAAAAAACATCACATAATGCTTAATTTAAGAAATAAGTCACATAATATAACATTCTAATATAGAAAATGTCAAAGTATCAAAAAAAAATTCCTCCACCCGGATAATAGCGGTAAATCGCGGTCATTATAGCGGTAAATCGCGGTGAATCGCGGTAAATCGTGGCGGTATACCGGCGCTATACCGGTACCGCTATTTTCCACCGCTAAACTGAACCGCGATTATGCTGACCACCACGAACCGCTATACCGGCGCTATACCGGCGCGATTAACTACATAGGTGATTGGGACCACCTTTCAGTGGGGTCACATACTCTGTAGTTGTGGTTGAGACCACCTTTTCTATAGGGCCATTTACCTAGTGTTTGTGGTTAGGACCATATATATATATATATATATATATATATATATATATATATATATATATATATATATATTGTAACGGTCGTATGAGCAGTAATTGTGGTGGGACCACATACATGTGTTGTGATGACCTAATTGGCCATCAATTCTATCATACACTCAGGGGGTGTACGGTGAGTCTTTGTGGCTCGATACCGCAGGAGTCGAGAAAAGGACGAATATGATTGATTAGGAGCGTTGCGGATGAGCATGGGGCTGTGGTATGATGTGGTGGCTGTATAGTTACATGTTTATGTGCTTTCTTTGCACGTACTATAGACCTCACTAAGGGGAAATATATGATTCGGGGTTAGAGCAGATAATTGTAGCAGCTCGGCTTTGGGGAGATTTCGTATTCCCCGATACCACTTATGTGCCTCTTACTTGTAACATATACCATTGTATTATATTTTGTTGTATAATATATGTTTTAAAGTATGGAGAAAATAAGAAAATGGGGTGTATTTATTATTGTAAGTCGGGCGTTACACCTTGTAAGTCAAACTTAACATAATGGTTTCCGTGAACGAGGGCAATAACAATAGAGCCATGATGTTGGATGCTATGTGGGCCATGTCGAAGCAGAAAGCATGTCGACGAGCCTTGTTTGCTTAGGAAATGAACGATTACATCGTATTCGTTAGTTATGAGAAAAGCACTATCTGGCATAATCAGGCAATATTGAGTTGCTGCAAAACCCGATCCAGAGAAACTTAACGAGCGATTTAAGCCGTTTAGATCGTCCTAAAAATCATTGAGTACGCTATGGAGTGGTCAATTAACTCGTCGTGTAAATCTTACCGAATTTTAGGCCACTCATCTTGACTCAAACCTAAAGAAATAGTTATTGCCCGAAAACCACAATTTCCATCTCTTACGACATTTTCTATGTTTGTGACATATGGATGAAATTCATTTGGAATTTCATTCATAAGTGGATCTAAATTAAACATTGGTCGGTGTTGGTTGAAGTATGAGTTATTCGTCGATTGTTCATGGTTAAAGAACGATTCGAATATTGAAGGTTCAAATCTTTGACTAATTGGGTTTCCTTTTCAGAAAGACGTCGTGGATATGGGTGACCTTATAAATGTAAGGCAGGCTCATGATTATGTATTTCACATATCACTTCTAACGACCAACAATCATTTGTCGACGAATACTTCCCTTTCAGTGCAAATGGACAATTCATCCTTTTGCTACCGGTAATTTTTGTGGATATTTTTTTACTTTTGTATATACTACCACGATCACATTGAAAAAAGATATTTATGTTAGCATTGAATCTTTTTATTACAATAACGTAACCAAGACCGCATCCCGTATATTGCACCCAGTCTATTAACTGTTGACGTGAATTGAATACCTGAAAATGATTTTCTATCATAAACTAATATAATTTCACAACATTAACTATAGTAATAAACCTAATTCTTCATACCATGTTCGTTTCAAATACTGATGTTTCATTAATGAAGTGGCTATTTTTATTATCGCCTTTGGGATGTGCATTGTTTGTGTGAATGTCATCCGCCTAAACAATATATATACAAATATGAATATGTAATTTTGATAACATAAATATGTTGATAGTAATAAATGAACGTACCTCGTAATTTAAATCATAAGATGATTGAAAATATCTTTTCCAACTCATTTAGTTATTTAAGCAAGATGTGCTTAAATTTGTATATGTTTGAAAATAAATTGGAGAGTTCTATTTATAGGTATAAATATTATGGGCACTTTTTATCTAGTTGTATTATTATAAAAAATAGTATGGGTTGTAATAATTTATTTAGTGGTATTATTATGACAATTATATGGGTTGTAATAATTCATAATAGATTATGAAATGAAAAGCTATGTACAAAATACATTGTATATTATGGGATGGAAAGCAAGTAGAATGGCACCTACATTTTTGTGTATATATATATATATATATATATATATATATATATATATATATATATATATATATATATATACTAAAATGTACATGCCACTCTACTTGCTTTCCACATATATATATATATATATATATATATATATATATATATATATATATATATATATATATATATATATATATATATATATATATATATATATATATATATATATATATATCTTTTATTTCTATCAATATACATATTCCTATTCATATAATTTTATGACATTTGTCTTTAAATATTATTATTTTTATTAAATATGACATTTGTCACAATTTAACATGGGTAGGAATATAAGTAGGAATAAAATGTAAGAAGCAATACAATTACCATATATATATATATATATATATATATATATATATATATATATATATATATATATATATATATATATATATATATATATATATATATATATATATATACACGTTCCACAAAATAAATAAAAAAAAAGTCATATCAATATGTGAATGATTACCGTGTGAAATTAAATTCAACAATTAACCCTATGCGTAGTGTGCCATATCATACATATAGATACAAGGGCAAAATGGGGATTATGCATTATACAAGTGAAATAGAGAGAATATGTTTACTACAGACCCAGTGAATGATTGATGGAAACAGTAACATGGTAAATATGGACAAACATGTCCCCATCTCATCATTTACCCAAAAGCCCAAAACACCCATTGGTGTTATTCACACCCTACGCAAAACGCCTTAGGGGGTTATGATGCCTTTGCAACACTGACACATGTCCTTTCATCAAGTATTGTCTTTTTTTTTTTTTTTTTTTTCTAATCTATCAAATTTTATATATTTATATATCAGATTAGTAACAATTATAAGGAAATGATTTACAATTATAAAAGAGGATATATATATATATATATATATATATATATATATATATATATATATATATATATATATATATATATATATATATATATATATATATACTAGCTGTGTACCCGCGCAATGCGGCGGCGGAGAATAGTTTCTTTTTGACGATTAATTACTATCGGTGGCGAATATTAGTTTCATTTCGACGTATAATTTTCAGTATGCAAATATAAGTTCATTTTTTTTCTAGCGGCGAAACGTATCTGTTATGTTGTAAACCGGAACCGTCCTGAAAACGATTAGGCAATTCGGTTTCGATTCTATGAATTTTATTTTTTTGGTTTTGGTTCGGTTTTTTCGATCCTGTTCAAGAATTGATATTGTCATAAATGAGTAAAATAACATTTGGAACCACAATGAGTTAACTTGGGGGTGTTTAATTTTAAATTTTAAATTTTAAAATAAGTATAATATTTAAAATGAATAATTAAATAAACATCCCAATTTACTTCATATATACATCTAGTCAATTTTCTTTTATCGGTTGAAACGGTATTATTTTTCGAAAAAATAGTGATTAGTGGTTGAAAATTGTACATATATTTAGTATATATAAAATTATAAAAAAAAGAGATAGACGGGTAGGAAGTGTTGTTCGTTGTGACGATAGTTCGTTTCGGTGTATAGTTTTCAAGCAGCGTATATTATTTTCCATCGGTTAATGGGTTAAGGTTTAATTCTTAGTTTAACGGTTTTTGGTGTTTCAGTTCACAATTACACACATCCGGCAAAATTATAATTAAAACTACGTTGTAATTTTGGTTAAAAATATATTATTTTCAATGACAGCCGCCTCCATTGTCTACACAAATATTAAAAAACTTCTAATAAATAATTATTAATATAAATACTTAACTAAATATTATTAATTTTTATGTAAATATAATTATTTAAAAATTTTGAAAATCATTTCTAAACAAATTTTATATTTTTATAACAAAGATAAAATAAATAATAAAATATTTTAAATTAAAAAAAATTAAAATTAACTATACCCTAATGTAGCCTAATATAAGTAGAATGCAATAACCTAACCCTAATTTCCTTATACAGCCGCTACCCTCCTTGAGCTCACTTCCAACCGAACGGCTCCTCCCTTGACTCATCCGACCTCCACGCCTCCCTCTTCAGCCGGCGATGACCTCCCTACCGACCGCTATCTTCTTGAGGTTCCATACCGACCGCTACCCTCCTTGAGCTTCCATTCATTTGCCTCCCATTCATCTGCTAGCCGGCATAACCATCGGGTTTGAATCCGGGTTAGGTGTGTCGTCGATTCATGTTCTGAATCTTGGTGGTCGGGAAGGGCTCTCGGTGCTAGTTCATCCGACTGTGAGGTCCCGTCGATTCAAGGGTTCTCCAATTCATCCGATTCAGCCGGCGATACCTTGGTGCTAGTTCCGCCTCCGATTCTTCTCTCTGGGAGGTCCCGTTGGCCGGCGACTTCAACCCTCTGTCTCTCGATCTGTCTCCGACAATGGGGCCAGAACAACTTTCACAACTTTGATGGTCTTGATGGATACCGTCGGCGAAGACCAGTGGTTGTGGTGGTCTCTCTCGATCTCTCCTGTTTCTCTGCTAAAAGCCAATTCCACCGATCTGTTACCAGATAATGATGGTTGCAGCCTGGAAGGAAGATGCAGTGGTGATAGGTCAAGAGAAAGATAATGTTGTTGAAGGCGACTACGTGATAGAGATTATTCAGTTTTGAATCGGTTTTTATGGGACAAAAGCAAATAGGTTCCATCCGTGTATAACTTTCTCTAGATCTGATCCGACTACGGTAATCGACTCCACCAGGTTTTTTAGTTTTTCTGATTACAGTCATTGTGTTATCGAGTTATTTCAGTTTTTCTGATTATAGTCTTTGTGTTATGGATCTGATTTAGATTTTGTGTTATGGATTTGATCTGATTTTGATTTTGTTTTTTAAATTATTAATCTGGATCTGATTTTGTTTTTCAGATTATTTTGATTTTGATTTTCAGATTATTTATCTGATTATAGTCTTTGTGTGATCTGATTTTGATTTTTTTTTTCTGATTATAGTCTTTGTGATATGGATCTCCAGCATAGATCTACTTTCATAATTATCATACTTGCCTAGTTCTTTGTTCGGTTCACCACTTAGATTGGGAATGGTGCGTTGGATATTGGTCTAGCTTCATCTAGTAAGGAACTGTTTCTGGTTGTATGTTTTGTTAAAATGAAAAAATGAAAAATCTATTTTCTTAAAATGAATAATTTGACTGAAATATTAGTATTGATAATACTAAATTTAAGAAAAAAAGTTAGAGTTGATAAAGTTCATAGTTTTAAGTTGATTCAACAAAAAACCATGTTTTAAACTCTTATATGATAATGGAAAATTTTCTTGTGCAGCTTTTGGATTTTGACTTTAAAAAGCTTTTGTTTGGCTTCAATCAAGTTAATATGCTTATAACTGTTTGGTGTATTGAATGTAATGACAACATTTAAAATATGTAAATTAGACCTATATGTCAAAAGCTTGAAAGTAAGATGCAGTGTATTTAAATATTGGAGTTTGTAAATTAAAACATTAGTTTAAACAAATAAATTTGATGCTTTTCTAGATCTTCTATCCACCCACAACACTTGTTATGTTCTGTAGAATCCCTGCAAAAAGATATTTATTAAAATTTTTTTGTTTCTATGCAGTAACAGATTATGAAGGTCAAAAATATGTTACCTTGGAGTAGTGCTGATAGAGATGGTCAGCAATCTGTGGAGAAATAGAAGATGGTGTTTTAAGTTAATCTATGGTCAACATTAATGTTGTTGGTGTTGTGCATAAACAGATTATGAGGGTCAACCAATTGATGGAGAAATAATACCTTGGTATTGTGCAGAACTGTTTCCTATTATGTTTGAACTTTATTCCTATTATGTTTGAACTTTATTTCATTGATCACATTAACTGATGCATTCCTGTAAAAAAAACAATAATATCAAAACATATTATCTCCAAAAAACAATGTTTACAGCATCCTATAAAAAGACTATTCTAATATTTGTATTTTTGTGCAGAAACTAAATTTTCATTATTCAAAATCATGGATTGAAGAAAATATAAACCATAAACAGACATATATGAATAATTTTTGGAGCAGAAAAAGATTGGTGTAAAGATTTGTTTGGAGAATGTGTTGATTTATAGTGTAATTTTTAGAGATTTGAAATTTGAAATTTGAAATGAAGTGTTTCTATTGGTTTAAAATTGTTTGTGTGGATCATCAAATATCAAAGGTTAAGATTGATTTAAAAATAATCAATGGTTAAAATCAGATCTGATGTATTAATGCTTAAATAAGTTGTACATTTTTAAGACATTAAGACAATTATGCATTAGGGGTTGTAATTTATATATGGTTTATAGTATAGTATAGATATATATAGAATCAGTATCGGGTGATAACTCTTTTTAAAGTGAGGACTTGCGAGTACACCTTAAAAAATTGAAAAAAAAATATAAATAATAAAATGAATCATAGTAATATATCAGAGAAAAAAAAGATTCAAAAAAAAGTTTTCGATCATTATTTTTTTTTATAATGAAATAATGATCCAAAATAAAAACAGAAAAATTGCATCATTACGTTTTGCAATGATGCAATTTTTTTTTTTTCAAATTTTTTTTTGATAATGATATAGTATTATTCTCGATTTTATGATTTATTTTTTTATATTTTTTTTTCAATTTTTTTAAAGTGTACTCGCGAGTCCTCACCGAAAAAAGTGTCATCACCGGAACCGGACCCTATATATATATATATATATATATATATATATATATATATATATATATATATATATATATATATATATATATATATATATATATATATACTAAAGTTCAAATGAGAACCATTTTTTTCCTAGGAACCTTTTGACTGAATTTTTTTTTTCAAAAAAAATTACATAATAACCCTAATCGCTTATATTTAAGCCTTTTTGTAAAAAAAAAAATTGAATATATATATATATATATACACACACACACACACACACGAAATGTGCACATATGCACAAAACGTGATCATATACACATTTGCAAAAAAAATGCATATGTGCACATTTCGTGTATAAATATTATTTTTCAAATTTTTTTTGACAAAAAATATTAAATATAAGCAATTAGATGTATTATGTCATTTTAAAAAAAAATCAGTCAAAAGGTTCCTAGGAAAATAAAACATCAAGAGAGATAGATTCTCACCGTTACTGCCACCATTACCACCTCCATCACCGCCACCACAACCACCATTCCGACCACAACAACTATATATGTTTATTCATAAATGATTATTCAATATTTTATTTTTATTTATACGCATAAGCATATAAGAAATAGTCGAAATACCGTTAACGTTTTAGCAGCGACATCGAGTATTAGCGGCGACAATAAAAACACGCTTACACCCGATGTCGCCGCTAAATGTGTTGCCGATAGCGATCTGTGCCACATTTGATCTTTGCCGGCTATTTCGTTCGTTAAGTTTGAGTCAAGATGATTTGCCTAAAATTCGATCATATTCATACAACGAGTTAATGAACACTCTATATCGTACTAAATAATATTTAGTACAATTTAAACAACTTAAATCACTTGTTCAATTTCTATGTATGTATTTTGATATATATATATATATATATATATATATATATATATATATATATATATATATATATATATATATATATATATATATATATATATATATATATATATAAAAGCTGAATATTAATACTTGAAATAAAAAATCGTGGATGTGGGTTTGTTCTTAATTAATCCTTGAAAAGAAATAAAAAATCAATTAATTCTTGAAAAGATATCCTTGTATGATGATAGCGTGATTGATGATGGCTATGTAACTCAAATGGGGTATAATTAGATGGACCCTAATTTATAATTTTGACTTTTTACCCCGTAATTATTACTACTAATCATTAGATTTATATAATTTATTAAGTAATAATTATTAAATTTATTTATTTATTATCCAAATTATATCTTTTTTAATGTACAATTTAATACTAAATTAAATAAAACTATAAAATAACTAAATCTATTTAATAAAATAGGGTTAACGTTAATTATGATCTTAAATCTTAAACTTATCATAAAACAAAACATTTAAAAAAACTTATAATAAGTCGTAAAACGGGTTTCGAAGTTTTTGGTGACAAAATAAAATTTGATTAAAATAATTGTTTTGCACCATTATTTCTAAAGCGGGTTTCGAAGTTTTTATATATTATATTTGGTGTTTGGTTTTGAAGTAATTTTCTTTTTCTAATTTCTATTGTTTTTAGATATGGTCATAGAACAGATTTATACATTCAATTTTTAGTCAAAAATTCTGCCAATGGAAAAGATATAGCATGTTTTTGGAAAAATCGTATAATTTAAAAGACAAACTAATATAAACAAAATACAAAAAATATATATAATTGAAAACAAAATCAGATTAAAGTAAATACCTGGGTGGCCCCTACGTATTTATATCATACGAATGTCATATGAAAAAATTGATGTAAAGTAAAATATTTAAATAATAACAATATTAATAAAAATGAGTAGTTAGGAGTAATAACATAA